>CM050164.1:199840505-200233005 GCA_027410445.1 Discoglossus pictus | reverse complement strand
ATTGGGTCAGTTTGTGTATTATATATCCTAAGTCAAAATGCCCCAAAGAGGCCAAGTAATTACTTGTAGGGAGCAGGTAAACTGTATATATATATATATATATATATATATATATATATATATATATATATATATATACATATATTATTTTTTTTAAACCAGATATATTAAAAACTTATTATTTTAAAATGTGTAGAATGGAGGATATTTTAACAGACAGGGAAGAAATCAGCTGAGGTCATGAATCAAATGAGTGTGGCTTAGGATGTTGTTCACAATAGACAAATGTATCCTTCATCTATCAAATAGGATCCAGATCAAGTAGATCTGGGTCCTACCAATGAGTATTTCTTAGGAGTTAAAAATGATTGGTAGGTGGAGAAACTTAAAAAAAAAAAATCTATCTAAATTGACTTTACAGTGCCTGAAGCAACAATGTGCACTTATCCCATCAATACCCCATCATTTTTATACATATCCTAAAGTGACTGCTCAAGCCAAAATTATAGATTTTACAGAAGCATAATTGAATATAAAGTATAATAAGTTAGAGGCTGCTTTATTTTTAACAGTCTAATAATGTGTTGCATGTATTAAGTGCAGTTCTTCAATATAATACATTTTAAAAATATGACCACAGTAGTCCTGTTGTACAGTATCTTCAAAAGTGCATGTTTTTCAGTGACCCCTAAAAGGGATGCTATTGCAAACTCTCCTGAGATTTTTAAACGTGTCCATGTTTCTCTGCATAGGATTTCTTATATATTCCTGTCATTAACCATCATGTGCCAGTCAAGACTATGTTAGACTAAGGGATTCACTGTAATTGTGGTACCATGTTAAGCTCTGGATATATTTGCTGTACTATAGATGCATAATTAAGTTAACTAGGGCTTCTGAACTATCTTAATTACATTACCAAATAATAGTGTTTAATTGTTCCTCTATTTAATTACTTTGTGTTAATGAGTTTAGTTATTGTATTTTTTTCTATACATATGCTATATCCTGGTCAATAAAGGAATCTTCTGGTTAAGACATAAGTGGTAGAACATTGTTCTTTCCCTGGATGCTGGGCATCCCATGCTCTGTTTGTAGCTGTTTGATCCGGGGAAAGACTTCAGTAATTCTGCTCTCTGCTCCAAATGGTGAGGTGTAGAAAGGAACCCTGTGCACAGATGGAGTTGGCCCTGATCCATCACAGACTTGGTGACAGCAGCGAGATCTACACCTTCTGAACCTAGGAGTGAGGGAAATTGAACCATCCAAGGAGCTTATCAAAGATGGAACCAATGCCCTTAGAGAAAGCTGTGCTGTGATCCCAGATCTCACCAGTCTAAGGGAATGCGCAGCAAAGAATTGAGGGAGGAACTGGAGGTCCCCAGCAGAAAGAAGCATGAACTCCTGGCAACATGAGTAGTTTTTCTGGGGTATGATCCAGAGGAGCAGATTCAGGAATGACTGGAGTGGTTTGTAAAGCAAGAAATTAAACTGGAACAGAGTTATGTTGAACTACTGTTAGGCACTCCCCAGTAGCAACATGATTTCATAAGAGGTGGCATGGAGGATATCAGAAATTCCCAGCACCAAATGGGAGTTGGCATTGCAGATGGAAACACTCCCAAAAATCAGTTAGGAGGTGGCCTGTGTGTGTCATGCACTCCTAAAAGGCAACGTGAATTCATTGAAAGCAACATGAAGGATGCCGGTGTTCCCCAGCAGCAAAAGGGAAGCAGTGCATTTGAAACTAGTGCTCCCCAACAGTAGATAGATAGTGAAATAGATTAATGTGGATCAAATGGAGGAATTAGAAGCTTCACAATAAAAGCTTGGCTCCAATTTGGGAAGCATTGTGGTTGACATTAATCTTCCTCAAGAGAAAGTTGAAAGTGAGGTTGGTGGAGTATCTCCCCAACAGTCAGACATTGTGTCAGGAAGCACCCCAGGATGAAAAGAATGCCCTCTGTTTGGCAGCAAAACATTTCATGTATGAAGAAACAAGGACCCAGCTCCTGCTTCTGCATGTTGCGCCCCTCCCCAGCAACTGAGCTCTTCTTGCAATACCAATAGCACAGAGTGATTGGAGCAACTAGGGCCCAATATTTGCACCTACATCCGGACTCGGGAGGAGAGGCACAAGCCCTCTTCCCAGCGACAAAGCCCATCTGTGCTAAGGATGCACTGCTCTTTTCCTAGACCATATAACTGGAATCCTCCAGTCAGAGGAAAAATATTTCTTACTGGGCAAGGACTGGAACTCATTGGCCCAAACATACATGGCAGCAGACCCATTGTGGGTCTTACTCCATGTATGTCCTTTTTAAAAGTGGGGTTGGGGAGAAATGTCACAAACCACCATGTGCTAGTAAGGGATGTGTGGATTATTCTTTTTACACTAGGTCTCCAGACTAAGGATTTCATTGTATTGGTGGTACCATGTTCAACTCTGGGTATATTCACTGTACTATAGAGGTGGTTGTTTTACTGTACTGTAATACTGGGTGCATTATATTTTTGTATAACAGATTGCTATAGTGATTATATTCATGTTAAACATGCCCGATATTTGTATGTATTTTTATATGTAATTTTGTGGTAATTTAATGTATACTGTGGCCTAGTCTATAGAGGTGTAATCAAATTATTGTTTGAAAAGGCAGATCTAAGAGGTCCTTTGTGGAGCTGACACGATGCTCGAATTTTTATTTATTAAAGAACAGGACAGGTTATCATTGAAAGCCTACTGTGGAGAGATGCAAAAAAAAAAAACAGCTACTAATCAGCTCTCACTAATTAGGTAAACTTGACCTTCTGATCTTAATTACTTTGCCAAGTAATTGTGTTTAATGGCTCCACAGTTAAGTTACTTTGTGTTAATAAGTTTAGTTTAGTTACCAATGTATTTTCCCTAAAAATATTTGGTATCCGGTAAATAAAGAAAATGTTTTGGTTAAGACATAAGTGGTAAAACTATGTGCTATTCTTGGGTGCTAGTATTTCCATGCTCTATTTGTGTCTGATTTTATGAAAGGCTACCAAAATTCTGCTGTCTGCTCCAGGTGGTGAGGTATAGAAAAGAACCCTGTGCATGGACAGAGAGTTAACCTCATTTGTCACATCCTCTCCTATTTTATCTCTGCTGTTACCTATAACTCCCCATGCCTATAGGGATTGCAAGGACATGGGCAAACAATTGAAGTATTGTAGTTTTTTTTTATTTAACAATACAGTGCTCATTTTGCTCTCTTTCTCCCTACTTTCTCTCTCTCTCTCTCTCATTATATATATATATATATATATATATATATATATATATATATATATATATATATATATATATATATATATATAATATATATATGTATATATTTACATTTTTATAGTGCTCAATATACAAGGCTCTAGTGAGAAGGCACCTTATCTATGGGAGATGACACTGCTGAGACACCTCAGTGTGAGACCATGCACAGTGCGCTCCTTTAGGGCCTGCCTAGAATCGGCTCTGCTTTCGCATCTCACATCCATATCTCTCCTCCCATTTTCCATATTTTTCATTCTTTTCTATCCGTTTAATTTTCTAATTTTATGCCATCACATATCCTCTATTATATCAGAAAACTGGCTTTGGGCTAAAGAGACGGTAAATCATTTATTGCATCCTATAAGTTAATAGGGTCAGCCTAATTTCTATGTAATTAAATAAAAGCTATCCACATTGGATTCCTATAAGGTTATAGGGTCTGCTTGATTACTATCTGGTTAGATAAATAGTCATGTCACAAAGAAGACGTGTTAATTAGCTGAGTTGCGCCCCACTGTGGTGGATAAGGGGCATATCACTCCTATAATTTTAAAGAGACACTGTAAATAGTTTTGTTCATCTAAGTATATTTTTTAGAAAAAAAAACCTTCTAAACCATGATAACTTATTGTTAAGGTTGCCATGGCTCTCCTGCATTAACCTTTCCCAGCAATGTATTTATTATTTTCACATTGTCAACCAAAAAAGCAATCAGGGGTATTGTGGGGAAAATCACAGGATGGTTTCCCTGTTTTTCTCCATCATAGGAAACTGTCTCAAATTATTTGCTTAGGAAGACAGAGCCGTTGGCACAAAATAGCTAAACAAGTGAACCACCACACAGTGTAAGACAACTGATTGCAAAGACAAAAAGCCTGTCCATAGTTACATAGATACATAGTAATTGAGGTTGAAAAAATACTTTTAGCCCATCAATTTCAACCTTTTAAGATCTCCTCTGATCTGCAATATGCGGATTGGTTGCTAATTGATCCAGAGGAAGGCAAACAGAAAAAACCCAAGTGAAACTTTGCCAATTGTCTCAAATGGGGGGAAAAAAAATCCTTCCTGACCCCAGATACTGGCGATCAGATTCCTCCCTGGATCAATACTCCCTCCCTAATTAACCAGGATAACCCTGTATGCCCTTTTTATTTAAAAATATATCCAATCCCTTTTTAAAGTTATCTATCAAATCCGTTGTCACCACCTCCTCTGGTAGAGAATTCCAAAGATTAACTACCCTTCCTGTGAAGAACCCTTTTCTTTCTTTAAGGTGGAATCTTTTTACTTCTAACCTCAAAAGATGTCCTCCTGTCAGTTGAAAACCTCTTGGCACAAGCAGCTCCCAAATCTTTATACTGACCCTGGATGTATAAATATAGGGTAATCATATCCCCTCTGACCATGGCTCCTTTAAGAGTCTGTGACCTCCCTATCATATATTAGAGAGTATAAAATTAAATGAACCAGGTCAGAGGGGCCTACTTCAGTCAGAAATTAATTTTATTATAATTATAGTTGCAGATTTATTATGAGAGCACTGTAAAGGTTTAGGCATAGAAGGTGGAGTGGAGTAGTTTATTGGATACCATGTGAGCCAGGGGTGGTGTTTACCTGGGTTTCTCTAAATGCTGTTTCTTGCTGCTAGGGGAGTGAAGTCTGCAATGAAAAAGAGAGAGAAAAAGGTAAATAATGATAGTGGATAGAGGATGTAGTGAATGGTATAGTTTACATAGGAGTATATATTGAGTAGAGGAAGGGAGAGAGATAGAAAGAAGAGAAATACCCACCTGTCTGAGTCTCCATGTGGAAGGGAGGCCAGTGCTGTTGTGCTTAGAGTTGCTCCTTTCTCCTTGTATGAGGAGTCTGGGGGTTACATGGAGAGGGTGTGAGGGGGGAGAGAGGAAAAAATAACCATGAAAGAAAAAAACAGGTGCACATAACAAGCCCCTCTCGCCCCTCTCGCCCCTCTCTTTTTCCCGCCTACTTTCTGACACTCGCTGTCATTCCACATCCTGTACACTTGTTTCCCACCCCCATCTCAATTTCTTCACACCTGTCGTGATTTATCCACACTCACCCAAAAGTCTCTTCCAATCCTTTATGAGAGTTTTGGCCACTTCTATCACATCTGGATCTTCGATCCTCTTCTTCACTTTATTCACTATCACGCCAATCCTTGTGCTCTGCAGAGTGGGTTTTGAAGGAAAAGAGAGTGTCATATTAGTTACATGAAATATTAATGGAAGTATATATATATATATATATATATATATATATATATATTTATTTATATACATATACAGTATATCGCATATATAGTTGTCAGCAATACGGGTTGTTGCTAACGCTTGCAGGCTTCACACGAAGGAGCTCCTTGCGCCGGTGGCGATGAGCGACATAGGGGCTTATCCCTACGACCCCGTAGGACTTAGGCAGGGTGTGCCGAAGGTGCTCACGGCGCTGGTGGAGATAAGCGCTATAGGCGCTCATCGCTACGACCCCCTACGACTTTGGCAGGGAGCGCCAAAGGCCCTCACTGCACTGGTGTAGATGAGTGCCATAGGCGCTCATCCCTACGACCCCATACAACTTAGGCAGGAAGCGCCAAAAGGCACTCACTGCGCTGGTGGAGATGAGACACTCGCCGCCATTTTACAACACTACCTTACAACTAATAACTTGCCGCTTTACACAACTAAACAAATGGTTTAGCCTCACACACGCAACCCATTTACACTGCGAAGGCGCAGGGCTTGCAATGTGCACCGAAGGTGCTCAGACAACTAAAGGTACATGAGTGGAGAGGCTCGCAATGAGCGCTGAAGGTACTCAGAGGACTAAAAGCCTTAAATTGTGTGGCAAACAGCATACCCTGCCTTATGATTTTATTGCTGTCATTTTTTGACGGGCAAGTCGCTAGTATATATATATATATATATATATATATATATATATATATATATATATATATATAAAGTAGGTAAAGAGTGGGGTTAAAAACTAGTGTTAACATGCCCAGTTTTTATATAAATGTGATTCACAGAAAGTATTTTGCTTAGCCCTGTCAACCCCACCTTTTAACCTGTTTGATAAATGTACCAGATGGTTTTTGAAGTGGGAGTGGGGATGTCATTCTTACCCGTAAAAGGGGAACAGTGATTGCAAACCTCTGTAGCTCCTTTAATAGATCCAGAATACGGTCCTGAAAATGAAGAAAATTGAGGAGAAATAATGTGGTGTGATCTACCTCTAATGTCTTATCAAGCTCTTTCACACACCTTTCTGCCTCTTCCCTTATCATTATCCCTTCTGCACTCACTCCCTCTTAGCTGTGCTTACCTGCGGATTCTTGTGTTCCGGTTTATCTTTCTCTCTCAATGCTGCCCTCACTCACTCTTCTCTCCTGTCCTTCTCGGGCACCTCTTCAGCATGTTCCCACATCATCCTTCCCTAATTTTGCATCTCTCCACCATCCCACTGCTCCTTCATTCCTTTCTCTCACTTTATTTCGTTTCCCAGTCCTTTCTCTTCACAGTTGTGCTCCCTTATTCTTCCCTCTGTCTCTTCACTGCTTGGCCAACCTAATATTTCTCTCTGCCCTCCTCACTCTGATGCCCTCCCTCATTAATCATGATTCTTTTCTCATTCTCCCCTCACTCTCCTTTCTCCCCTTTTCTCTATACCCACAACTGCTCTCATTCTTAATCACATTGTTGCCCCTTATTCTATTCCTACATGTGCTCTCCTAAATCACTCTCATCTTCCCCTTCAAACTCTACTCCCCCACTTACTCCTTCTAAATATTTCACCTCCAACTCCACTACTCTTTCTGTGCTCCTCTAACCTTCTCACCTCTATCACTCACCCTCCTTCTCTACTACCCAAATACACTGTCCTCTTTTTCCATTGCTCTCCCCAATCCCTCATCTCTTTCTGTCCTAACTTGTCTCACCAACTTAGTCTCATATCACTGTTCATTGTGACCTCTCCTCACATCCTTCACTGTGCGTTCCTTGCTCAATCTACTCCTCACCATGCTCCCGCTCCCTCCTCCTCATCCTGTGGTCACCTACTCACTATTGCCCTCCTCACTGTCCTCTTCCCCTCCTTCCTCAACTCCCCAGCTCACTCCTTTCCCCACTCCCCACAGTACTCCCATTGACTGTTCACTCCTCTCACATCACTATAGTTTCTCACTCTTTTCCTCCTCATTATTGTCCCTTCACTTTCCTGTTCTTTTCTTAATTCTTCTCTCTCGTCCCCTAACTCATTTTCTCCCCATCCACCCCCCATTGTTGTACTCCCCCTCATGCTTCACTCATCATACCTTTCATCCATTCTCTCCCTCCCCCTCATCACTCTAACAACCCTGCTCGCTGCACTCTCACTCTCCACTCACCGTACTCTCACTCCCCACTCACCGTACTCCCTTCGCTTAATCTCCTCTCCAGCCTTCTCCCGATCTTCAGCAGCTCCTCTTCTGACCCCATATCCTCATGTGGGGTAGCAACAGGTGCAATGTAAATATATATCTGTGTATCTATGTGTAAACCTTTATATAAAAGTTTGTGTGCTGGATTTCGAATGTATCTGTGTTGTGTATAGTGAAGAGGGTATAATTGGATATCTACACTTATCTATGTGTGTTTCTTATTTCTGTCTATCTTTACGTGTTCATCTTTGTAAGTGTATACACTACTATTTGCCTCTATATATAATTTTGCTCTGTATGTACAGAGTCCTACTGTGTGTATATACACACACCTGCTGTATTATGTATACTATTTAGAGTATGTAAATGCAGTATATCAGTGTGTTTATATACTCCTGCCTCGTGTATATACTCTTGTTGTGTGTGTATATACCCGTCCTGTGTATATACTAGCTCTTCTTGCTGAGTGTCAGTCAGGAGGTGTGTCCCAAATTATAAATAGTCCCAAGGACTTTGAGCCAGACACAGAAGGAGGGTGTGTGTGTGACAGCTGTATACACGGAGTATGTAGTGATATGTACATGGCCCAGTGACCAAAACACATACACATAGCATTGTATATACCGCCAACAAGAGGGAAGGCACAACAGCATACTACTGACAGTTGGAAACAAGCTCCCTACCAATATTGTGACCATACAATATGGCTGCTGGCTCTGTCTATGTCACTAGACACATTTCATAGTCTGTATACCCTTATTTTTCCAGTTATTATGAGTGGATATTAAGTTTGGCTTAGCACAAATGGGTAAGCTGATAGCTTTGTCAGTAGTGAGGTGGGACGTCCGAAATTGTAGTTGCAATCTCTTCCCACTTTAGGCTCTATAGAATAACATAGAAATTCCATAGATCTAATTTCACTAATTAGGCACAAAATAACCACAGGGAATATATCCCATTTACATATTCTATCACATTTGGAAACCATTAACAAATATTGTTATTTTTTTTCTCTTCTATGACAATATGACAGACTATAATATACAGGAATCAATTACTATAGGGTTAATACATACCTGTAATTGCTGAGACTAATAAACAAGTCTGGAGTTACTACTGGGGTCATATATATATATATATATATATATATATTATTTTTAATAACTGGTTTACGTAATTTCTCAATATAAACATAGTTCAAATAATTAAATTATTTTGCTTTAAATGATATGCAAAAGTTAGAGTGCTTTGGTGTGTGGTCTGTGTTTCATCAGATGTTTTTTATTAGTAAGTCATTAGTTCTAAATCAGTGCTTTCAATCAGATTTTTTTAAATTAACTTATGTATTTATTATCACACATATGACTGATATATATATATTTTGCTCGTCAAAAAAATACGGCAATAGAATTGTAAGTCAAGGAATGTTGTTTGGCACACAAATTAAGTGTTTTGGTTGTGTGAGTACTTTTTGCACTGATTGCGAGCCTCGTGGTGAGCGCCTTTGGCGCTCATTGTGTGGCTGGCAATGAGCGCCTTCGCCGTTGATTGCGATCGTGTATTGTGGTGTTTTTTAAAGTGTTGTATATGTGTATGTTTTAATGATAATTAATTACTAAACAAATGAAATGATAAATTAATATACCTTACCTATTTGTAATTAATATATGCAGCAAGCTATGGTCTCAAGAGCTAACAATCTGTTTTGATATTCCTGTAGCATCCAATATAGATTTGCAGTGTTGTTGAGCTGAAGTGTGTCAGCAATGTGTGCAGTGTGTAGTGTAAATAGGCTGCGTGCGCGAGGGGAAACCATTAGTGTAGCTGTGTTAGTTCCGCATTCTGTAAGGTAGTGTTGTAAAATGGCACTGAATGTGTATGTGGTACGCAGGTGTGGATAAATTAGCGTCCTTGCTAATGGTGTATGTTGTAGGTCATACAGGTTTTAGGAAAAGTTGTATATCCCTGGCGGTGTTTTGCGGCTTTAGGGGTCGTGTAGCCTTGTTTGGGTTTTTTTCGGGGGCCATTTCTTTTCTCGCTTAGGGGATTTTCGAGTGTCTAAACTTTTTTAATTCTACTGAAATCGATGTGTAACCTGTCTTGCAGACGTCCTTGTGTCCCCCCTTGCTGTGGGTAATTTTTTTTTTTGTTATTTGTGTGTATTAATGTTTTTTTATGTTTTCGTCTGTGCGCGGGTTGTCCGTAATATACTTTTTCTAAGTCCCGCGGCTCCTATTTTTGGCTTCGTAATTTTTTTTTGTAAGTCCCGTGGCTCGCATTTGCGGTCCGAAAGTGGTACAGGGTCGTAGGGATGAGCGCCTTGCCTCACTGCTTCCCGAGGGCCGCAGCGTTAGCAACAGGTTTTACCAAGCCCTCCTGCAGACAACTATATATGTGATATACCTGATATACATTTTTAATAAAAAACAAAACAATTAGAAGGCAGGGGAATATAATCTGTGGCTTATGAAGTACAGCAACTTTAAAACAGATTGCTTAAGTATAAATCTATAATTCAATGTATAACAGTTACAGACTTCAGGCTTATTATTTATGCAGAGTCTTGTAAGACCACGTCAAGGGTTAAACTAACATGACAATATCAAAGTCAATTCTTGATCAATTTTATAAATGTAAACACATTTTCCACCCTCTAACTGGTGGTACAGAGCCCTTTGAGGACAAATCCCTCTATTCCAGCCATAAATATGTCCCTATTTTACTGCTCTGTTTCTGTTGTTTCCTCAAAAAATCCAGTAGTAAATCTGTTCTGGAAATGTATTTATTACAGCAGTGCTGTAATACTGCTGCCATTGTTACTCCATCTTAATTTATAACTAGTTAATAATTGATATGTTTCCTTCTTTGTATACTTGAACTGCTGGGAGGTATGCCCTTGTACTGCCTCCTGCTCACCTGCCCCTTCTCTGGAGTCTGGGAAACTCCCACTAACTACCTCACCTAACCTTGGAGCTGCTCTGGCCTCTGTTCAGCCACCCTCTCCAGCACTTGGCGCTGGCCAGTACAACCCATTACTATACTCACAACATGTTACAATGAGGAAGTTGTTAAAGGGGAACTCCCACCTAGACATAAGTTTCCTTTATATAAAAAAAAACACATTTAAAGAAATATAAAAATGCACACAAAATGTCTGAAACGTGTCTGTTTGGTCTTTTATTTTTTATTTAGCATTGTATCCTGTGTTGTTAGTGTCCCCAGTGGCCGAGTTAGTGCATGGAGGGCTGAAGGGGCCATGGCAGGTTGTGCTCTGGTCAGCACTGCCCCCACCCCCACACCAAAACAGGGTCCTAGTGCAATGCACCGGCTGCATCTGCGATAGCTGGGCCCCTGGCACTTTTGATCCAATATAATTACAGTTCCGGATTCTAAAGACAAAGAGAGCCAGTCTGGACCGTAGATATGTTCTTGGAAACATTACCCTGGCATAGAGGTCAGCCACGCGTTCTGTTTTCCAAGTTGATATGTTTGGACAAGGGAGTGCTGGTCACACTACTGAAATACAAATACACTGACTCTCAGCATATATAAATTCTAGGGGCTGTGGCTGTGTAAAAAGTTCCATTTTTACAGTATGCTCAGATAAAAAAATTACTTGATACTGGATAAACTACTTCTAGAAAGTAAATATAAGATAAATGGAGCCTTTAAAGGATTGCTGTGGTTATATTTCTAAAATGTACTCTTTTGAACAACTTCACTTGAGAAAGTGAAACATGTTATTAACATGTAAAAAAATACAGCCTCTAATGTATTACTTTTTATATGCATTTATGCTGCCGTACAATCTGCCATTTTGTTTTCAGAAGCACAGCTTCCTGAGGTGGGAGGAGACTTTGAATTCACTGGAAGTTTGCACAGTGGAAAATTGTCAGTGCTCCCAGCAGCGATTATGGAAAACGTATTAGTTTATAAGGACACACCTCAGGAAATAACAGGAAGCAGGCAGGAAACAAAATGAAAGTCTGCAGCAAAGAGTAATTGAATATAAAGGTTGCATTTACTTTGTTTTGCTATTAAATGACATTTTGCCCACTATCATGTTTCGTTACACAAAAGACCATGTACAACAATTGTGAACACATTGGTCCTATAATTTATGAACTTTGATATGCAATAGCAAGGGACACTGTTGCTTTTTTTGTTAACCCGATAAAGGATTGTGTGACAACCATGCAGCTATATTTTATGAAATCTTTTAGAAATTGAAGTCACATGAAAATGATTCAGCTGACCTTCTGTGGAATGTATTCTAATTAATTTTAACCCTCCATTGGATTATGGAGAGACAAGCTATTTCTTATTATAGAGTATTGCTTTAAAACTAATAATAACTTTATATCACCTTTACTGCAATAAAACACTGTGATGATGATACTGGAAGAACCAGAGCTTCACAATATAATAAATAGACCCAAATTGGAGGATAAGTAAATATATGACATGTAGACTTTATCTAGTCCAAAATGGGAAACTTTCATTAGCTCAGTCTCTTGATATTTATACCGTACAACACAATGCTATCTCCTCTTCCACAGTATAATTCAATATGGCGCAGGGTAACAACAAAGTCAGGACAGTGCCAACATTACTCCCTTCTTGAGTGGCTGAAGAGTGCAAGCACATTGTGGAACCCTCTGGTTGTTGAACCAATCAGAAGACCTCTGCCGTTCTTCACCTGTCCGATGCCTAACTCATAGTATATAATGGTTGGCACTGTGTTGGTAAGGCTCAAGCATGTAGTGTATATGAAATGTGTGTTGGTTTGGTGCTGGCTGTGTAGGTTATAGTTGTCTCCCTTACAATCTTATTGATGTAGAGTTACCTTCTGGAACACCAAGATGTATAGTAACTAAGGCCTCCATTCCATAGCTCCTGTATGGATTGAGCCGAGTAAATCACCAATGAGCTATCACATCACACACATAATCTAACCTCCAAGAAATCAGATCTGAGTGCCCGCAATACCCCTAATATCGAAATCCTGCGTACCTATGACATACCTATTTTAAAAATTGTGATCACATACCTCCCATAACAATATCAGATTTTGCCCAAAATGTAACAGAAGTCTATGGGTATGGTAAAAGCAGAAAAATGCCTGCAAAGCTTTTCATCGCTATAAAGAAGCTAAAATCTTAATGGTGTTGGATTAGAGGCTTGATTGTTCAAATATGACACAATTAAGTGGCTAATAGCTCCCATGAGTTCTGGTCTCCCCTGGGATTCCCCATTAATACCTGCTACTCCCTATGAGCCAGGGGTTCTTTGCTCAATACTGACTACCCCCCATGAGCCCAGATATCCATCAGAATTTCCCCTTAATGCCCACTAAAAATGTATAATTATGCAGGTCTGAAATCTGTGAATTATGATTGGTTAGGCTTTTAACCAGTCAGATGTGACGCAGGAGAAAATTCAAATACTCAATTCTGATTGGCTGAAATATGATTGATACATATTTCAGACAATTGCCATCTACAAATATACTATAGTAAGATCTTGCCCGTCAAAAATGACAGGAATAAAATTGTAAGGCTGGCAATGCTGTTTGCCACACAATGTGAGGCTTTTGCTCCTCTGAGCTCCTTCGGCGCTCATTGCGATACTCTCCCTCGTGCACTTAAACTTTCCTGCTTTGCAATGATCACCTTTGGCGCTCATTGCAAACCTTTCCTCCGGCTCGCGGTGCTTATTGCGAGTCCCGGCACTCATTGCGTGGCTCGCAATTAATGCCTTTGGCGCTCATTGCCAGCCTTTCCTCCCACCTATTATACGGGCCGCTCATTGCAGTGTTTGTTAACCTGCATATTTTGTGTTTGGCAATGCCATGTGTCTCTTGCCACCATCTCCCCCCTGTCCCTTTCCTGTGTGTTTCTCCTTTGTGGGTCTGCTGATTGTTTGCATGTTACGCGCTGAATAGCGTTTTTTTTCTCAAAGTCCTGCGTTCCTGGCATTAGTGAGCCTCGTTTTCATCCTGTTTCAGAATTTTGACATTTTTGGTCCACCATTTTTTCCCTTGCCTAGCCTGATGATGTACGGGCGGCGGTGGAGCCAGGGCCCTGGCGATATACTGAGTCTCTGGAGGAGGGGGATAGTGGGGTCAAATCCTAGCGGTGTGACCGGTGGTCTTGCTGGTGATCCCACTAGCCAGATGATATACTCCTCCTCCAAACAAGGACCCTCTGGTCCTCTTCTTTCCCTTGAGCCGGTTCCTGCTGGGCGGGGGCTTGCTCCTCCACTTCCTGCTCCGATGGAGCCGACGCCCCCGACTCTGGCTCACCACTGGACCCAGACCTCTTTGATACTGAAAGAGAGAAAAGAAAGGTATATGCTATTAGTTTGATGAATCATACATGGTTCTGTGTTCATTCCTAACTATCTGACATCTAGGCTCGAACCTGGATGATTCTCCTAATTGCAACTCAGATTAGCTATCATTCACTAGATATAATCTATTATTTGGTTCTTGATCTTGATCGTTCTTGGCTCCCAACGCCATCTTGATTCCGGCTGTGGTCTGTAACTGCATAGGCTGCACCACTACATGGACTCTCTATTGGTTGATTACTTTGGTTGTGCCCAGGAATGACAGTGATTTTTCAGCTTCATGGATTTAATGATGCATCCATCTATCCCCTATTAATTCCATGGAGCTGACATGTCAGTGTCCTTGTTGGTCATCATGTACATGTATGGTGTGTGTGATGTACATGTGCCGGCATGTTGGTGTACGTCATAATCACCTGACATGGAGGCTGGGTCCTGCGGGGTGGGAACCTGGCTCAGAATTTCCTTGGTCACCATCTCCCACTCACTATATCGGACAGTCACATTCTTTTCCTCCTTGGCCATCATCCTCCTCACCTTCGCCCTGATGTTGTCAAAACGGTGCTTGACAGACCTCCCATCCCTTTGCGCTGTGCACACTGCTGTTACCTCAGCCGCTACCACCTCCCCCCGCAAGGATCAATAGGTGACACAATCTCATGGTGTGTGTAGTTGTGGGCCCTGTGCTTGCCCTTAGCCTCTTGCGCTCATGACTGTGGACGGGGATCCTTGCCTTCCTGACCTGTCCCTCTGCCGAACTACCACCCCCTGGATCAGGCCCCTCCCCCTCTGTCCCTCGTCTAAATGTGCCTGGTGCTAGGTCCACCCTGCCACCACCCACCTCCTCCTCTCCTCCACCACTTCCTGCTCCTCCTCCTCAGCCTCCTGTTCACAAGCCATCCAACTTGAAGGAGCTGGGACAGTTTTGCAAGGAGGAGTGGGCAAAAATCCCAGTGGTAAGATGTGGCAAGCTCATAGAGACTTTTTCAAAGCGACTTGGAGCTGTGATTGCCGCAAAAGGTCGCTCTAAAAAATATTGACTTTAGGGGGGGTGAATAGTTATGCACATTGACTTTTTCTGTTATTTTGTCCTATTTGTTGTTTGCTTCACAATAAAAAAAAAACTTCAAAGTTGTGGGCATGTTCTGTAACTTAAATGATGCAAATCCTCAAACAATCCATGATAATTCCAGGTTGTGAGGCAACAAAACACGAAAAATGCCAAGGGGGGTGAATACTTTTGCAAGGCACTGTATGTGTATTTAATAACTGCTGGGGGGGGGGGGGGGGGTGTATGGAGTGACCTAGCTCTATGTTTCCCTGTATGTTCTTTAAATTATGTGTATTGCTATCCTGTACAATCTGTAAATATGTGTAGTCAAGGATTAAGTGTAAATTTGTAAATTGTTATAATAGAAATAAAGAAAACTGCAAATTACTGCTCTCAAAATTCTCCTACTCTCTCTCTATCTATAACCAACCTGCAACTCCAGGACTTGCATGCTTCTTCGGAAGAGAATACAATACATTCAACGCATGGGTGGGTGGAACGCAACTTTATAATCTCCCTCTGTCAATCATCTGCGGCTAGACTGCTTTCTATTGGCTGAGAGGCCTGTGTCGCACTAGGTTATAGATTGGATCGCAACAGCCAATCACATCTCAGACAGCCCATTAACAGTTTGCGGCCAAGGGAGGGCTTAACAGGCTTGAGGCTTTGGACGTTACTCGCGCCCTTGCTTAATTGAATAGCTCCGAGTCTGGAGATGAACGGGAGCCGGCAGCATGCCCGCAGACATACGGCCTAGATTTTGTAAGATTCAGGCTTGCAATTGAATCATCCCTTGGTTTATAAGTACAGGAACCCATTTTGTGTTTGTTACATTATAATGAGCGTATGATAAAAGCTATATATATATATATATATATATATATATATATATATATATATGACACATGGACTAAGAGGGTGTTGAACTTAGACAGTGGTTTATTTAATACCAATAGCACACTTGATTGTGGCTTATACCGTATATACTCGAGTATAAGCCGAGTTTTTAAGCCCTTTTTTTAAGGCAAAAAAGGGCCCCCTCGGCTTATACTCGAGTCAATCTCCCCCTGTGTGTCTCTCTATCCCCCCCGTGTGTCTCTCTACCCCCCCCGTGTGTCTCTCTATCCCCCCCGTGTGTCTCTCTATCCCCCCCGTGTCTCTATATCCCCCCCGTGTGTCTCTATATCCCCCCCGTGTGTCTCTCTATCCCCCCCGTGTGTCTCTCTATCCCCCCGTGTCTCTCTCTATCCCCCCCGTGTCTCTCTATCCCCCCCGTGTGTCTCTCTATCCCCCCCGTGTGTCTCTCTATCCCCCCCGTGTGTCTCTCTATCCCCCCCGTGTGTCTCTCTATCCCCCCGTGTGTCTCTCTATCCCCCCCGTGTGTCTCTCTACCCCCCCGTGTCTCTTTCCCTCCCCCATCCTCAACGTAAACCCCCCCTCAACCGCCCTCCTCCACCTAAACCAGCCTAAATACCTCCCCCCTCTCCCCTCACTTACCTGCTTGTGCTCCGGCCTCCGCTCCTTGACCCGGCGCAGGCGCGCATGTGATGTCACATGTGCGCCGCGTCATTAGCATATACCGGGGGCCTTGCTTAATTGATCATGTTTACTCTCTAAAATGTTACATACGATTGCATGGTTTACGGTTTCAGCCCGTAACTTGCAGACTTTTTCAATTGAATTGCTCCGTAATTGTAGCAGAGTTCTAGCCTGCAGCACTCCCGAAGACATACGGCCTGTATACCGTGAGTTACGGCCTTGCAATTGTTTCCACATACACACATAATTATCCCTTTATACATTTATGTATACATACAGAATGCTAGAAAATATCAGGGTCATTCACTAACAGAAATGTCACTACTACTGTACCATCAACTTAGGAAGTCTAGCCTAATTAAGAATACACACAATATCTCTCCTGACCTGTTTGAATTAGTTATTGTACTTCAACAAATCACTGGGGTTTCCAAAGAAGCTTGATTATACTCAAGTTTATCACTTCAGAAGGTGGGGCTGCAAATATATGGCCATAAACAAGTAATAAAAAGAAGTATAAACGTCTCTGTCAAGGCTCTCTGTACTCTACAGAATAAAATTCAAAAGCTCAACTCTCACATAAAAACCTTAAATGCATTTGTGCGCTCCTTTATCTATAGTCTCCTCTCCATATACCCCAAACCATCGCCTTTTATTTTGCTCAGGACCTGCTACCATCCTCCTCTCTATCTCCGCACACCTACAAGACTTCTTCTGTGCTGCTTCTGACCTTGGGAACTCCCTACCTCGGCTTGTCAGACTCTCCTTTAGCTTTCTGAGCCTTTAAAGCCCACTGCTTACCGATATCAACTGACCTGCTGGTTCATTCTTCGTTATGGCCCACAACCACCTCCTTACTACTAGTTACTCATCTCTCTCACTCCTTTTGTATAACTTGTCAAATCATCTCCTTTAGAATGTAAGCTCTTGGGGGCAAGCACCGCCTCTCTTTTTGTATTAATACTTGTTTTTGTATTGTATTTTGTCACATGTCCCCTGTATGTAATGCATTTTCCCATCTGTAAGAAAATAAAGAAGAGTCGTCTGAATAGGAGACTACCAGGAAAGTAAAGAAAGGAAAACACCTAAAGCTCTGAGAGTTGTGAACCTTGAAACTCTGGGTCTATCGATAACACAATCAGTGGAATATGAACTATATTACTATGCATTTCTTAAACCACTCCAATGAACATGTTACACTAAATATTTATTCACAGTACATTTTTTGCAATGGTAGCTTTTTGTTCACAATATATGCTTTAATTTCCTTACCTTTCTAGTTATTTGCATGCTATAAGTCCAAACCTTTTTAATATAGTGTATATATAAAAAAGAAAAACACAACAGCTTATTTCAGTTCTACAAAAGTCCCCGATTGGCCAATGAGTGTCATTGTGATCTGTGAGTGTTTTCATTATTTGCGTGATTTCATCCCTGCACCACTATAGATCATGTACAGTGGATATAAAAAGTCTACACACCCCTGTTAAAATGTCAGGTTTCTGTGCTGTAAAAAATGAGACAAAGATAAATCATTTCAGAACTTTTTCCACCTTTAATGTGACCTATAAACTGTACAACTCAATTGAAAAACAAACTGAAATCTTTTAGGTGGAGGGAAGAAAAATAAAAAATAAAAATAATGTGGTTGCATAAGTCTGCACACCCTCTTATAACTGGGGATGTAGCTGTGTTCAGTACTAAGCAATCACATTCCAAATAATTTTAAATAGGAGTCAGCATACACCTGCCATCATTTAAAGTGCCTCGGATTAACCCCCAAATAAAGTTCAGCTGCTCTAGTTGGTCTTTCCTGAAATGTTTTTAGTCGCATCCCACAGCAAAAGCCATGGTCCACAGAGAGCTTCCAAAGCATCAGAGGGATCTCATTGTTAAAAGGTATCACTCAGGAGAAGGGTACAAAAGAATTTCCAAGGCATTAGATATACCATGGAACACAGTGAAGACAGTCATCGTCAAGTGGAGAAAATATGGCACAACAGTGACATTACCAATAACTGGAGCTTCCTCCAAAATTGATAAAAAGACGAGAAGAAAACTGGTCTGGGAGGCTACCAAGAGGCCTACAGCAACATTAAAGGATCTGCAGGAATATCTGGCAAGTACTGGCTGTGTGGTACATGTGACAACAATCTCCCGTATTCTTCATATGTCTGGGCTATGGGGTAGAGTGGCAAGACGAAAGCCTTTTCTTACGAACAAAAACATCCAAGCCAGGCTACATTTTGCAAAAACACATCTGAAGTCTCCCAAAAGCATGTGGGAAAAGGTGTTATGGTCTGATGAAACCAAGGTTGAACTTTTTGGACATAATTCCAAAATATATGTTTGGCGCAAAAACAACACTGCACCTCACCAAAAGAACACCATACCCACAGTGAAGCATTGTGGTGGCAGCATCATGCTTTGGGGCTGTTTTTCTTCAGCTGGAACTGGGGCCTTAGTTAAGATAGAGGAATTTATGAACAGTTCCAAATACCAGTCAATATTGGCACAAAACCTTCAGGCTTCTGCTACAAAGCTGAACATGAAGAGGAAATTCATCTTTCTGAAAATCTGTGGGGTGATCTGAAGAGGGCTGTGCACAGAAAATGCCCTCGCAATCTGACAGATTTGAAGTGTTTTTGCAAAGAAGAGTGGGCAAATCTTGCCAAGTCAAAATGTGCCATGCTGATAGACTCATACCCAAAAAGACTGAGTGCTGTCATAAAATCAAAAGGTGCTTCAACAAAGTATTAGTTTAAGGGTGTGTATACTTATGCAACCATATTATTTAATTTTTATATTGTTTCTTCCCTCTACCTAAAAGATTTCAGTTTGTTTTTCAATTGAGTTGTACAGTTTATAGGTCACATTAAAGGTGCAAAAAGTTCTGAAATTATTTATCTTTGTCTCATTTATTTACAGCACAGAAACCTGAAATTTTAACAGGGGTGTGTAGACTTTTTATATCCACTGTATGTCCGGTGGGATTTCGTTGGAGTACTAGTGTGCAATGTACAGCACCATATCATAAAGGGAGAGACATTGTAATATATATACCAGGGTGTGTAGATTACTCCCCAGGCTATAGGTCTGCAGAAATACAATGCTTAGTGCTGACTTCATCTTAGAATATCATGCGTTCATACATTCATATTTGTAGTTTGGTAAAAACTTCACATTATTGAGAAGCATGAAACAAAATAACATTAGCGGGTATGCACGGGAAGAAAATAAAAACTTTTTAGAGAAATTATTATATGTAGAAGACTGATGTTATCATGTGGGATTCTTTGGACTGCGAGTCAGACTGTTGCTTCAGGGGGTAGGTTATCCTATGGTCCCTTAATCTGCCATTCTATTTTATTGTCAAGGAGATATTTGAAGAGGACATTTTTAACAGAAGCGAATAGAGATTTAATCTGCTTAATCTGCTTTTACAACAAAGACAAGATCCTAGTAATCAGTAAAGGGTCACTTTAGGCGCTTTTCATGTTAAATCTATTTTTTAGCCAGCTCACTAATTGCAACTGTTGTACTCCTCCCCATGTCTCTCGCTGTCTTAACGAACTACTGAAAAACAACACAACATTTCAACTGCTAAAACTATAATCAGGGTGGATAACCTGGAGCATGTTGGGCAGGATAAGGGATAATTGTTACAATCACATACCCCACCGCATCTTCAAAATGAGAATTACTTGTATTGTTATTATAGTTTATTTGTAACGCTCCAATATATTCTGTAGCACTATACAAGGGTTTAGTTCAAGGGGAAAAAAACAATAACACTTTGCAAATGATGGAGGGCCCTATCTTTAAGCTCAGAATCCGGTCCTTAGAGCTTTCCCCAAAGCTCCATGCAAGATTAAAAACATGCAGATTTACAATCTAAAGGATTGATCTAGGTTCTCCACCATGCCTAATTAATGTTTAACCTGTTGAAATGTTTGGTTTATTTTCAGTAGGGCTCAGTATTAAAGCAAAATTCAAAACAGTAGTTACAAATTCATGGCTGTAATTATTTATTTTAAATTGTATAAAAACATATTCCCATTATCAAGTTCTTTTAAAAAAAAGCATACTATAAATATGACATTTTAGTGGTCCTTTAGCATGACCCAGTCCCTATGCTGTGATTTATGCTTTGCTGTGTCATTTCTTAATTATCATCATGTATGTGTGTAAATAGTAACCGATGCACTTAAACAAAAATAATACTGTCTTGATAAGTGTACATTTTAAATATTTTTCTTTTGGTAAAAAAATTACACAGGAGCTCATATAAGTTTTAAAATTCTATATACACCAGAAATATCTGAGTATGTCCCTATAATATGTAATCAGGAGGCAACCATATCAGGACTATCTGACCTTGTCTTTGTAATAAGTACATAGGATGACACCCAACGTAAATTATTGATGAACCTGTAGTTAGGGGATCCCTATATATTCTCTGCACTGTTGAAGCCTCTCCCTATCATCTGCAGAGGGTCACCCTATATATCCTTAGACAATATTAGTCAGATCTTATAATCTGCAGTTGTGGTACTTGATTGGAGTGACCCTATATACTGATAGGGCTTTCTGCTCCTCTCCCTATATCAGTCTATATTGCCCCATTTCCAGGATGTACATGACCCATGTATGGAGATCGCTGGTGGTGTGCTGAATGCTGCTGTCATCCTGGGTGCTTCTCCCCTTTGTATGAACCACCTGCAAGGATGATCAAAGCCACAAGCTTAGTATGCGGAGGTGTGATTAGAAATAGAGAATTACCTAGTTTGTCAACTCTGATCCTCCATATTTCTTTTCCCAGCTGTACTCTCCACTTTCTACTATATAACTGTGCTCTTCCTCTTCTTTATCAAAACCCTTCTGTTTGTAATCTCCCAGCTTTCTTTCTGTACTCTCCCTTTATCCTTTCCTTGTCCCGTCGACTCCCTCCTTTTTCCGCACTTACTACATTGGCCTTTTCTCCCTCAGTTTTTATTCTCGTATTTTTCTTCTCACCATTCCTCTGTTCTTCTACCTTTGTCCCTTTTATCCTTCCACTTTGTCTTCTCTCTCCTTCCCTCCTTCCTTTTTGTCTCCTCCCCTCTGATTTGCCATTTCTGATAAGCATGTTTGTCCCCTTTGCCCAACTTCTTTGTCCTCTCCCCTTCCTTCTCTTTGTTCTTAAGTTTCTTCCTCTATATATCCTTCCTCTTCTTTGTTCTCACCTCTCCTCTCTCCTTCACTTTATTTGTTGTATCCTTGTTCTTATCTTCTCCTGTTTGTCATCTCTCTACTTCCCCAGTCCTATTTTTCCGCTCTCTTTTTTTCCTGTCCCTAATGCTTGTCTTCTAGATCCAGTTCTGCTTTTTAATCCCTCTCATCTTCTTCCTTTGTCTTGTATATCCTGCTGTCTCTCCCACTCTTTGTACACTTCCTCCCTTATCTTATTTCACTATACTTTCTTCCTCGTCCTTCTTCTTCCTTGTTGGCCTGTTCCTCCTTTTTAAACTGTCACTTTCTTGTCTTTTTGCTCTGCTCCTCCTATCTTTGTCCTCTTCCTCCCTATATATTTGCTCCTCCTCTCATACCTCTGTGCGGGTCAGTTGAACCTGCTGGGTTGGATACTAGCTGTGGTCGATCCAAATGGAGGGGGCTGGTAGGGGCTCCTCTCACCCTCCTGTAGGACTTCACACCCTCCAAGCTGTAGAGACATGGACAAGCCATGGCATGAAATGATGAAACCCATCATGACTTCAGTAGGAATTTGAACGCTTGCTGCATTACCTGTTACGCTGGGGTGATTGAGCCTGTTCTGAGGAGTACCGAGGTGGTTCAGATGATCGACGCCTCAATCCCTCTTCACACACCCCCTCAAACTCCTCTCCAATGGAGGGACTGTATATTGTACTGAGAGGGCGCTCCATAAAGGTTGAGGGTGAAGGAGATAGAGTGGCACCGCCTAGGTTTATAAAAACAACAAAGAACATGGCAGATAAGAATGACTTTGCCTATACATTTTGCATGTATTTCTGTTATAATAATTTAGCTCTTGTCCTGGTCATACTTTAAGGTTAAAAATATACAGGATGAAAATATACATATGGGCAAAAACATGTTCAAGGGTGCTCAGAGAATGAACAATACAGTAGTTGTGTTCTATAGGTCTGGTTACCCCACTCTGAGAGCAGCCTCTTTTAGCTCACTTGTGCCCTTCACAGGGAGAAATATCCTGTAGTATATCAGTCTGGTCCCACTCACTAGAGTGACCCAGCCCCGAAATACCAGGCAATTAAACTCTGAATGGGAGAAACAGCACCTAGGTGAAAATACACATGCCCCATTCATAAACATATTACTACATTACTTCTACCACATTCAGTAAAATACCAGTTTCTAATGTTACACTTTTGTCACCAAACAGAATTAAAGCATGACTTATTGTTCAGGCATTCGCATAGAGGCGAAATACACTTCCCAAATGTACAGGGACAATTTTTTTTTACAATTAAGCCTTTATTTACTTTTTCACTTTAGTATGTACATTACTAATGTTCTTGAATGGCCTCTCAGGCTGTGCAAGCGGGCACTCTTGGGCATGCATTAATGATGCCACAGAGAAATTTTGTATGTGAGCCTGCCAATTTTTTTTTCTCTACTTAGAAGTACAAATATATTAAAGGGACATGGAACACAATTCTTTTGGTCACACATTTAAAAGAGCATGCTTTAAACATTATTTTTAAATATTAGGTAAAACCTGTTTAAACTTCATTGGAAATGCAAAGAGCACATGTACATCTGCAGATTTCATTGGCAGACAAGTATGACTCATACCGCTATATTACTACTCATTGGCTGACAGGGTAAAGCCCCCTGAATTTTGTTCTGCTTTGAGAGTGTCAGTTCAAAAATTAAAACACTTAGTAGTACACTAACAAATACACTCTTTCAGATGTGACAAAGATAAAAATGCTTTCTATGTCCCTTTAAATGTCTCACTTGTAAAAAACGTAATTGCCATACTCAATTGCCATGTCACATTAATTCATTTTAATAACGTATATGGATGAATTTATCATTTTGTTTTATATGAATAGTATTTTACTTTCGTTGTTCTTTGTTTTGATAATTTAGACCAAAAAAATGATTAAGGAGCAGTAAAAGTAAAACAAGTCACAGCATGAAATAATTGCAACTAAGCCACTGAAGATGTAATTTGTAAGGCCTGCTACAACATTAGCAGATATATAAAGCCATGGTCATGAAGCATTTTCAGAGAAAATCTGCTAGTGCATTGAAGTCTTACTTCCTTTTCAATGTACCAATGGTCAGGGCAAGCAATGCTTGTAGTTATACTTATGGTTTGCCTTCTAACTAAGCCTATGGGGGAGGGTGTGTGAAAAGCTAAAGTTTTATCTGTACCCACCAATCAGTCAACAAATCCCCCTTACTGCTCTCTCCTGCGATTTCCACTCTTGAATAGATAATAAACATAAGCAGACTACACTCACTTCCTCCAAGAGCTCAAGTAGTGTGGAAGACATAAACAAAGCAACCTTCAAGCACAAGCAGTGTCTACTAAAATAAAGATTTTATTTAAAAAAAACTTCTATACCAACAGTTTACACAGCTGATAATAGTTACAGAAAGAGTAGTAGGTAAGTGGAATAGCCTTCCAGTTGCAGTAGCAGAGTCAAACACAGTTAAATAATTTAAGCCTAAAGCTATATTTAGGTGGGTATTTGATAATATGTTACAGTGTTTTGTCTTATTTCAAATGAATGGCTCAGAGCACAGAAGTGTAATTATATTTTTAACTGATATTGGGGTCTTGTCAATTAGATTTCTAAGTCTGAATGACGTTTAAACAAATGTTGCTTAATATTATTTCAAAATACATATTTTTTGTAACATTTAAAGCATGCTCTTTTACATGCATGAAAAAGCAGTTGTGTTACATAGCTTAGGGCAAACCTTCAGGTAGACAGAATAGATAGGCGTGACAGGCCTTTTTAGGTTCTTACCTGTCATCAAATCTATATATGGCAACTCATAAACATACATTTTCCCTAATTTACAGTGGTCCTTCAAACAGTAGAAAAAAAAATAGCCTAAATAGCAAGTGTCACTCCACCTACAGCAATGTGAGTGAAAACACAACACCAGATTAGGAAGTGTAATGCAGTCAGACAGGTTCAGTTTTATAGGTTTAGCGGTGTAGTTTTATGGGCACTACGTCCTGCCCTATAGTTGTGTTATCACATTGTATAGGAGCACTGAGACACTTCTTCACCATGCTTTTTGGTCAATTGCTATTTACATGTTACTAAAGCTATTTGTTTCCTATTCCAGATACCTTTTATATAGAATTCACTTTAGATATTTGCTTTTTTTAGTTACACATATTTCCTTTATACTTAATGGGGGCAGACATGTCAGAACATTAATTTTAATAGTGTTCCAAGAATCTGGGTGCATGCTTGGAGTTTAAACAGCCAACCTAATTAATCAGATTTTTTAATGAGGGGATTTAAACAATAATGGCACTACCCTGCAGTACATACTATGTGAATATTTTCAAGAACAGCTGTCTATTGAAAAAACTACAAAATAACACCTTAGCATGTAATATATAGTGAACTAACAACATTATTTGCTATGTTAGCCATGAGCATACTTATTGAAATGCGATTCGGCCAATTGAATAAAGCTCTATTTAAGCACATAGCATATTTTTTTACAGAAGGTTTTAGTTAGTGAAGACCTTGCTTTTGGATAGTTCACTAACTAAAAACTTCTGTAAATAAAGTATGATATGTGCTTATATAGAGCCCTATTCAATTGGCCAAATCACACTTTAATAAGGCTGTATGTATATACACCAATAACAAGTCAAGTTCTTGAAAAGACTATATTTGACACTGTAGCAAGTCTAATGCTTTTTCCTGGTCAGAATTTTGGAAGACTGTGTAAATACAGCATCTAGTGTAACATTAATTTCAAGCACAGAATTTATGAGTTTCTTCCTCATTTATGTAGCTCCAGTTACTGCAAGAAATGCCCTCCAGGTTTCATGGAAGATATGAGAGAACTTGTACTAAAACTGTGCTGTAGGCAAGTTACTTCTTGCAAATGTTCTTTTATGCAGTGACATAACATTTTTTAAATAAAATAAACTCCACACTCTGCAATAATAAATCACAGTACTTAAGAAATCTCCCTGCCTGACAATATATCTCAATATATAACCTATATCTGACTACTTGATCCACTGAATAGCTAGATTGCTTGATGTTCTTTAGAGGGCCCTGGTACTGCTCCAGATTTCATGACTTTTAAACAGTAGTTATCAGAATAAACAACATTTCATTTATAAAAAGTTCGCCATCAAAGCTGTGCACTTATAAGACAACTCCAAGAAAGTCTATTACACACTTTGTCACAGACTAAAATAGATGGAAGGGGCTCCAGGCTAATAATGGTAGGGAAAATCAAACTTTTATCACAAACATTTTTAAAATTAAAATATTATTAATATTATTACTAAAAAGTCACAAATGAAGCATTACAATGGCCCTTTAAATAATGTGAAATAATGATTCATTGTTGCCTAATTCTATTTTCTAATATTGCTCCAATGCATTCTGTTGTTCCCTTTGCATATAACTACTGTAGTAACAAAATCTTCCAGTTCACCTTGACTGACATCGCAGAAGTCACATGCAAAAGGAAGCAATAATCATGGAGCCACTCATCAATAATGAGAGAAATAAGGTAACAATAAGAAAACCAGCCTAGTGAGTGTCTTTTGCGCTGGGGGACAGATGTTTTGTAAATTCAAAGCTGTTATTCTGTTATTAAAGAACATTTTATAAATTACTTTAAATTGCAAATATTTACATATGTGTTGGTAGTTTACTATACTAACATAATATTAAACTGTATTTGCCAAATCTTGCCCCTTTCTCCATATTTACCTAAATCATAATCTATTGTCATCAGAAAAAAGGCATTCTTTGACATCCTCTAAAACTATTAATGAGAATGAGCTTCAGCACATATCCTGAGATACTCTAGAGGTATCCTGATCTTCTTTGAATATAATTCATTATAAAATAACTTAGCCCATGATAATTCCATGGTAAGAAAATAGCAGCATTATATACTGATGTTATACTGATGCAGTGTATGGTTTGCAGTCTACTATTGTACACTCACGTCGCGGGTGTGATTTGGCAGGTAGAGGAGGTGGGGCCTCCTCGCTTCGGGATCTGTGGGTTGCTGGGGGCCTTGGTGGGAATACAAGAGTCTCATAAGTCCTGTTGCTAATGTCCAGTCCCATGGAGCCGCGCTGATGATGGAGCCTGACTGGAGGGGGTAGTAAAGACTTCTGGGAAATTGACAGTGGGCTCAGCTGAAAAAAAGGAAAGCAGTGATGACAGGAAAATAACAACAACATCAAAAGCACTGTTACATTTAAAGTGACAGAGGCAGTCAGCCACAAAACACACAGAGACAGCCTTTCTGTATTGCACACATACATATATTGATATTGGTCTTCACCTTCTCTCCCTCCTCATCCTCGCTGTTACTCTCCTCCTCTTCTATATGGAACCAGTCAAAATCCACTTCATAATTAAAATTGCCACATTGAGCCTTCTCCAACTGCAGATTACAAGAAACCTAGTTAAAATCTTGCTCCATCATTTGAGTCAGAGTAGAATGTCAGCTCTTAAAGCAACTTACCAGCTCCACACACTCTACATAATTTAAACTGTGAGCCAGTGTCAAAGGAGTTAAACCTTTATTATTAGCTGTAGAAAAAAGAGAGGGTTTATTATAATGAGTTGTAAGGTAAATGTCCTGATATCTTTGTTTTAGGAGTAGATGAGAGGAACATGCTCAAACGTATGTGTATTAGACAGTGGTAGACAGTACTGTACTTATCCTCATGTCTATGTATTAAATGGATATGCCCTGATATATGTCTGTGTATAGGAGGTGAGTGGTACATGTCTTGATGTCTGTGAATAGGAGGAGCCGAGAGGTGTATGTCCTGATGTCTGTGTATAGGAGGAGGTGGGTGGTACATGACCTGATGTCTTTGTATAGAGGGAGGTGAGTGGTACGTGTCTTGAGGTCTGTGTATAGGAGGAGGTGAGAGGTACGTGTCTTGAGGTCTGTGTATAGGAGGAGGTGAGTGGTACATGTCTTGATGTCTGTGAATAGGAGGAGCCGAGAGGTGTATGTCCTGATGTCTGTGTATAGGAGGAGGTGGGTGGTACATGACCTGATGTCTTTGTATAGAGGGAGGTGAGTGGTACGTGTCGAAAAGGGCTGTGTGTAGGAGGAGGTGAGAGGTACGTGTCTGGATGTCTGTGTGTAGGAGGTGGTGAGAGGTAAGTCTCATGAGGTCTGTGTATAGGAGGAGGTGAGAGGTACGTGTCTGGATGTCTGTGTATAGGAGGAGGTGAGAGGTACGTGTATTGAGGTCTAAGTATAGGAGGAGGTGAGAGGTACGTGTCTGGATGTCTGTGTATAGGAGGAGGTGAGAGGTACGTGTCTTGAGGTCTGTGTATAGGAGGTGGTGAGTGGTACGTGTCTTGAGGTCTGTGTGTAGGAGGAGGTGAGAGGTACATGTCTTGATGTCTGTGTATAGGAGCAGGTAAGAGGTTTGTGTCCTAATATAGCTCTATGTATTGGAGGAGGTGATAGGTATGTATCCTGAGGTCTGTGTATAGGAAGAGGAGAGAGGTAAATGCCTCGATGTCTGTGTATAGGAGGAGGTGATAGGTATGTATCCTGAGGTCTGTGTATTGGAAGAGAAGAGAGGTAAATGCCTCGATGTCTGTGTATAGTAAGGAGGTGATAGGTACGTATCCTGATGTATGTCTGTGTATAGGAAGGGGAGAGAGGTAAATGCCTTGATGTCTGTGTATAGGAGGAGGTGAGAGTTATGTGTCCTGATGTATGTCTGTGTATAGGAAGGGGAGAGAGGTAAATGCCTTGATGTCTGTGTATAGTAAGGAGGTGATAGGTACGTATCCTGATGTATGTCTGTGTACAGGAAGAGGAGAGAGGTAAATGCCTTGATGTCTGTGTATAGGAGGATGTGAGAGTTATGTGTCCTGGTGTATGTCTTTGTATAGGAGGAGGTGATAGGTATGTATCCTGAGGTCTGTGTATAGGAGGAGGTGAGAGGTGCGTGTCCTGATGTATGTCTGTGTATAGTAAGGAGGTGATAGGTACGTATCCTGATGTATGTCTGTGTATAGGAAGGGGAGAGAGGTAAATGCCTTGATGTCTGTGTATAGGAGGAGGTGAGAGTTATGTGTCCTGGTGTATGTCTTTGTATAGGAGGAGGTGATAGGTATGTATCCTGAGGTCTGTGTATAGGAGGAGGTGAGAGGTGCGTGTCCTGATGTATGTGTATAGGAGGAGGAGGGTGGTGCATATCTTCACAGTCTGTATTTTAGATGAGAAAAGTATGCTCCCTGATGTCTGTGTATTTGCAGATGATGCTCTTTGTGAGAGTTACCTGTGGAGAATGGTTACCTGTAGTCAAAGAAGCCTTTGCTTTCAAGAGGAGTCGTATACAGTCTGGTTTGTTATATTTAACTCCATAATGCAGTGCTGTGTCCCCTTCTGTTGTTGTTCTGTCTAAAGATCCCCTGAAAAAAACAATCTACAATGAGAAGCAATACCCCAACACAGTGAGCCTCACTGCCACCATCCCACCCTCACCCCACCTCCCTCCTCAGTACAACCAGTACCTACCCATTCTGGATAATAAAATCTACTAGTGGGATAGATGACCGGTCACACAGGCGGACAGCCAGGTGAAGGGGGTACTCACAGAGATCCTAAGAGTTAAGGACAAGATAAGGAAGTGTTAAAATGAATGCCATGTAGTTTGATGTTTTACCAGAGTAGGTGACAAAATTATATCAACTTTATTATGACACTCCCTACCCCTTTCTCTACTACTACCAACCCCTCCACACATAATTAATATAATCCAATATAACACAATGCTTTACAATAGTCAAAAGGGGTTAAAGGCCACTAAAGACCTACATTTAAGATATTTTGTTTTGAAGAACCACACAAAAAATAGGCAAACTTTTTATAGGATATAAAACAATAATGCAACATTTATTTAATATCTTTCATATGCAGTCCCGCTGAAGTAATATCTACCATTCTGCCAACTCCCTGAAGTGGCAAAAGACTTTGAATGCAAACTACACTTCTATCTGCACAATGGGAATCAGACAGCTAAAATTTAAAAAGACTAATGGAAAGCTCGTTGGCTTACAAGGACACACCCTCCTAAAAAAACAGAGGCAGAATCAACACATAAGAGAAAATGGAAGCGTCATTTAAAAAAAATTACAAAAGTGAAGGCAGTTTTAATTGTATTTTTAATTTTATGGAAATATTATCTGTCACCCCGAAACTAACATGCTTTTTTACGTTATTCTTAAAGTGCATGCAAAAATGCTTATAATTGCATTATTTCCTAAAGTGAATCATTCCTGAGAAATCCAGTACTGCCAACCACAAATTAGCTGTTTATGTACTAATTAGAAGAACAGTCTGTCTATGCGGTGGCCAAAGCAATGTCCTCCAAAATGATCATGTAGTTAGGACCCCTACCCTACTCTGAGTACTGTGAGCATACTGAGTCACACATAGCATAAAAAAGGCACACAAAAAAACGTAAGCATTTCAGGAATTATTTACTGTAGTGAAAATAGCTAATACAATGTCCGGCCAGATTATAAAGTTCTTAAACTTTCTGCTGCAGTGACAGCATCCCTTTTTTTACAAATATAATTTGCCCATAATCTAGCTATTTATTTAAAGGACTATAAATACCACCGAACATTCAGAAAAATGTGGTTGACCAACATGCTCAGAAAAGAAGTGTGAACCAGTGATCTTGACCTTCCATGCAGTTTATAGAAAGCAAAGTCTATCTTTACCTGTTCAATCTTTACTTATTGTCAATGTGCAAAGTGCAGTCACATAGACATACATATAGAGGGGGTGGGCAAAGCAACATTGTTAGGGCACTGCTAAAATGTATGGGACTCCTGCTTAAAGGGAGGATAAAGAACCACTGTACAAATGTCTTGTTTTTTAAATGCATACTGCTTGTGTAGGCAGTATGCCAAAAAATGAGAATTGAGCATATTAATAAAAAATAAATAAAATAAACTTACATTTTTTAAATGTTGTATTTGTATTCCATGTGACTTAATTTGCGGCTCTAATCAAGCACTACATTCCTCCTTTGCTGCTGAGTCACTCTAGAAGGATCCTATGTAAGTTATGTATGTGTGTATATGGCGGTGCAGAGAGCTGATTCTGGGCTCATTCACAGAGTCTGAAGGAACATTGTATATTGTCACATGCCCCCATAATCTATATAGAAGCCTCCTAGTGGTTGTCAACCTTTTTGGTCTGGGACGATTAGCTTCCAATGCTCATGGGGACTGGATGGCTACTTTTCAATGTTCATGTGAACTAGCTGCATGATCCAGAACATTTTCCTAAACTTATATTTTATTAAAAAAAATAACAAACCTAAAAGAAAATAGAACAAAACAGTTGAATGCTGCTTTGTATTAATTTGCATATTTTAATCACGATCTTTAATATAGTCTATTATTATTCTTTGTTACAGGTACCGATTCATTTAACAAATTTAAAGTTACAAGTGGGATTCATTTAACAAAATCAGTTTGTATCCATTGGAACAACCTCCCGTAGATTCAATGACATTTTGTTAATTTCAGTAATGATTCACTAATTTAATATCCCACTTCATATGTGATGACTGATCCCAGATTAAATAAAATAAAGCTTATATATATTTCTCTTGGTACTATATTAAGAGTTTTGTTAAGGAACCTATATAGAATTATGTAGCAAACTAGTATCTGATTTAGTCGTAGAAGTAGTACTAGAATCATGAATACCATTAAATGTTAGCAGTTTGTCAGATATTGTATATTTGAACAAGGCGATACTTCATGTGACACACTAAACTTTCATTTATACTATCATCCATTACTATGATTAATTGTTATGGTTTGTATAACTTGTATTCCTGAGGACCAGCAGATATGGGCTCAGGTACCAGAACAAGTCTTAGGACCTGTGGTTGAGAACCACTGTCCTAGTGTGACTCAGCAGCAAAAAAGACATTTACTGCATGATCAGAGCTGCAAATGGAAAGAAATGAAACAAAAATTAAAAAAAACAATTAAACTTACTTATTTTTCAAAATATTTTAAGTATATGCTCAATTCTCTACACCACGGCAGCTAAAACATACTTCAATGGGGAAAGCTCACAGATTACCAGGGAAACACAAACTAAATGGGGATAAACTTGCTGATTACAATGAGGAGCACATACTGTATTAGTATCGGGGTAAGCCAACAAGGAAACTTATTTTTATGTGAGTAAGCTCAAGGAAAACAAGGGGGAGTAGGTGGGCACAAGCAACCATGTATGAATATGAGGGTTTACTAATAAGCAGGAGAGAGGTCTGAGGAGACTCTTACATACTGACTAACCAGAAGCATATGGAGCTGGTAGAGCTCATCACAACTCCATATATGTTTCACACTTATTAATATGCAATAATTATATGACGGCACATTTTTCTTATATCACAAATGCTGGACTGTGCTTGAAGTGGGTGCACATGGGTGCTTAGTGTTTGCAGTACGCGTCAGGTACCTGGCTGTCTTGGATGGGCAGGGCTTTGTTCAGGTCTGCCCCCCACGACACACTCTGCAGCAGAGCCTTCATGTTCTGGCTGTGAATGGCGTCTTTGGCTCCCTGCTGAGCATCGCCTTGCTCCCAGCCCATGAAGCTGCGCTCCACGTATTTAGCACAGATATAATCCTTCCTGGCAGTCCTATAGGGAGAGAGACAACCCTGAGAGAGTGCCAGGGTAACCCCTCCACTGCAAGAGAGAGCTCCGAGAGAGTGCCAGGATAACACCTTCACTGCCAATGAGAGCCCAGAGGGAGTGCCAGGGCAACACCATCACTGCCAGAAAGAGCCATGACAGTGTGCCAGGGTAATCCCTTCACAAACAGAGAAAGAACTAAGAGAGCTAGGGAACCCTTCCATTGCCAGAGAGATCGCTGAGAGAATGCAAGTGTAGCCCCTTCACAGACAGAGAAAGAATTGAGAGAGAACCAGAATAACCCCTTCACTGCAGAGACTGCCATGTGCGAGTGCAAGGTTGACCCTTTAAGAGACAGAGAAAGTCCTGAGAAGGTGCCAGGGCAACCCCTTCACTAACAGAGAATACTCTGGAAGAGTGTCCTCCAATGCTCCCAAAAGGCATGTGAGCCCTTTATGTCAGTGAGAGCCCTGAGAGTGTGCTAGAGTAAACCCTTCCCTGCCAGACAGAACCCTCCCGGCCCATGAAGCTACACTAGACATACATGGCACAGATATAATCTTTTCTGACAGTCCTATGGGGAGAGAGCCCTGTGTGTGCAAGGGTAACTTCTTCACTGCCAGAGAGAGCTCTGAGAGAGTGCTAGGGTAACCCCTGCTCTGCCAGAGAGAGGCCATAGAAAGTGGCAGTATAACTCCTTCACTGCCAGAAAGAGCTCCGAGACAATGCCAGGGTAACCCCTTCACTGCCAGACAGAGCCTGCAGAGACCTCTGCCACAGAGAGCCCTGAGTGTGGCGTTATAACCCATTGACTCCCAGAGGGAGAGAGCCCTGCAGAGTGTGACAGCATAACATATTCCCAGCCAGAGAGTTTCCTGCAAGATGTATCACTCACATGTCACTGCTGGGAGTGGGTTTAGGATTTGGGGTGGGTAGAGCTGCCTCTAGAACCTCATTCAATTTGGTGTTTCCAGTGGCAACAGCGACCTGCACAGAAGCACAGGGACATAGGGATAAGGCGACACAGGACTGAATGACAGTTGGCAGAAACAAGGTGACAGTGATAAAACAGGTATGTGATGACACAGACAGGGTGACCTGGTGACACAGTGAATTAGGCAGAACAACACAAAATGATGCACTGTTTACAGAAGCACAGTGAGACGACATACCAACAGTTCTGAGGGGGTGAGCATGTCCAGGGTCAGTGACTGGACACGAGAGTGTCGCACACCCAGATCCCGGTGGATCCCAGAGCATTCGATGCAGATCAAGACCCCCAGGTTGGTGGAAACCCATGATGGATCTGAGACAGAGAGAACTAATGATATAATGAGACTGAGAGACAGAGGAGCAGAGAAGGGACGTAGACAGAAGAACTCACCCTGGGCCCCACAGTCACAGCACACCTGATTGCCTGGCAGGGTCTTAATCTCATTAACGATTTGTTTTGTTAGTTGCTGGGTACCATCGCTGGACCCCCCATCCCCTCCAAATGCTGCATTCAAAGCTTCATCTTTACTATTCTGTAGCACGGAGACCCAGCTGGGGGAGGAATATATGGAGAGTAAGGAGAAAAAACATATGGGGAGTGAAAAAATAAATAAGTGGGGGTAAAGGCAGGAATGGAAACAAAAAGTGGTAAAAGAAAATGGTGGAGTGAGAAGGAAAAAAATTAGGATGAATCAGGTATCACTTACAAGAGTTTACAGTTGTGAGTAACGCTTGCGAAATGCGTTCTGTGCAGGTGTTACTCACAACTGTTATTACAAACTATTGGAGAAAAGCACATGCGCAGTTGCTCCCAATTTGTGCATGCAGGGTGCACCACTGGAAGTAAGGGAGGGAGGGGAAGAGAGAGGAAGGGAGAGAGAAGGAGGGGGGCAAAGGATGCATAGAGAGGTGTGGGGGAAGACAGGGAAAGAGAGGGAGGGGGAGAGAAAGAAGGAGGGGGAAAAAGAGAGGGAGGTGATTCAGATAGAGAGAACGAGGGGAGAGCGAGAGATAGAGAGATAGAGGGAAAGAGAGAGAGGGAGGGAGGGAAGAAAGGAGGTAGAGAGAGTGAGGGAGGGGGAGAGAGAGTGAGGGAGGAGGAACGAGAGTGAGGGAGGGAGAGAGAGGAGGCAGATGGAGAGAGAAGAGAGGGGTAGGGGGAGGGAGAGAGAGAGAGAGGGCGCAGAGAGAGACAGAGAGAGGGTGTGTAGAGAGACAGCACAGAGTAAGACACAGGGCTCACGGAGAGTGCGCACAGAGAGACACAGCACAGAAAGAGACAGAACAGACAATTGAAAATAACATATGATACCATCATTTATGATGGGCAAGTTACTAGTAGTAGATATAAAAATAAATAATTAAATAATTGATTAATAATTAATGAACAACTAATTAGTTAATAACTAATCTGCATATTGCAGATCAGAGGAGATCTTAAAAGATTGAACTTGATGGACTGAAAGTATTTTTTCAACCTTAATTACTATGTAACTATATAAGTAACAGCCAGTTAAGAATTCACAGTAGGACAGGGGCAGTGTTAGGCAGCCCCAAACACACTCACACTAGGGCCTCCGATTCATCCTCTGCCTGAAAGTGATAAGTTCTGTTATCTGCAAGAGGAAGCACAGAGTCAAGACAGTGTGTAATATATAGTAAATAGCAATTACAGTGGATATAAAAAGTCTACACACCCCTGTTAAAATGTCAGGTTTCTGTGCTGTAAAAAAATGAGACAAAGATAAATCATTTCAGACCTTTTTCCACCTTTAATGTGACCTATAAACTGTACAACTCAATAGAAAAACAAACTGAAATCTTTTAGGTGGAGGGAAGAAAAATAAAAAATAAAAATAATGTGGTTGCATAAGTCTGCACACCCTCTTATAACTGGGGATGTAGCAGTGTTCAGAATTAAGCAATCACATTCCAAATCGTGTTAAATAGGAGTCAGCATACACCTGCCATCATTTAAAGTGCCTCTGATTAACCCCAAATAAAGTTCAGCTGCTCTAGTTGGTCTTTCCTGAAATGTTCTTAGTCGCATCCTACAGCAAAAGCCATGGTCCACAGAGAGCATCCAAAGCATCAGAGGGATCTCATTGTTAAAAGGTATCAGTCAGGAGAAGGGTACAAAAGAATTTCCAAGGCATTAGATATACCATGGAACACAGTGAAGACAGTCATCATCAAGTGGAGAAAATATGGCACAACAGTGACATTACACAGAACTGGAGCTCCCTCCAAAATTGATGAAAAGACGAGAAGAAAACTGGTCTGGGAGGCTACCAAGAGGCCTACAGCAACATTAAAGGAGCTGCAGGAATATCTGGCAAGTACTGGCTGTGTGGTACATGTGACAACAATCTCCCGTATTCTTCATATGTCTGGGCTATGGGGTAGAGTGGCAAGACGAAAGCCTTTTCTTACAAAGAAAAACATCCAAGCCAGGCTACATTTTGCTAAAACACATCTGAAGTCTCCCAAAAGCATGTGGGGGAAAAGTGTTATGGTCTGATAAAACCAAGGTTGAACTTTTTGGCCATAATTCCAAAAGATATGTTTGGTGCAAAAACAACACTGCACATCACCAAAAGAACACCATACCCACAGTGAAGCATGGTGGTGGCAGCATCATGCTTTGGGGCTGTTTTTCTTCAGCTGGAACTGGGGCCTTAGTTAAGATAGAGGGAATTATGAACAGTTCCAAATACCAGTCAATATTGGCACAAAAACTTCAGGCTTCTGCTACAAAGCTGAACATGAAGAGGAACTTCATCTTTCAGCATGACAACGACCCAAAGCATACATCCAAATAAACAAAGGAATGGCTTCACCAGAAGAAAATTAAAATTTTGGAATGGCCCAGCCAGAGCCCAGACCTGAATCAGATTGAAAATCTGTGGGGTGATCTGAAGAGGGCTGTGCACAGGAGATGCCCTCGCAATCTGACAGATTTGGAGTGTTTTTGCAAAGAAGAGTGGGCAAATCTTGCCAAGTCAAAATGTGCCATGCTGATAGACTCATATCCAAAAAGACTGAGTGCTGTAATAAAATCAAAAGGTGCTTCAACAAAGTATTAGTTTAAGGGTGTGCATACTTATGCAACCATATTATTTTATTTTTATATTTTTTCTTCCCTCTACCTAAAAGATTTCAGTTTGTTTTTCAATTGAGTTGAACAGTTAATAGGTCACATTAAAGGTGGAAAAATTTCTGAAATGATTTATCTTTGTCTCATTTTTTTACAGCACAGAAACCTGACATTTTAACAGCGGTGTGTAGACATTTTATATCCACTGTACATAATATTGTTGTATAGAGTTAAACCTACATTAGTTGTACACGGTTCTATTCAGTTACATATATTATGTGATTATCTGACCGCTTCATGTGATGCACAGTTACTCACGTGTGATTAGGTCAAAGTTGCGTTTGTCCTCAAGGTTTGGGCGCACTTGACAAGTAAGTAACTTAATCTTAGCGGGAGGGCGATTAATCTGAGGGAAGAGAGATAACAGAAACAGCAGAATCAGCATTAACACTATGTCACACTGTAGCACAGATAGTCTCCAATATTACACACACAAAGTGTCAGACCCATCTTATCAAACACAGTGATTTCCTCCCCCTTTCACATAGTAGCAGCCTCAACACAGAAGTATTGCCAGACTCCATTGCTAGCTTTCCAGTTACACACAGTAAAACTGGCAATCTCCTCCTCTTACACACAGTAGCAGCTCCTGTTCCCTCAAACCTTACCCCCAGTACCCCTCCTTACACACTGTACCCCTCCTTACACACAGTAGAAATGACAGCCTCACCAATTAAACATACTGGCATTGTCAGACTCCCAATTTACACACAGTAGCATTACCAGCCTCCCCCTCTTATCAGCTCCAGCCTCCCTTATAATATACAGTACAAATGATGCTCCACACACAACCTAATCTCTCCCAATTATACACAATTGCATTGCCAGCCTCTGCACTGTCATCCTCCCTCTCTTACACCCCCTATCAGCTCCAGTCTCCCCTATCACACACTGCAGAATTGCCCTCCTCCTTCTCTTACACACTGTAGCATTGCCAGTACATATTACACACAGTGTCATCCTTACACTCACCGTGCTGTGAGATATAGTTAAAAATCCATATTTTACTCCACATTTTCTTTTCTGCCAAACTTTTCTAATCCTAAAAGATATGGTTTGGATTTAACATCAAAATTCCACTATTAGATTACAAGATGTGATAGGTGGAGGTATAAAAAAAAGTGGAGAGAGAGGAGGGTGGGAGTTATAGTGGGAGATTATATGGAGGATTTGGAGGAGTTATAGGAATCAGTTAAAGTGGTGTGTATATGGAGAATATTTTGGTCCATACCCTCCACTCTTCTTGTACAGAAAGCCAGATTTCTCGCTCCCATACTGTTTGTCCCCTTGAGGTTGGTGCAGGCTGTATCCACTCCCAGAATCCTTTCTGCTCAGACCATCCTAACAAAGTAAAAGAGTGCGTTAGTAAAATCTCTTCTCTACCATATAATATAAATATGTAGATGGCTCAGACACTTACAAATAACCCTTAAACCATTTGACATAACGTGTGATGAAATAAATAAAAAGAAGGCGCCAAAGAGGATGTGTCTTTGTAAACTACTGGGCTTTCTATGAGAGCTAATGAGAACGCTGACATTTATATATGTCTTATTGCCATTGTGCAGATGCAATCTTCCTGTATTCAAAGTCACATCCCCCTGAGGAAGTTGATCATAGGAAGATAAAATGGTAGCTTCCACAGCAGCATCAATGCATATAAAAGTAATAAATTACAGATTGTATTTTAGATTTACATTCTAAGACATGCTACTTATTTTCAAGTGAAGTTCTTCAAAAGAGGCTATTGTATATTTTTGACCACAGTGATACTTTAAGAAACGTATTATCGATAGAGTGGCTGTTACGCATAACTGAAAAAGTTAATTGAACTTAAAAGCAATCAGACCAAATTTGAATTTCATCTGTGATCTGGATTTGCAGCAAGGGGAGCTACCTACTCCAACAGTAAAATGCTGTGTCTAAAAGTCTTCATGACAACTGAGAGCACTGGAGTTATAAATCTAATAGTTTCCCCAATGTAAATTTTATAGAGATTGGATGCATCTGCATTCAGTTTCTAGCACCATTAATATTTTTAATACTACAAAGTGAATTTGCTCACATATGCACCGTGTGCTCACTCTGATCATTATAGTGTATGTACATTAGATAGATAGATAGATGCAGGCAGATGGATAGATAGGAGCCAGCAGTGCAAGTTTCCATCCCTGCATATATATTCTGTGTGTTTAATGTGTCTAGTCTACTGAATGAGTCTAATGTTTGCTCAATCCAGTTCACTTTATATCTAGGGTCTGTGTACAGTCCAATTCCTTGTATACTTTTTCCACTCTATTATATGTGTGTACAGTATGGGTATGCGCATGCTGCACAATGTGTACCCTATATGGTCCAGTGTGTGTATAACTTGAGTGGGCCAATCTAACAATTAGACATGGCACAAGAAAGTGTACTGTAGTGTACAGTATTAAACTATGGATTTATCAGTACTCTGTTGTTTTTAGTAGTACATACTAAAAATAGTATTACAGTTCTATGTTGCCATCTCCTGCCCCCAAGATCAGACAGCTTCAGCAATGACGGGCAACCTATCTCACATGAAAGTTCTCATAGGTGGCACCTGAATCCTTAAAATGGTTTAATGGTGCTATATGATGTTTATTTTACACAAAACAAAATGGTAGAAAGGAAATCATTGGGAACAAAGGTATAGATAATGAAGACAAGTATTTAGGAGTACAATTGGGTATTATTTGTTTGTTTTATATAATATAATGTACTGTGTATTGTTGAAGAGGGGCCTGCTCTCTAAATCCAGAGAGCAGGCTGGGGGCCACATGGGAAGTGCCGGAGGGCTACATGTAGCCCATAAACAGCATGTTGCTCAAAACTGCACTACAGGTTTTGAAATTGTATAGCAATTAGGAAATTAGTCTCAGCACGTTTCATGGCTTCACCAGTCTTTCTAAATCAATGTTTTTTAACTTGGATTTAAACAAAACTTTGCAGATTTGCAGCAAATAAGTAGAAAATCATGAGACACTCTCTAATGCTATTTGGGAAACCATGGTGTTTCTGATAACCATGGATGAAAACACTGCAAGATCAATTGTTTCCAACCTTCTCAAAATGCTGTGTAATATGGAATATTACAGTTGACTAAAATAGTTTTTTTTACATCAACTCATTTACCTCTAAAACGTTAATGGATTTAATTAAAAATATATATGTTCAGCTTAAGGTTCATTTAAGAAGTTTTCCAAGAGTTTCCCAACCCTTCATCCTTTGCTAGATATATTTTAAAGAGTCAATCAAATTAATGTGTGTAATCTTTCTGAAGAGTTATTCGGAATTTCAAAATCTGATATCATTTTTTAAAACATATTTCCTAGATTTGCAGGATACGGGTAACAGTACACAGGGAGTCCCCTGGCACAGACTACATCTGCCTGCAATAAACAGTTTTTAGAAAGTTTGTGACCATCAAAATAATGATATAGCATTTGACATGGGGTACAGTAGAAACTTGATGAACTATATTTAACCAAAGCAGCATTGCATGTTGATACAGGGCATTTCAAAATGTGTTTTAGATTTTAAAATGAGCATCCGAGTGCTAAATAAACTACTTTTAGTTGAGGGTAATAGACCTGTATAAGGCATTTGTTTCACACAGTAAAACAGCATACAATGGCATGGTTTGTGCACTGAAAGGCAATTCTCTGAAGTATTAAAAAAAATCACTTAAAGGGTGAATGTAGTGGTTATGCATTAGGGATCAATTTGTTTATTTAGTAACTGATTACCAATATAGGCTAATCCTAGCAAATGCAATTATGAAGCTATAAATACAATTGTCACATCTTTTTAATATCAAAAAATATTATTAAATAAAAGAAAATAATTTAAATAACTGGTACCACGTTGATGAGAGGCAGTAATCTCGAAACAGCTGTCCATGGGTAGGTTTCCTGGCTTGTGCATAATCCATCTTGGGCTTTGCATAAGGCTGCATAATACAGCGGGCATATGCATAAAAGGAGCCATGTTTGAAATTGTATTGGATTAAAGAGCAAAGCCTTTCCCTGTCCATGTTCCCAGAATGCAGTGCAATAACTGTATTTCTTGGAATTCTGAGCAGGAAATAACTCTTTGAACTTATTTTAGACTTTCAAATGTTAACACAAATGTGCTATTTATCTACGCATATATATATATATATATATATATATATATATATACACACACACATACACACAGTGAGGGAAAAAAGTATTTGATCCCCTGCTGATTTTGATCTTTGGCCAATGACAAAGAAATGATCAGTATATAATTTTAATGGTAGGTGTATTTTAACAGTGAGACGGAATAACAAAAATAAAAACAAGAAAAAAGCATGTAAAAAAAAGTTATAAATGGATTTGCAGGTCAATGAGTGAAATAAGTATTTCAATATAAGATTTATGACGTTTGCATTTCCTGTTGGCTCCTAGAACCGTGTCTCATCTGTAAACCTTGGTTTTTTTACTCCCTGCACGGAAATCTGGTGCAGCTAAGGCAGGATTTACGGATATGCACCGAGTGTCGGAGCAAAAGATTTACATTAGTGTAGAAGTTAGAAGGAAAAAAAGCTACCGAAGCCAATTTACGGCGGTGCCCTAACTTAGAGCACTTGATGTACACGGAGACCATATTCACTATTTGAAGAATAATCACTGCCATCTTTAGTCACCTAATAGTGGGTGGAGAGAAGCAGCTCTGCTAGTCAAGTAAACACTAAAAGCTGTTTTTATTCAAATACTGATTTTATTGCTAATTAGTTTGTACATAAACAAATACACTCAATTGTATGAGCACTATAGACATGTGTTAATGTATTTTCAAACATATTTGTAAGGAATAAAACACAAACTTTTATGTGCACAAAAGGAAATGTGGTTGTTCCTGGACTCTTTTAGAGGACAACTGTGGTCAGTTGTTTTTTTTTCTATACAGTATTTTGATTAACAAAACTTTGGAACAATGTTTTCAGAAAGTAAAAGAAAATAAACTTAGCCTTTATGTTTTTCACTTTTACTGAGCTTGCTTTTTGCAGTTCTGTCTCAACAGGGTGTGTCATTGTAAACTAATAACTTTTCCATTAGACCTAATGAGAGCACTGGCATTTGTTACTGCCACATTCCCATTATGCAGATACAACATTCTGGTGTATTTAAAGTTTCCTCCCACATCAGGAAGTAGATTGCTGGAAACTAAAATTATAGATCCCAAAGCAGCATAACTTCATATAAAAGTAATAGATTAGAGGATGTATCATTTTACATTATAAAACCATGCTGTCTACTTTCAAGTGTAGTTCTTCAAAAGAGACTACTTTAAATTTTTGGACATCATGATCTTTTAAAACATTCAGAAACCAGAGTCCTTTTCTGTGTCCATGCTCTCCCTGTAGCCCTGATTTCTGTGTTGCACTGGTTCTCCCTTGCAATGGCACTCATGAGTTAACACTTTAGGGATTGCATTATCTCCTTAGCCTATTCCTACTTTAGCTTTCCCTGTTCTAAGGTTCACTTTCTCTCTCTTGACTTCCTCTCACCTCTTTATTCTCTATCTGGAGCTCTCTCTGCAGATTATCTCGTAGTTCAGACAGATTTTTTAGCTCCTCGTCCTGTGTCTGATGAATCTGAAAAACAAATAAAAAAAATCCATATAAGTTAACTGCATATCATAGCACTTTCCAACTGAACCTACCCAGAGAAACAATGGAAAAAAAATGGCACTTGTTTGTGAAGTATGTAACAAACTAACAACATTAGAAGTAGTGCAAGTCATTTTTGAGGAGTAAACAGAATATGTAAAGACTATTTTCATGAGTGTTTGTTACATCACTTTCAAAGAACTGGATCATATGGGTATGTTTTTTTTTTATCAGTGGAAAGAGGGGTGGGGAGGAGGCAACAGATCTTTGTTAGATTATTTGGTCTACATTGACACCACATCCCTTTCCTTGACAGGTCCCAAAGCAGGAAATGTAAACCTCCATCTTCACACAAACAGCTTTCGCTAATGTATCATGGATGCCTCCAGAGTTCAGAAAGGCATCTATTTTTTTTTCTAATTAAAAGGCAGGCTTGTTGGCTTGTCCCCTGCTTAATTAATAAAGTTTTCAAACCTGTGTACTATTTTCATTGTACGGTGATCCTTTAACACTAATTTATGTTATGCTGCCTTAGTCCAGAACTGTGTGCCTCCCCCACTCCCATTTACGTCTCCTCCTTTACCTTTATATTTCTAAAGTCATAAATGAATGTGTGTTTAAGTGTATACAGTGTAAATCAGAAAGTTTCACGGACACTTAGAGACATAAATATCTCTTCAGAATATGTATACACTATTCTACAACATTGCACTGGCAAATTGAGGCTGTCTACTGCTTTCTGAAAATATGCTACCCTAGCTACTGACACTACTGACATGGGAGGTTTGAACACTCACAGTGTGGAGGGAGGATGATAATTTCTCAATGAAAGGAAGAAGACTCTGAGCAGCATTCAGTCCATCCTGAAAAAAACTAAATCACAGGAACAAGCTGAGGCATAAGAATGAAGGATAACAAGGGACTAATTGACAGGGTGAGATACTTACGTGTGCTGAGCGTGGAAGAATTTGATGAGACATTGTAGTAAATCAGGGCCTTGTTTAATTTGAAGTTCACCCAACTTGATGAGGTACTAAAATAGGAGAGGTTTGGATTGTAAGAAAAAGGGGGTTAGGAGAGGGAGTATGTGTAGTATAATGAGAGAAAGTGAAAAAGAGTGTGAAAAGAAATGGAAAGACAGGGCAAGCAAGACAGAGTAAGTAAAAGAGGGATAGTAAATGGAGTTATTAGAAATTAAAATAATCAAGCCCAGATTTGTCAAGAAAAGAACTAGAAAAGCCCAAAGAGAGACAAAGAGAGAAGAAAAATGGAAACTATAAAAGGGAAGGGTGCATTATCCACAGCTGTTTCCACTTTATCTCACCCCTCCTCTCTACCCTCTGTCATTTTTCTTTGCCTTGTCCTCCCTCTCACCTCACACATGTGCAGTTGGAACACTCTCCGCTCTCTCTCTGCTTCATCAGGACTCTCGGGGTCTGCACGAGGCACTCCCAAACGGGTCTTTTTCATCCTGCCAGGAGAGAAGGCACTCTAATGCTGCTCCTTTGCACTCATACACTAGCAGTTTTAGAATGCCCCCGTTTCATATCGCACTTTTACACGTCATCCCATTCAAATTAGTACTCTTCCATTCACCACCCTCAAAATGCCCTGCCAAGTCAGCATTCTAACATTGACTTGTCATCTCCGCACTCTTACAGTGCCTGCCCCCAACACTCTTACAATGCCTACATTGGCCCCAACATTATACTGTACCCTCACACTGTACCCTTTGTCACCCACCCTTACACTGCTTCTCCCATCACCTGGCTGTTCCCCCTATAACACTGCACCCCCACACCCACCACCATTACACTGTTTATCTAATACCCTCAAAAATCTCCCATCACATCCACTGCAATTACATGGCTACCCTCACCCCGACCACCGTCACCACAGGCTCCCCAATATCCACTACCCTCACACCCTTACACCTGATGCTCTTACACTCTCATCTCGTATTCTTTCCAAGTCCTGTCTGTCTGTTTTTTCGCCTCCTGCAGTGACATGAAGAGCTTGTTCACAGAAAAGTCAATAGGCAACTGCACTACACAGCTGATAGTCTGTAATGGAGTACATGGGTTTTGGGAGAAATCGGGGTTTGACTCACCAGTCGGCCATCTTTTAGATCCCCACGTAGCAAGGAGTCCAGAGGGAAAGAAAGAATGCTGTTTAGGTTCTGTATCTGGAGAGGAAGATTGAGAACAGGGGAGTGAGTGACAGGGTTACAGATCTGTGGTTATTAATCTGTAAGTCATGTGCAGCCATTCATATGAGAGATTGTGTGAAGAGAACAACATGGAAAATGCTCTCTCTACAATCCTTTCCTATTTTTCTTTTCCTTTAATTCCTTCTCTTTCTTTTTTCTCCACCCTCTTTATTTCTCCTTTTCCCTCTTATCTTTTTCTTATATTCTCTACACAGATTTTAGATTTATATATTCTCTACCACTCCTTTTCTATGCTTTTCCTCCTAGATTCCAATGTCTCAGTCTCCATTGCTCTGTTTATTAATTCCACTCTCTTGTCCACCATGTCTTTCTCTCTCCAAATGTATTTTTCTCGCTCTCCCCTTTTTCCTATAACTTCCTTGCCACCTTTCTCTCCCTTTGTCTTTCACGTTTTATTTTTCCTTTCCTCCCTCACTGCTCTATACCTCTCAGTTTTTCTCTTCATCACATAATTTCTAGATTGAATTCACTCTCTTCATCTCTTTTATTAACTCTCTTCCTGTCTCTACCTCTCTGCCTTAAGCTCACTCATTCTTTTTCCCTGCCAGTGTTTCCCCAAATTCCCTCTGTTATATTGTGTTTTTTTTCTCTATAATTGAAACCAGACTATGAGCAACACATAATATGAACTCAGCAATGTTACACTTAGCCAAGGAGAGCAAAAGGAGGGAGAGAATTTGAGGGTAGAGTCAGCTAGAAACAATAAAACAAATATGTTAGGGATGTCACAAAAGAACTCATATTAAAATATATTAAAGAGGGTTTTCTAGACACACTAAAGTCCCAATTTGAAGAACTAGAATTCTAACAAGAAAGAGGGTATTTGTAGTTTTCTACAGCAAATATATTTAGAAAGAATTATTTAATTCATATAATGCAGTAATGGAGAATTCCTGAACGTCGTAACAGAGATAGTAAACTAAAATATTACTGTGGTCATATTTTAAAATATTCTGTTTTGTAGAACTACACAGGAAATATACAACATGTTTTAAGAATATAAAAAATAAATTAATACAGCCTCTTATATACAGTGTATTACCTTTTGTATGCCACGCTACCTCTATGGAATCTACCATTTTGGTCTCAGTAGATCAACTTCCTGAGACAGGAGGAGACTTTGAATACACAGGAAGTTTATGTCTTCACAATAGGAACTTACAACTACTAGTGCTCTAAGCAGGTGTAAATAGAAGCTCATTAGTTTACACATACTCATCTTTTGCTTCAAAAGAGTGTACTTTAAATGAGACTTCAGTGGTTATTTGACCTAGAGTCATGAGCAAAATTAAGAGGGAGCTGCAAATGACAGATGTAAGCAGGATTGAACTGCATCAGTGTTGCATGTATCCAAGACATTGGGTAGAGGTGCAAGGCTGACAAAACATACAGTAATGCTGTGACCTAGGAGGCCAAATGGTGGCAGAGAAGGGGACCCACTATATTAAACTTGCATTGCCATTTCCATTTTCTCTTTTGTATCTCCACTCTCTACCTTTCTTTTCTACATTCACTACTTCTTTGTCCTATACCTTCCATTTCAATTTATTTTCCGCTAGTTTCCTCCTTTTTATCTTGTCGGTCTCATTTCCATTATCCCTATTACATATACTGCTCCTCTCTTTCCCTCTTCTTCTGTCTTTCAACGTACACCCTCATTTTCTCCTTTAACTCTGCACTCCTACAGTGCCTGCCCCCAACACTCTTACACACGATTTTACAATAAAACAAAGTAAAATACAAAATACAACATTGCATCTTATAATTCAAACAAGGCAATCTAATAAAAGTAAAGGGGAGTAGATGGGGTGGTGAAAGGGGGAAACGAAATAGTTAGCCATAACAGATATCTTGACCTGCATCATATCTAGACCCAGATTTACATAGATCTCTACAGTGCAACTAGATAACTAGAAAGTTAGCAAGTGAAAGATAAGTATTAGAGCAGAGGTAGATACATGAGACTGTAAGGTTTGAGTGTGCACACCTGGGAAGTCTCACCATGTTACTGAAGAGAGCGCTCAGTTCCCTTGAGAGGACGGACAAGTTCAAGAAGCCAGTGGAGAGCTCATGGTTGTTAGAGGAAAGCTGGTTACTGCCCAAGGACTGCAGGGCTTCAACAAACATGTCCTGGTCATCTACATGAGCTGGAAGGGAGGAGAGACTGGCATGTATCCAAATCACTACATCTAACGAGTACCAGAGAACCACGGACACTAATGTGCATCCAGAGAGTCACTGACATGTATCCAGAGAGTCACAGACATGTATCCAGAGAGTCACAGACATGTATCCAGAGAGTCACAGACATGCATCCAGAGAGTCACAGACATGCATCCAGAGAGTCACAGACATGTATCCAGAGAGTCACAGACATGTATCCAGAGAGTCATAGACATGCATCCAGAGAGTCACAGACATGCATCCAGAGAGTCACTGACATGTATCCAGAGAGTCACTGACATGTATCCAGAGAGTCACAGACATGTATCCAGAGAGTCACAGACATGCATCCAGAGAGTCACAGACATGCATCCAGAGAGTCACAGACATGCATCCAGAGAGTCACAGACATGTATCCAGAGAGTCACAGACATGTATCCAGAGAGTCACAGACATGCATCCAGAGAGTCACAGACATGCATCCAGAGAGTCACTGACATGCATCCAGAGAGTCACAGACATGCATCCAGAGAGTCACAGACATGCATCCAGAGAGTCACAGACATGCATCCAGAGAGTCACAGACATGTATCCAGAGAGTCACAGACATGTATCCAGAGAGTCACAGACATGTATCCAGAGAGTCACAGACATGCATCCAGAGAGTCACTGACATGTATCCAGAGAGTCACTGACATGTATCCAGAGAGTCACAGACATGTATCCAGAGAGTCACAGACATGTATCCAGAGAGTCACAGACATGCATCCAGAGAGTCACTGACATGTATCCAGAGAGTCACTGACATGTATCCAGAGAGTCACAGACATGTATCCAGAGAGTCACAGACATGCATCCAGAGAGTCACAGACATGCATCCAGAGAGTCACAGACATGCATCCAGAGAGTCACTGACATGCATCCAGAGAGTCACAGACATGCATCCAGAGAGTCACAGACATTCATCCAGAGAGTCACAGACATGTATCCAGAGAGTCACAGACATGCATCCAGAGAGTCACTGACATGTATCCAGAGAGTCACAGACATGTATCCAGAGAGTCACTGACATGTATCCAGAGAGTCACTGACATGTATCCAGAGAGTCACAGACATGTATCCAGAGAGTCACAGACATGTATCCAGAGAGTCACAGACATGTATCCAGAGAGTCACAGACATGTATCCAGAGAGTCACAGACATGCATCCAGAGAGTCACAGACATGCATCCAGAGAGTCACTGACATGTATCCAGAGAGTCACAGACATGTATCCAGAGAGTCACTGACATGTATCAAGAGAGTCACAGACATGTATCCAGAGAGTCACTGACATGTATCCAGAGAGTCACTGACATGTATCCAGAGAGTCACAGACATGCATCCAGAGAGTCACAGACATGTATCCAGAGAGTCACAGACATGTATCCAGAGAGTCACTGACATGTATCCAGAGAGTCACAGACATGTATCAAGAGAGTCACTGACATGCATCCAGAGAGTCACAGACATGTATCCAGCAAGTCACTGACATGTATCCAGAGAGTCACAGACATGTATCCAGAGAGTCACTGACATGTATCAAGAGAGTCACAGACATGTATCCAGAGAGTCACTGACATGTATCCAGAGAGTCACTGACATGTATCCAGAGAGTCACAGACATGCATCCAGAGAGTCACAGACATGTATCCAGAGAGTCACAGACATGTATCAAGAGAGTCACTGACATGTATCCAGAGAGTCACTGACATGTATCCGGCGAGTCACTGACATGTATCCAGCGAGTCACTGACATGTATCAAGAGAGTCACCGACATGTATCCAGAAAGTCACTGACATGTATCCTGAGAGTCACCGACATGTATCTGGAGAGTCACTGACATGTATCTGGAAAGTCACTGACATGTATCCGGAAAGTCACTGACATGTATCCAGAGAGTCACAGACATGTATCCAAAGAGTCACTGACATTCATCCATAGAGCCACTTACACTAAAGAGTATTCAGAGAGTCACTGACATGTATCCAGAGAGTCATTGGTACTAATGTGTGTCAAGAGAATCACTGACCCTAACAACAAACCAGAGAGTCACTGACATGTATAAAGAGTCACTGGCATGCATACAGAGAGTCACTGACACTTATGTCTTTGCAGAGAATCACTGACCCCAACAAGAATCCAGAGAGTCATTGACATGCATCCAGAGAGTTACAGACATGCATCCAGAGAGTCACAGACATGTATCCAGAGAGTCACTGACACTAATGTTTTATCAAGAGTCACTGACATGTATACAGCATGCCCCTGACTGATGCAGAGTGACGGACACGTATCTAGAGAAATACTAACACATATTTAAAGTCACTAATACTAACTAACATATATTCACAGTCACAGACTCAACATGTATCCAGTAGGGCTTGACAAATCCCAAGAACCAAGGCTCACAGAATTTTACTGCTGGGCACTAATATTTAAGGTATTATAAATATAGTTTGAGATTTTATATATATATATATATATATATATATATATATATATATATATATATATATATATATGGAGCTGTGGCTCTTGGGACTTGTCAAGCTCTGTCCAGGGAGTCACTGGTACTATTATAACACAAATATGTATCCAGATGTACGGACACAAATTATACAGTGTAGTGTTTCTGCATAGCCTCAGAAGAAACAGGCCTAGGGAAGCACATTTGTAGGGGTCAGCAAGCTGCCAAATATGCAAGGCAATGTCTTAGAATAATGTGCATGTATGTACAGAAAAAACTATATGAAGCCTCTGACATACTTGATGAATACATAAATATGCATATATTTCATATTATATATAGGCGCTGATAACTTTATGATTGGAATATAGCAAGGGGAAGTGAGGAGAAGAAACTGGGGCGCACAAATCTGAATTAACCTAGAGTAGCAAAAAAATTAAATATGCCACTGCTTTTTTTTCTTCTTCTATGGGTTATGAGTCCCTTCTTGAAGAAAAGCACCAGGCAAATTAATTATTAGTATGATACCAATATGCACCCAGAAACATTAACACTATTATGTATCCAGAGACGTAGCACAAACATCTATCCAGAGACACTATGTGCCAAGGGCCACCTCATATACTCACCTAGTCCTGATGTGTGCACAGACCTCACACTCTTCCGGATCCTGCTCAGAACCTGCAGGTCACTGTCTAGACTCTGGGCAGAGTGTGGAGAAAGAGGGTAAAATAGAAAGAGATAAATACAGCGGGTAAAGAGAGGGAGTGTATGAAAATGTCCCAATTATAGGGGGGTTAGTGTGTGAGAATGGAGACAGGGACACAGATGTGACTGTGGTAACAATAGAGATGTATGAAGGAGAGGCTCTTTATTACTGTGGAATGCGGAAATAAAATCAATTCAAAGAGGTCTTCCCCCCCCCCCCCCAGCTTATACACCCCCCCTTCTATAAAGCAACAACAAGACACCCAGGTGTGATACATAATAATACAATGGCGCAACAATAATACCAAGGTGTGCGACACAAAAGGTACAAAGGTATTATTATTTGTGCATTCCTCTGGCTCAATTTACAAAAAATATATAAAGATCAGAGGAGATCTAAAAAGGTTAAACTTGATGGACTAACATACCTTTTCAAACCTAAAATTACCATGTAATTATTATGTATTAAGAAACAAGAGTATAAAAAGATGATGTGACAAGTAGACAATGAAGTGTGTGATACTGAGAGATGGGCCTGGACAATAACAAACAGGTAATATTATAATTACAGGTAATATTGAGTAATGCACACAGGCATGTTTGTCTCTTTGTGTGTGCAGAAACACTGGAGAGATAGATAGATAGATAGATAGATAGATAGGATGGAGGATTGACAGAGATAGACTGAGTCATATATAAAAGGATAAATAGATAATTAGCATTAATTGTACCCAATGGTTTTCTTACCTCCTCCAGTGCAGTGACCTCCTGTCTGCACTTCTGCACCCTAGAAATAAAAGTGAGTGGTGGGAGCCCCTGTGTGTCCTTAGAGTTGATACCCAAAAATAATGAGAGAGGGGTCTGATCTGGCATGGTGCTGATCCCCCCACCTTCTCTCATAACTTTACACCGATTAGCAGGGGAGGTTTCTGTGTTTTAGAAATTCCTCTCTTTGTGTGCCTGGGGTCTTTATTTGATCTGATGTCTTAATGGACTCCTCCTAAATCCACATTCCTTTTGTGATTCTCTTTTTATGTTCCATTCAAATGCAGAATTAACAAGTTTTACTTAATGCAAACTGTTTTAGAAGTTTCACTTTGTTTAATGTGGATTGTATAGATGTCTCTACTGCTTCCACATTCTGTGTTGGGTAACTGCAACGTATCCAGATCAGAGTCCTTTCTAGATCCGGATTAAGGCTCTAGCATCTTTAAATGGACATCCTGTACAGTGAAGTTGAATGCCCTTGTGTTGTTCTTGTATCTTCTTTGCTTAGGTCATATTATAACCTGGTGTATCCTGGTTAAATCCGGATTAAATTCTGATCCATAGAAAGTCAGTATGTGACCTAGATTATCTGCAGGGCAGAGTCCACACTACAGCCCACTTCCTAGAGTTCCTGATGAACTCCTCCTTAGTTCTGGATCAAGTGCACAAATCCCACTTTCAATCAGAGAATCCCAAGAACCTCTCACTAAATCCAGATTAGCTGCAGACCCTCCTGTCTCCTGAGTCCTCCTGCTGGGGTATCCCTCCTCCTTCACTCCCCACCCCCTGCCTATCCCAGTCACGTGACCTGCTGGAGTCTAAGAAGCAGAGTGTGTAAGAATCCAGCCAACTATGTGTATGTAACCAGGTTATTGTATGTAATCAGATTGTGTGTGCATGTAGAAATCCAGTTTACTGTGTGTTTGTGTGCCCTTGTTTGTATTCAACTGTATATATATATATATATATATATATATATATATATATATATATATATATAATGTGTATTTTGTGGTGTGGATGTGTTTGTGCATGTACAGTTTATCAAACGTGTGTGTTTTGTGTATATATCAGTGTATGTGTGCAGTAATCAAACTATATATATATATATATATATATATATATATATATGCATTCAGTTTACTCTGTGTGCAGGTATGCATGTAGCTGTATGTGCATGGGTAAAATCAGTGTATGACTATGTTTGTAGGTGCATATCTGTACATGCATGTGCCCAGGTGTATGTGTGTGTTTTAATCAGTCTGAAATGTATCATGGTTTTGCAAGCTCTCCTTGGCACTGCAAAACTTCCCTGGTATTAGGAGCTCTCCTGTTCCTTTGGATGGAATAAGGCTGATGTGCAGCAGAAAATGATTTAATGTCACAAGTGACACACAGTATTTCAATATCCTGGATTATGAATGCATCTGTTAGAGGAGAATCAGTAGTGTATGAAAACATTGTCTGCATGAAAAAATACCAAAATAGACATTAACAAACTCAACCCTGATGTTTGCTAAATCTCTTTAGTTTGCAAGCAGTTGCTATTCAGAGTTAACACCCCTGTACATCCAAGCTAAAATTAGCATAAAATTAATATTTCTTTTTAGCCAATCACAGACAGCTATACATTTTAAAACATTGTAGCAATATGTTATAGCAGTTTGTGCAGGAATGAATCATGGGATGTGTAGTCCTCGGCAAGAGGTGCTAGACACTGCTGTGTAAGATCTCTGCATTGAGCTGCTGTTGGCTTTAAGGTTAGTAAAGCATTACAATCTGTACCCAGACGCAGTGTTTCTATTGGTAGGTACACTGTGCCTATGAAAGCACCTCTGGGGTGTGGACAACAAGTTTTATTTAAAAAAAAAAAAAATCTGTATGTGTATAGAATGACTCAACATAATGTGTGTATCTGATATAAGCAGCATGTGTTAGATTAGAGAGAGACAAAAACAGAGAAACCCAGATATACCTTTAAGATATGTTTTAAGCATTCCATATTCACTGATATGCATCTTACACTCATTCCAATCGCTGGATCTATCATGTAGAAAAGACTTGCCTGGTATTTTGGGCTGGTCTGTTTCTTGAACTGAATCAAGTTAATACCCTACATTAAGTTCTGATCTGTATTGTCACAATCAAATGAGTTTAAATTGTGTGGTAATAAATAAACTTGTAAGTAGTAATGATTTGTATAAACAATGAAATTAGCTATTTTCCCACTATCTTTAGGCTGTAGCTTCTCCTGACTTTTACAAACAGTGACAGAGCATGGAGCACATGTTAATGCATCCCCTTGAATACTACAGCAGCGCTTTTGGTAGGTTGTTATATATTTTAAAAAGCTGCTTATATTAATCTTTAGATTTTTAAGTTTTGAAAGCTGAACAATTATTTATAATTATATAACTCTACTATACAGCTTTACAATATTATTTGACAGTTCTATAACATTTAATATATCCCTGCAGCTATCACTGACACGTATTCACACAGCTCTCTAACCCCAGGGTAGTTATTGTCTTCTATACCTTTTACTTTACATTCCAGAAATATTTCTTTGTAACATCCAGTCACTGCTAGAGGAGGGTGCATTACAACATTAAAGAAAGGTACTCAGGAAGCAGACAAGAACACCAGCTCTTTCACATGTGGGTAAAGTCATCCAGACATCCCATGTAGACTAAAGGGGACATTACCTGCCTCTGGAGTAGGAGGGCCTGGGCCTGTGGTTGAGCCTGGGGTTGCTATATAATGCTGAGGCTGGCGCCTTTTCCCCCCTTTTCCCTCCTTCATGACCAACAGGTATGTCATCCCTCTCTAACCAGTGAGGCATATCTGTATTGTTGTCCTTTTTTCTACCCCCTTAATTGTATCCTCTTGTAGGATCTTTGTTTGGCTATGGAGGGTCTGTTGGAATTAGGCTGTAGGTGGCAGAGATTGGATCAGGGCATAGTTTATAAATGGAGACAACTTTCCCTATGCCCCCTCCACTTATCTCCAGACAAAGAAGAGATCTCCGCTCCACAGAGTTTGAATGCCACAACAGGACCCTCCATGTGGTGGCAGCAAAGGAAGGTGAGGACACATCTGGCATTTGGACAGTTGGCTGCCAAGGGGCCCCTGAGGAGAGGCAGCATAGAGATAGGTAGTTTGAGCTCCAGCTATAAAGAGTTTCACTGGAGCTAGCCAGTTATACCGGCCATCACCTGAATAATTGTAATGCCTGGCTGAATATTATGATGCTTTTGCGGACAAAATGGGGATGGTGATACAAAAGACACCAGTGCGTCTGGACTGGATCTTGCCGTAGCCAAACAAGTACAATTGGCAGCCTGGGGTAGCAGCTGTGTTGGCACTACTGCATTCAGGTTTTCAGGATGTTTTTCCCTGCTGCAGGGGTCCATGAGGACTCTGATACAAAAAAATTGCCTTCAGCACTATGTTTTCCTGAGGTGCTTAGAGCAAAGTTGAGGGAGGAAATAGCCAGGCACTACATGGCAGGCCTCTTTGCATACCCTCCGATCCCTCACCTTGTGATTTCCCCTTGGGCTGGTCTGTAAGAAAGAAGCTGCTCATTATTGTCTAATTCATCATTTGTACTATCCCAAGGGATCGACAGTTAAAGGGCCATTTACCTCACTGTAAGTGCTCTTCATGGTGTGAAAGAGCACAAGATTGTATGCTAAAATTATCTTTTTTTAAAATTAATCTAAAGTTTTAAGTCTGTTTACAAACACAGTCTATCCTGCCTACTGGCAGTTTCATGATTAATAACAGGCAGCCATGGAACAGTGTGGAAACTGATTCATAGTAGTTTTACTCTGAACTCAGGAATGCACTCAAAAGTAAACACGTAACTGACCTGTTTAGGTGAATCCAGCATGTCATGCTCCACACAGATTTATTTTTTTTGAGGGTTAACACTATTTTTTTATTTTGCTCACTACACAGAGCTGTAGTTCTGGGTCTGAAAGGGGGCACTCAGTGACTCATATAAACACAGACTTTACTTTATTAAAACCTCATTGAAAAATGCACATATTTCAAAAATGCAAAAAGTATTTCAACATGCTTTTAACAGATCTTTTCTGTGATGTGGTCTGAATTGTGTTGAATTAAATGGCCCTTTAATGAGGCTATAGATAAGGATTTGGCTTTTGTATCCTATGCTTCATTTGCAGAGGGCTGTGTAGGAGCTTCGATGGCAAAGGCAGATATTGAGGCCACTTTTAGACACAGGGAAAGTCTGCAGGTGCTGGGCTACGTTTTTGAGTCGCTTTATGTTGATCTCTGCTTACCCATGGAGTTCTCATTTTTTTGCACCCTCTTTGAAACAGTTAGCTCATTTCCGGAATGGTGTTTAATAGATCTGATTGCTTGTCCAGCGGTCATACATTATCTGGATGACTTCTTTTTTGTTAGCCCAGGAAATTCTTCTGCCTGAAATCTTTTTACAGAATAATTCAGAGAGCATTTTTAGAACTAACTTGTTCTCTAGGAGTTCCATTGGTAGAGAATAAAACTGAAGGCCCATGTACAGAATTGCAGTTTTTGGTGATCTCTATCGATTCTGTAAATGGGGAATGCAGAAGACAAAATTAAAGATCTGCAGAGTGAATTGTGCTCTTTGTTGCAATCTAAGAGAACCCCTCTTAAAACCCTTCAATCAGTTTTGTGAAAACTAAAGTTTGCATTCAGGATCTTCTCGGTAAAGTGAAAGAAGCTGCTAGGCTGGAGCTTATCATTCAGATTGGCAGATGAGTCTAGGCAGTTCAGTTCTTATACCCGCCCTCATAGGTTGGCAATGATTTAACATTTCTATATAATAATTGTAATGGGGCATAAAGCAAATATTTATTTTTGACCATTCCTTTATATACTGTGCACATCTGCTAGCTGCTGAGCATCAGGAATGGATACAGCTTGGCCTAGATCTGGCCTGTTATGAAGTTCCCTAGCTGGGCATCAAGAACCTCATATGGCAGGAGGTCTTTGGAATTGTTTCAGATTATATCTCCCATTTTGGACATACTGCTCTCCATCTCATTTTCATTTGTGCTAGTGCAATGATTTAGGGTTACTTCCAATAAAAATTCTGGTAAAGTGGATGCAAGGCGACTTGTGGTGACCTTGGCGGTGCAAATAGGAAATATTTAGAAGCTGCCAGTGGCATGTTGCTTGGAATCCAGCTAAATGTGAGTTTTGTAGGAAACATATTAACTGGTCCTATTCTATTCACCACTCTGTTTTTGAGCCTTTGGAGTATGACTACATCTTTTTTAGAGATGGCATGCATTTTGATGGTATGAGACCTCATGATATTGTTAACTTGATGGAGATTATATCCTTCGGTTTGGTGTCATGACCCAGGGGTGAGAGGACCAGGTACACCCCACAGCCTCCTGCTTTAAATTTACAGGAACATCCCTTGGGTTGTGATGAGTTTGGATATATCAACGCACAGCTTGCTTCTTCAGGTCAGGATCAGCAGTCATCAGGGTACAATAACACAGAAGCTGATGATGGTCCTTTTAAGTTAGGACCCAGCAGGAGAATCAGGATACCAGCAAGTGATTAGCTCAATAAAATAACAAACTCTTCCCCCCTAGAATGACACATATGCCATGATTATATAGAGTCAAACAGAGCATAACTTTAATAGGAACAGTACATGTATGGAAAACCGTAACCAATCACAACAAGCCACAACATTAGATAAACATAAGATGTACCAATCCCCATAACCCATACCTTGGGGGATCTGGCCATCAAATTATTTCACCCCCCTTGATAACCCCATACTGGCTAGGAGCCTGGTTGAGTAATCCTCTTAATCCTCTCTTTGTTTCAAGCCTTCCAGGGGATTATCAGTCAGAACAATGGTGGAGAATTGTTCCCTTAAGTGAATGGTGAGGTCAGTAAAGGATAATATCATCTCACGTATGTAGGAAATCATATCAACGTAAGTTGGTGTAGATCACAAACACTTAAAGATTGTACAGTGAGGAGTCATTTTTTCCAAACAGAAAAAATCCACAGGCACACTACCTATAGGAACTTTCAGATGTGGTCACTGCAAATTTTGCAACCACGTGGTCAAAGGAGAATCAACTGTAGACAGAACTGGAACAATACATAAAGCTTATGAGTTCTATAATTGTATCTCTAGTGGAGTTATCTATTGTTTGGAGTGTTCTTGTCGTTTAAAATACGTAGGAAAGACGAGTACAGAAATTAGGAGACGCCTGGGGGAACATATGGGTAAGATCAGAAATGCCCAAAAAGGCCTAGAAAAAGGCAAAACCCTTACAACTATAGCCCGTCACTTCCTCCAGTATCACAACTCAAAACCTGGCAATTGCCTAGGTAACACTAGGCCCCTAATATGGTAACCATGTTTATAGTTGGGGTGTGATTAAGAACATGATAGGAGTAAGGGGAAGTATGCCTATATTGTGTGTGTGTGTGATGGGGGGGGGGGGGCTAGCACTTACAAGGGAAATATTGCATATGCCCAATATTTCCTAGTACTATTATCACAAGCCTTAGACTGGTGTCTCTATGTCTGTTGTGTGTAATTACCCCCTACCAAGAATACAGCGGGGAAAAGGGAAAACAATGGGTAATTATCTTAGACTTGCAGGCATGGGTGATAACGTGAGCTAGAAGGTGATTGGGGTAACCATGGATGCAAACTTGAATGGATTGTTTTTTGTTGTTGCTAAGAGTGTGGTATAAATATGTTTGTTTCAATAAATGCTATGTTATAACTGGTTCACATAATTAATGTGTGGGTTTCGTTACTGATGCTGGAATCCTGATTGTTGGAGTAAGTTATTTTCAGAACTTAGAAAGATTTGTATGCTATACAAGATCACCGACAACTCTCAGTCTAACCCAAGGGCTGAAAGTTCTTCCTGCTGTACAGAGGTAACTAACTGGGCACACCTGTGGGGAGAGGTTTGGGCAATAGGCTCTTATCATACCCCATTCAACATACAGGTTGTCACACAAAACATCAACTTTACGGTATTCCTATAGGTACAAGCATACTGGCTGTATAGTAGACATAACCTCATGAATGGTTATAGTATTAACCATCCACAGAGTTAATACTTGTGAGATGAAGAGAATGTCTCTCCAGTCCTCTAATAACATGACTAATAAGAGGTGCCAGGTCTCTTATATTTATTAATAAACTAGTGACTTTCCCATCAAAAGATGAAGGCAATAAGATTGTAAGGCAGGTAATGTTGTTTGCGTGCAAAATTAATTTTGTTGGTGTTTTAAGATCCTTCGGCGCTCATTGCAAGTCTCTTGGTTGTTTGTGTGCTATGAGCAGTGTTGGTGTTTTTTTTTGGTATGGCAATTAATAATTAATAAAATAAGAAATTAATATACTTTACCTATTGTGAAGTAAAATATGCAGGAAGCATTGTGTTGAAGAGTTGGCAATCTGTTTTGATGTTGCTGCAGCATCAGTGCTGTGGAGCTGCTGTGTAAGCGTCATGAATGTGTGCAGTGTAATAGTGTGCGTGCTCTAGGCAAATCCGTTAGGGTAGCTGTGTACTTCCGGATTGTATAAGTTATTGTTCTAAAATGGCGCCTAATGTGTGGTATGCGGCTGTGGCTGATTTAGCGTCCTTTAGCCTCGTTTTCGTTTTGTTCGGCGGCCATTTTTTCTCTCGCTTAGGTGATTTTCGGGTGTCTAAACTCCGAAATATGGACTTAAATCGAGGTGTAACTTCACTTGCAGAGGTCCTGGGTGCCCCCCTTGCTGTGGGTAAGGTTTTTATGCGTTTGTTGTGTGTATTTATTGTGTTTCTAATGTTTTTGAGGTCGCGCGGGTTGCGTCCTTGTTTTCGGATCTCGTACGTCTTTTTCGGAAAATCCGTAGGTGTTTGGTGGTGTTTTGCATCTATAGAGTGCTGTAGCCTCGTTTTCGTTTTTCGGCGGCCATTTTTTCTCTCACTTAGGTGATTTTATTTTATTTGGAGTTAGCAACAGCCCGTATGCTCACAATTATATATGTGATTAATCATCTTTGCTCATATATAAAATTAGACGTTATAAATCTCCTGAACATCAGTTAAAGGGACACATGCTTGTGTGATTCACTCTGGTCAATCATAGTAATCCCCTCTATATGTCAATGTTATCATCTCTGTCACACATATGGTAAGAGTAATTTTGTATTAATATATATAAAGGTTTTTTAATGGAACATCATACAATGAATCACATAATTCATTTGAAACTTATACTTACCATAATGTAATAATCCAATACACCTCCATAGTTGAATTAATATTTAAACTCTCCAAGGTGCATAGTGATATGTTACTGGGAGTTATATTACCCCAATAATCTTTATTATACTGATCTCCCCATAGTATGTCATCTCCCTCTCTAACAATGGTGATGTTTGGACAATCAACGTTTAACTGGATACGATTGCTTCACATGCCCTACATAGGACTCGCAGAAGCATGGCCCTTTTCTGCCTCTGTAGAAGCACCTCAAACTCGAAACGAGCACGTCAGGCACTTCCTTGTCACTTAGTGATGACATCACAGTCTATGCTCCGGCGGACGATGCAGTACTAACCAAATCAAATTTGAAGTGTTTCTACTGATGTATTGTTCTCCAGAATAGAGAGAAAGCACAGGCCGTTTTCTTTGACTATAAGGAAGAGGACAAATAGCGGGTGCTAATAGCTGAATTAGGAGGCAGGGAACTCAGCTATTCCTAGAATCATCTAATTTGAGCACATTAATGTTGATCCCCTGCATACACAGTCTATGTCTGGGGAAACAAACTGGCTCAGATTGCTTTATGTATTTGACCAGCAGCAATCTATATCTATTCCTGCAATTTCCTCTAAAATATTAAAAGATTGAGGCAAAGTACCCCAATATTGACACTATTTACTCTAAGACTGCTTATCTCTGCACTTCCCAATAACTGTTAGCACATCAGTGGACCTCTATATTGTAAATACAGTAATAGGCTCAGTGGTTACCAAGTTAACTATTAGCTGAGTATTAATAATTCAAGGTATACCAGCAATCTAATAATTGTGGCCATACTATATAGGATTATTGATAGATTTAACAGTCCATAGAAGCATAGACTGTGTAGTTTGGAATTACCAATTTTAATCAACGTTTTCTTATGTACTTATTTGTTTTAATATATGACAATAAAAGTTAAGTATTATTGGTCCTGACCGGATACAAGCTCACTACAATAAGATATATGCCCACCTCACAATTGCCAACAAGTAATAGACTAGTTTGTTTAAAAGTGCACTACTTTCTATTTGTATAAACATATTCTCTGTACCACTAGGGGCTAACAAGACCCTATTTGTGATCTGCTTTTTTGGCTAGAAATATCTCCCACTATAGCATTGGTTCAGAATATCCGCTCCCTACTTGGAAACCGTGTCCCCTCTCTTTATGTGAATTTAGCTAATATCTCACCAACCCTTTATTAACAGATTACCCATTGTTCCCTGGTGTTTGAGATTTCCTTGGTCCACTGGACCTTCTTATACACCTGAACCGAGTACTCCTTAACTTGTGGGTGTCCCACATAATATGCTTTATTATAACACAAAAGGAAATACCTACATTTCAAGACTACACATAACCATACTCAAGTTTTACACAGGTTACTATATACATGAGGAAAATATTACTTGGCAGTATAGAAACTTTAAACTATATTTAAGCCTAGGGGAGTATTACCTATCAGTATAGAAAAGTTAAACCAAATTTAACCCTAACAGTAGCATTGTGGTTGCAACAGTCCCACCCTCCATGTGGTCATGACACAATACTTTATAATGTGGAGAATTACATAATATTATAATTTATACTATAATACTATATACTATAAATTCACACAGTAATAACTATTGCCAACCTAGGGCCCATAACATTTTAACAATTTTACACTCCAGTGGTCCCCCTGGGCATAACATTTGGGTTCTGGTGTGGGGAGCATTCACATGAGGGTGATTAGAAGAAACATGCTTTGCCTGGTGTTTTAGCCAAGGCTTAAATGTCACCAGCATAGACAGCTAACCAGGCAACCTTATGCCATTGGTATAGGTAGGAACCAGGCAATTTTACGGGGTGAGCACAGGAGAGCTTCCCTGAGAGCATGGGTGTTTTAGCTCACACTTCGGTGTAATAGTCATGGAATTTAAGTTATTATTATGATTTGTTAATACATGGATGGTTTATGCCTACCTCTTTTAACCAAAGAGGTGTGTCTGTCAAATTGGGTTTGGTTTATGAGATAGCCAACTATGGTCAACAGTGAGTAGGTCATATATTGATGGACATCATGCACATTATAGAGGCATGCTCAGACAGTCATGGAGTATATAGGGCAACTTCCTGATTGCAAATTATAGGGATAGGCTCAGATAGTCCTGGGATATATAGTGTGATCTCCTGAAGGCATATTATAGGGACAGGCTCAGATTGTCCTTGGGTATTACAAGATAACATCTGACTGCATATTATAGAGGCAGCTCAAACAATTATTATTATCAGTGGAGTCTTTTTGGAGTTGATTTACAAGCATTATACATATCTGATACCACATAAGCAATATTATACTATGCACAGTGGTACATAAAGGATTGCATAAATTACATTGAATTCTATTATTTTGCTCTTATCAATAATACACCCATAATATACACACAAACACACAAGGCTGACTGAGACGGATGAGGCTGGTGGTGAAGAACTTATGATCAAGTGAATATTTAACTCAGAGTGAATTTTGTACCTCATTTTCTTTGAAGCCATCCAAGTCACATACAGCCAGAAAGAATAATTTATATGGTTGCATCAACTGATTTGCACTAGGTGCTGGTGCGCCTTCTCCACCCTTCCCTCTTGTTGTTGTTTTTTTTATGCCGCTCCTGGTCTCCCACCACAGGCACCCTCGTCTCACCAGAGCCTGTTCTTCTCTGCCTCCGGTGCCCCTTATAGCCAGGGCAATGAATCCCGAATGATGTCACATACACGTGACGTCATTTGGAATTCCCTGCCCCAGCCATAAGACACTCAGCAGGGGAGGCAGAGAAGTGCAGAAGCTGTTGAGGACCAGGGTGCTGGTAGGGGGTCAGAAGGGACAGGGGTGAGGGTAGGGTGAGTTCCAGGAGGCGCAGGAGTAATGGTTAGTTGGTATATATATTTTATAATACGTTGGCAACAGAGGTGGGCCCAGTTAAAAAAAAAGTCCCCTCCTACCAGAGGCCCCCATTCTCTAGCTCCACCAATGAACTGCTACTCTCTGCAACTACTTCTTTAAAAATCCCTAGTACGCCCTCGTTTATAATGTGGAGTACAGTTTTAGGCACCACTTTATAAAACAGACATTTTAGAGCTGGAAAAAGTACACAGAAGGGCAACAAAACTAATAAGGGGAATGGAGGGGCTAAGTTATGAAGAAAGACTAACCAAATGAAACGTATTTACTCTAGAAAAAAGCTCTAAGAGGGGATATGATTATCCTATATAAATACATCCAGGGTCAGTATAAAGATTTGTCAAGGGAGCTTTTTGTGCCAAGAGGTTTCCTGCTGACAAGAGGACATCCTTTGAGGTTAGAAGTAAAAAGTTCCCACTTTAAAGAAAGAAAAGGGTTCTTCATAGTAAGGGTGGTTAATCTGTGGAATTCTCTACCAAGGAGGTGATGACAGCGGATTTAATAGATAACTTTAAAAAGGGGACTGGATTTGTTGAATTAAAAAGGGCATCCAGGGTTATCCTGGTTAATTAGAAAGAGAGTATAGATCCAGGGAGGAATCTGATCACCAGTATCTGGGGTCAGGAAGGAGTTATTTTTTTTCCTTTTTGAGACGATTCGGCTAAGTTTCACTTTTAAGCTATTTTTCTGTTTGCCTTCCTCTGGATCAATTAACAAGTAATTCACATATTGCAGATCAGAGGAGATCTTAAAAGGTTGAACTTGATGGACTAAATGTGTTTTTCAACCTCAATTACTATGTAACTATATACTTTGATATATGCATATGCATTGTCCACTATGGATTAACGCCATAAGAAACCCAACATAAGAAAGACTTCACACAGATTTGGTAGATAAGGCCACAGCTTCTTTATTTACAATAAATAAATAACTATTTAATCAACAGTTTACGAAAATACAGCGAGCATTGGTTAACCACATATGACATTAGAACTCTAGGGAGTGTAACTTAATTCCCATATCACATATGTGGGGTACCACCCCTGTCCTATTAGGCTGTGACAAACCTTAGCCTTTTACATGGTAATATAAGAACCATGAATTATACCCTTCATGTATATACCCATTGGAAGAGTGGGAGGGAGTTATTATACAGTGTAACCAGGTTCCAAATGTCAATAAAGATGGAACTATTTATAAACTACCACTATTATATACTGTAATTTATAATCACAACTTCCCACCATATAACACCCATCCCTTATTTTATTATAACCAATCCCTTTAAATCACGTTTCTCCTATCTCCAAGCCGTGTCAACCCCCCACTATCCTTAACTATATATGGCCATGTACTTTCTTGATCTGTGCACTGTCCACTATGGATTAACCCCATAAGAAACCCAACACAATAAAGACCACACAAAAATAGATTTGGTAGATAAGGCCACAACTTCTTTATTGACCATAATTAAATAACCAGTTAATCAATAGTTTATGAAAAGACACCACAAGGAGCTTAACTTAATGCCAGTACAACATATAGGGGCAAGCATCCCTGCCATAAGGACACCACCCTAAATTGGTGCGCTCCTTCTCCTACATTGTATTTGTTCTTACATTTGCATGATGAATCCCATCAACAGGCACTGTCATTGTGGAGTAACCGTTCCGGATTGTTCCAGACAAAAGAACTCACCCAGCCTTAATGGTGTTACTATTTTCATCCAGTTACCCATAACTCTGTCATTCCATTGCATGTCCTTAGTGATGGCTAACATTTGCAGAAAATGCTCATCATAAGACTACCAGGCTATTCCACTGTATGTTCTGTGGATGCTTTCTATTTCATCCAAATAACAAAATATAGAAGAGCAGTTCTCAGGCATTTTTTTTACAGTTATACTGGCCATTAGCACAAAAGCTTAAAGTCAATTGGAAGAAGCAAAACTATTTCTATAAACTCTCTCCTCCAAATCTATTCTTTTATATCAAGCTGGACGTTCATGCCAGTCGGACCCAACTGACATAAGGATGACCTAGACCTTGCTGTGTCTGTTACCACTAATAAATATTACTTTTTTTGCCTTAACCACAGAATCTGCCTTATCTGAGACAATAACAGCTGTTGTATAGCCTCAGTCAAAGTATTCTTCGCTACTGAACTGGTTACCCCACCTGCTGACTGAACAGAAACTGGGAGAACCTCATGGTATCCAAACTTCAGCTATCTTACTACTACCCATGAGTATTCTCTAACTGAGATAACATCTGTTTTATGGTTGAAATTAATGTATGTACTGAAGCAGAACTTTCCTGACTAGGAGCCTCATTCAATTGAGAAAAGTTACAGGCGCCCGTAATGGAGTCCATAAGCTAATTTGCTAATCAATTGGCATCTTTTTGCGAGCCTCAAACACGATCGCTAAAATCAATTCATCAAGACTGCAAATGTTTTCACACACGTAAACGGCAAATGTAGAAGAAAATTCTACGAGTACTAGAGCGGACTCGCTAAGTGGTGACGGGGAAAGCGATGTAAGACATTAGAATAATTGCACAACAGTCTCAAGCTCACAAATCGCCAATCAAAAATCATTTTGTTTTAGATTTCAATTCAGGGTTATATCGATCTCGGGAATCAATGAGTTAATACATACAGTATCAGGCCACCCACATGGATTAGAACAGTATCGCTTTTCATTTTTATTATTTTGTGTTTTGCAAGTCCGATCGCATATCGGACCTCTAAATGCTAATTGATTGACATGTAACCTCCATCTTATACTGCCGTAATGATGGCGTTCTCATTTTCTATTGGATGTTTCGATATGGGTAGTTACGGCCTTGCTTAATTGATCCTGTTCCTGCCCTGAACTGCTACGTACTTGTGCAGGGTTTATGGTTTTGGCTTTTTGCTCGTTACTTGCTGGCTTGTTCAATTGAATAACACCGTAATTGTAGCAGAGTGCTATCCCGCAGCAGGCCCGCAGACATACGGCCTGTATACCGCGAGGTGCGAGTTTCTAATTGAATGAGGCTCCTGCTGATTGAAATTGTGTGGAGGTGTTTTTGTAAGACTTACCAGAGGGCCCAGGGGAAGTGGTAAGTAAGATGTCGTCCATTCCTAAAGCAGATGCTGGTACGAATGCTGAAGGTTCCCTTTACTGTTGCTTGGAGTCTTGCAAATTTATTGCCAAAGAGGTAGGCTGGCGACCGGAATAAGAAAATGCACTCCTCTCCCTCCTTCCGTTAGACCTAGCCCTAGTCTCCCTTTCTTGATGTTGCCTCCTGTAATGCTTATGCCAAAACCACATGCCCCCTGTCCTGACGACTACACTCCTTGGATCTAGATCTGAGATCTCTAAATGTGGAGTGAAACGCCACCCTATTCCCCACTCTGCCAGGTAAAGAGGATTACCAAGCTCTCCTGCTCACAACAATGTTGTCCTGGGCCACTGCCCCTCCCTTAACGAGGAACGATATGTACTATACCTGTATATCCTAACCTTACTCTTTTTGCCATGCTGGATCTGGGTTCCGGAAAAAAAGACCTCCCATCTGAAATAGAATGAGTATTACTCATCATGATCTCAGACTCTCTGCTACTACAACTGAGGAAGACAATAAGCCTCTAGATACTTTCACCTGACTCAGCAAAGAAGTAGCCATCCTGATCAAGCTAATTGCCTCCACTGCATGAGGATTAATTAAACAATTCAGTAGATATACTGTATATCCTCCTGACCACCAGTTTTTGGGACTCATGATATCCAGTGGTGTGGTCTGTTTATAGTTATTTAATGTTATATTAAGTTGATTACTGTATGTTATGTTAATTAATGTATGTTATTTGTGATTGACTTGTGATGTGTGATTGTGTATGCTGCAAGTTTGGTTCATTAAGTATTAAATAATTTAGACTGGTGTGTTGTCAGGCTGTAACTATCAGAGTTAGTCAGTTGAGCGTTTCAGTTACATGTAAAGAGATGTAATGATGTTACTGCTGTGGTGGATGTCTTAAAGAAGATATATGTTCCTAAAAGAAAGGGAAGGTGACATATCTAGAAGACATTAACAGTAAAAGAAAAAGAAGGAGACATCTTGAGGATATATACCCGTATTTTTCGCCCTATAAGACGCACCGGCAGATAAGACGCACCTAGTTTTTAGAGGAGGAAAACAAGAAAAAAAAAATCTGAATCAAACACAAATACACTTTACACACAAATATATATATATATATATATATATATATATATATAGATACACATACATACATATACATACACACATAAATATACATACACATACATACATATATACACACACATACACACACACATACATACACACACACACATACACATCCATATACTGCAGCATTTGGGAGCCCTTGACCCTCCCTGACCCTCCTGATCCTCCCTGACCGTCCTGATCCTCCCTGACCGTCCTGATCCTCCCTGACCCTCCTGATCCTCCCTGACCGTCCTGATCCTCCCTGACCCCCCTGATCCTCACCTTTATAGATACACATACATACACATACATACACACATAAATATACATACACATACATACATATATACACACACACACACACATACATACACACACACACATACACATACATATCCATATACTGCAGCATTTGGGAGCCCTTGACCCTCCCTGACCGTCCTGATCCTCCCTGACCCTCCTGATCCTCACCTTTCTTCTGATCTCTGCCATCTTGATCTCACCCCAGCGCTTCCTACCAGCACTCCTCGTGTACTGCAGCGTTGCGTGTGTGACGTCACTAGGACGCACCGGCCAACGCGATGCTGGTAGGAAGCGCTGGGGTGAGATCAAGAGGACAGAGGCAGTCTGAAAAGGTATATTCGCCGTATAAGACGCACCAACTTTCCTCCCCCAGTTTTGGGGAAGAAAAAGTGCGTCTTATACGGCGAAAAATACGGTACTCCTAAAGAAAAGGGAGGTAATATGGCTGTGTGATATGGCTTGGTAATATGGCCGTGCAGATGAGGCCTTGTCGGTGGTAATTTATACAGAGTCCAGAAGATACACAGACTGTTGCAGAGTGTTGTCAGCTCATGTTTGAATGTACTGTACATCTGTTGAACCTGTTGTGGATTACAAGCACAATTAAAGCAGTTCCTGGTGTTTTTATAATGCTGAGCCTTCATTCATATTCCTAAATACTACATCTAATTTAAGAGACATCAGCTATCTTGGTGAAGGGATAAAAAGAATCCGGGAGCTCTGCTGGGTAGGTTTGGCCACAATAGCCTTATCAAGCCCTACTGAAGAAAGTAGATCTCCACACGTATCCTCAGTGTTGATTTGCCATGTCTTTCTGGAAATGCCTTGGGGTTCATCCATTAGCCTAACCGTGCCCGCTGTCCACATAGGACCTTCTGTTATACAGCCTTCGATGTTGTGCCTTTAACATCTGTACGTGTTTGCTACAATTTATTGCCTATTTACAAGCTGCAGCAGCCGTCCCAATTGTAGGCCGAAAAACATCCACATACCTTTTAACTATGTACAGCCATGACCTTTCAGTCTCTTCAAGGGACTGACATCACAATGCCATCAACTTCATTGACTGGCTACATGAAAATGTTTATTGGCTGTTAGACCAAGTTCCCATTCTCATTTGCTCTGCAGTTGCTTTTGGGAAGGCTTTAAGAGTTACATAAAGCAAAATTTAAGCTGCAGAACTTGATCCATTTTCTAAATGTAAACAGCTTTCCCATATTATGTTCAAGTCTTATGTTCAAGTCATATATGATAGTACATAACATCTTTGAGTTCCATGTCCCCTTTATCCATAAATATAAGCATTAATACAAAAATCATCAAAAAACAAGCTACAACATAAGTGAAATGCTGCTTTTGCTTCTCTTTTTAATTACTAATTTATTACCCCTATTCAATTCCACGTTGAATATGGATTTTAATCCACTAGATTATTAATCTTCTGTGAGATGTTAGTTATACCTATTATACTTAATGTGCTTCTGAAAAAAAAAGTGGATGTACTAACAGGAGTCTTTATTTAAATTACAGTGACATTGAACATAATTTTCTTGCCATGCATTTGAAAGCACGTGTTTTACGCATTACAAAAGTTCTTTATGCACAAAACAAATACTAAGTAAACTTGTTTCAATTTCTTTGAAGTTAACAGGGAATGCACAGACCATACTACTTCTATGTAGGTCCAACTGGCAGGCAAGTATAGTACTGTTCATTGGCTGAAAAGGGCAAGCTCCCTTTACCTCTAACCTCTGTGCCTACTTGCTTTGTAATGGTGAAAAAGAACAATATACTTTTTTACTTTTTTAATTTTAATGAATAAAAAAGAAAGAGAAAAACAGGAAACAAAGAAAGAGCACATAACATAACACATACAAATAATAATGGAAAAGTTATATATCATAATAATAAAAACAGAGAAGTATCTTAAGTATATTTAGTTATTCATATAAGAGTCCCGAAGTTGCCACTTAAGGAACTGCCTTTTTTTAGGCCCATAAAAGGGCCAATCTCTTTCCATATCTCTCTTTCCAGAGATTGTGTCTTCCACCTCCCTCCACCTAGGGACCCGTTTAAGTTTCCAAGATTTCATAAACACCCATTTTGCAGCAAGCAAAATGTGGAATATCAAATGTTTACAACAGCAAAACCTGGTATCAATTTCCATCTGTAATATTAGAAATTCTGGTATAAAAGGGATATCTTTACCCACTATATTTGAAATCTGTATTTGGCATTGTCTCCAAAATGGTTGAATTCTCTCACACTCTCACCACGTATGTAGAAGCATACCAGGTTTACCACATCCTTTCCAGGTATGTGGATATTTTGGGTCAAATCTATTAATGGCTAGAGGAAATAGAAACCATCTCTGGACAGTTTTTAAAAATATCTCTATGTATGAAACACACATAGATGATCTTTTAACCAGATGGAAAGCATTTAATTAAATTGAAGTATTAATTATATTCTGGCATTTGGATACAATATGTGAATGATTTTCCATATAGACTAATTTCTCGAAGGGGATCAATTATTTCATGTTATTAAGTTGGAACCCCATGTGTAACAGTGTATTATATATAGCTTAATAGTCTAACCAAGAAAACTTTTTAATTTGAAAATTAGTTTTGAAGGTTCTCTAGATCTAGTAGAGTACCATTTAAGATTAAATCCAGTTTTTGTTTTTCCTCTTGTTTTCAAGTTATATATAAATCCAATTCTACCTTCTTATATGTCATTATCTCACCTGGAGTTCCCAAAGAAGGAAAAGAGGATAAATTCAACTTTAAATCTTTAGAACCATAACAAAATGTAATTAGAGTGTTGATCCCCATCGAGATGATTTGTAACTAGGGAGCCACAATATGAGGTGGATAGGTACATTTCTTAATAGATCTTTTATTTTTATCCAGATGCTTCTTCTTTGTGGGTTATTCCATCCTGTCAAATGAAATATAGCTATAGCATCATGGAACTACACCTGAAAATATCTTTTTGGAATGTAAAAAAAATACAGCCTCTAATTTATTACTATTATATGCAATTATGCTGCTGTGAAACCTGCCATTTGAGAGCCATATTAAATTCCAGCCTCGTAAGTCCAATGTGTAGCACATAAGGGCGTTGTGCTTCAAATGTGGGCGTTTTACGTTGCTATTAAATTAAAATGGTCTGCAAGCTACAAGTGAGGGACGCTATTTTGTTAACCAGTTCTCGACCATCTGGGTTGTGTGCTCAAACAATTAAGCAATCGTGTAGTTACGGGTTCAAATGGACCCAAAGGAAAATAGCGTTACGTCACTGAAAAAGGGGAGGGAAGATTTCGAAGTCCTACGTGCTTCAATTTCAGATTGCGATCGGACCCACGGGCCAGATATAATGCAATGTTAATGAAGCAGTAAATATGTATGCGAGTTACAGTATTTGTCTTAATACATTGATTGCAGGGACACAAAATAACACAAAATATAATCATGATTTACTGGCTTGAGAATGTTGTGCTATTAGTTCTAAGACCTAACATCACTTTCACTTATAATAAAAGTACAGTAGAGTGTTGTTATTTGCATTACAAGGACTTCACCCCCCTTGCGGGTGCTCTTGAGCACACGTTGGCCTTTGGGCTCCATTTGCGTCGTCTTGCTGGCGAGTGACCACGAAGTTCAACGTTGCTCACCACATAGCCTATTCTCGGCCGTCCTGCGCGTTAACAAGCCAAGCCCTCTGCGAGCAACGTTACAGGGCTAATTTAATGCCTGTAACACGTAAAATCAGAGTTACGGGCTACGTAGACCCAATTTAATGAGGCTGTTAGTTTTTAGTGGTCAATTCCTGCATTGTGAGGAAACATTGAATATACAGGAAGTTTGTGTCTACTGACAGCGCTCTCATTATCTCTAAAGAAAAAGCTTATTAGTTTACAAGGACCTGTAAAACAGACACTGCAAGAAACATGTCTCAGTAAAGAAAATTTAAGACTGTAAGGCAGGTTAGAAGTAGCTTAAAATCACTAACTAATAACTCATAACTCAGTATATTTAGCAACAATTTTAAATAAGAAAGGCACTTTTTCCATATGTTTTTCTATTTTCTATCTACTTTGCGGAATATATATGGTGACCTCATGATCCATTAAGTCTCCCAAACAGGGAGACCTGGTTACTCAGGACCTGGTTACTCATCATAAATACTTTGCCCAAATTCAATTATGATTTGTGTACCTATATACTATTATTTGAACTTATATAAAATAAGATCTTTATACATTTTCCATTTGCTTGTGATTAGGGAGCTGTGTAGTAATATCTGTATATAGTGTATCAATATTAAAAGCAAGTTGTATATCATTTGTATGACTTTGCATTGCAACTTGATGGCTAAAACTTGTAAGGTAGCAAAGCTTCTAACTAGTTTATATTTATTTTGTAAATATACACAAAGAAGTTGATTATTTTCTGGCAAATTACAAACCACAATATTTATTTGAATAAATAAAGATGGCGATATACTTGCATATTGTTTGCAAAATAGGCGCTGGCTCAATAAATCTTGGAAACACTATGTAATAGAAAAAAATAACCTTCTGTATGCCTAAATGAAGAATAATCAGACATGGAGATCTTTTTCTCTGTTCTCCTCCTGTTGGGTCACCACATGGTAAGACTTACAGAGTCACAAAACACTGGGATCCAAAAATAACTTCTTAGGCTTACAGAATGTCTCGTCCAGGAAGTATTAAGTGCTGTTCATTTAACATCAACTAAATGCAAAAGGACCACAGCAGCCAGACAAATGGGGTTAGTCACTAAGTTTTTTCTTGAAAAGGTCAGAGAGATAGCATTGTGCAGGAGAAGTGCTGGTACAACAATAGATGAAATCTGGATACACCTCAGATCACCACTAATAAGGTATTAATATGATATGATGATATGGATTGATCCTTAACTCTGTATCTGCCAGTGCAAACATAATTTTTCCAGTTAGCCCTCTAGTATTGGAAATTGAACAGCAGCTCAAAGGTTAAACGTGTGTTATTAAATAGTCTGCCACACTACAATCTTAATATATATATTTTGCATTAATGCAGTTTTCAATATGGTACTATGTGAGGGAATGTAAGAGGGCTATGAATGAATAAAAGAGCGAAGTGGACAGGGATTTTGTCATTCAAGCACTATCTGCTCTGAGGTTGGATTCATCAGGGATGAAAGAATAACATATGCATAGATTACATTATTTTAAATGAGAAAGGGAAACTACCAACATCTGTACAGGTAGCTGAATACAGCTAAACAGAGGTAAAGCTTCACATACCAATGTAAATAGTATACATTTCTCAACACAAACAAACAAATGCAGACAAAACACAGAGATAAAGCAAAATATGTCTCCAGTCATTTCCCACAGTTTCTAAGTATGTGCATAGGGGTATGTTAATAAAGATCAAATTGTATCACCTTTGTGCCTGTAATCCTCTTAACATGGGATGCATTTAAACATATGTTTCCTTAGGCAGCTGTAAAGCAGGTTCAAAACATCACAAGCTGCCTGACAGCAGCACGTACATACCTACATGGATTCCATGTTAAATCAAGTTGTTTTTAGTTATTTTTAAAGAGCATAAAAAACTAGCTATATATTGCTCTAGCCATTTGATTCTAAAGTAAATATGCCCTGAGATAACTAGCATTGATTCTATTATGCAAATGTGTGGCTCCTAAAAACTACCTTGCTTTTTTGATGCGCTAATTAGGATTACAGCTAGCTTGTCTGCCTGTGCAATGGCAAAAAACATACCCATGCAGTTAGATCCTCTCCCCACCCTGATCAAGCAGTCATAGACTAACATATTGAGCTCCACATTAGCATAAAGGAGCTGCACAATCATCAGTATCTCAGGAATAATTAACTATACAGAAAAACAGCTAGCTGTTTGCATAGACAGTTTGCTCTTTAGTGGGAATCCAATTTGTTTTTAGGGTGAACGAGTCGCTTTAACTGGGATACAGGCGCAAACGTTATGCACTGTAAACCAATTTGCATATAATTTACAATCCTTAGCAGCAGTGGAAACACTATTCACTGAGTAATTGTGTTTTAATCACCTTTATACCCACTATAAAGGTATATCTTTTTTTCCCTGTTTTTCCCTTTTTCTAATCTAACACATACGGTTTATATCAGAAACACAAATTACATTGAGTTATTCTATACACATACAGATTTATTTTATATTTAAAAATAAAACTTGTTTTTCACACCCCCAGAGCTGCATACGTAGACACAGTTTACCTACCATTAGAAACTCTGCATTTGGTTATAACCCTATGCTAGCCTTCAAACCAGCAGCAGCACAATGCAGTGATCTACAGAGCAATGTCTGAGGTTCTCCTTGCTTCCTTGTGCAGGGAAAAACAAGACTACACATTCAATGATGTCTTGCTGCACAAACTAACTTCACAGATTACAACAATGTATTAGCTGCCTGTGATTGGCTAAAACACATTATGAATTTTATGCTAATTTTATCCAGGATTTCCAGGGGTATTAACTCTTAAAATCAGCTGCTTGCAAACACAAGAGGTTTAGCAAACTTTAGCATAAGTTTATTAATGTTTATTTTGGTATGTTTTCCAGCATAAAAAAAGGCATTCATAATCCATGATACTTTAATATGCCTTTAAAATACTTCAAAACTGGTCTCAGCAGAGTTGTTCTTTCACTTGACCAACAGGGTACTGTGTTTCTCTACAGTACATTAGACATTTTGTTCCTCCGCATGGACAGTAGCTTTTTCTACTTGGGCAGCTGCAGTACATTGACCTGTTTCCACACTTGTTGCCTTCCATTCATTCTTATACAGCTAAATTAAAATCAGTAGTCAATGTTTTGTTCTGACCACTGAAGCTTTTGTCCAGTTTTCATACCATTGGGATTAAAGGGACATTGAATGCATGTTTTTTTTGTTGCATCTGAAAAAAAGGTCTTTTATATTGTGCCACCACTCTTTTCTTTTTTCAAATGAAGCTCTCAAGGCAGAACAAATTATTAAAATCTTTAAATGATCTTGGTGGTTGTCCCTGTCAGCCAATGAGCAGTAATACAGAAATTACTCATTTCTGTCTGCCAATGAAATCTACAGATGAAGGTATGCTCTGTGCATCTCCTGCTAGTTTTGATTATTTTTAAACCGGTTTCCTCAAAACTTGGATTTGCTAATCTATAGGGAAGTATAACAAAGGATGACAGAATAGTGTAAAATAACATTGGACATATTTGCTACGTGGGAGAATGTCTAAGATCTGTCATGTCTTGTGTGAGGAAGTTAAGACACCACAGTTTGTAATCCTACATTCTCCAGCTCTGTCCAGTTCATTCCCAGTCTCTGTAAAATATTATCAAGTTTATTTTTTACTGTTACTTCTAGAGTTATGAGCTCTTTCTAGAGAGCATTACAAATGAGATATATATTTTACTAGTAATTACTTTTAAATCAAAATATTGGGGGCATGTACATTTTCTTTCTAAATACAATAACTGAAAATGACACCATTTGCTGGGACTGAGTTTTTTTCCCATTGGATGGCACTGTATGTTACCTAGTTGCAAGGTATGCAAAATATGTTTCTGTGGTCTCCAAAAAGTGAAATTCATGTATTATAAGGTATAATTGTTATCATTAAAATTATTTGCTTAGATCCTCATTCCCACACTACTCAAGCACACTGTGCCACTAGTATTTGAGACTTTTTGATTTTTTTTGTTGGAAAAGCAAAAGCAATAAAATAAGAGGAATCCGAGTACTAAAAGAAAGACAGATATGTTAAGATGCTGTAAACTTAAAGGGTCACTGAAGCCCTCCAAACTGCTAATCAGAATCAGACAGAGCAGGGGGAAAAATTAAAATGCACTTACAGGTATTTTTTTTAAATGATACCTTTTTCACCCATATATCTTGGTGTTTATATGGGCTTCTGCTTCTCCTCATAACTACTAGTAATGAGCAGGGGTCTGTAGCAGCTGTAGGCAATAGTCTGTGAACTGTGTGGTGCATTGGAGTCTATGGAGCTGGCTGTGACTAACAGCTCTGTCAGACGCTCTCAGCTTGTTCATAAGAGTGGTGATATCACTGCTGGAGGTTGTCCTAGTCTCACATTCCCTGGAGACTGATTGGAGGAAGGACAAAAGCTTCAACTAATGTTTCCTGCTTAGAGACGCACAAACTCACATTGCTGTATATATTATGCCTGTGTGCAACACAGAACCCCTTTTCTGCAGGAAATAAGGAAAAGCAAAATGTATTGAACAGAATGAATGGTTTATATGTGTATTTACACAGCGGTATGTAAAACTGTTTAAGGGGTTTCACAGGTTAAGGAAAGCCCAGTGTGGAGTTTGCATCTTATTTCTGATACACACATGCATAAACGTATATATTTCATACACATGGATCTTATTCTCAGATCCATGGATCAATCACATTTAGATGGTCCATATGGTCTTATTCCACAGTGAATAATAATAACTGGTGTTGAGATTTTACTTACATGACAACCGACGAGACAGTAATAGGACATGTTTGAGAGTGGTTTGACAACTAACCATATGGTTCTCGCCCTTTAAAATTTACTTAACTGTGGCCAAAACCATACAGTAAAGGGAGCAGGAAGACATTAAGGAAACCTGCAGTGAAAAACAGAAGACCCAAGACGGATATCCTAAAGATGTCCAGTGAACAAGTGCTTTCTTCTCTACCATCTGATATTCCCAGAGTAAAAATGTTCTACAGTGAAAACAATATTGATTTATGCTTTGATCTCTCTATTCTGTAGTACATTTGAAATATAGTTACTTTAATTTATAATATACTCTACAAAACTGGTCAATACCCAATACTGCACTTGCATATATAAATGTAAGTGGTGTATTGTATGATTCTTTGCCCACCAGTACAGGTTTTTATAAATGTTCTTTAAAATTTCCTACAAACCTTTTTTCTGTCCTAATTCGTGATAGGCCTGCTGTGAGACACATCTGCTGATCAACTGTATACTATTAGGCATTTGTAATGCTCATATGTTTATTTGTTTGGGCATAGACAATTAAAACAGTATGCAGCTGAAAATAAATAAAAGCTAATATTTTTTTATTTTTCAAATTATCTGCTTTCCCCACAGGCACATCTGATTTTCACCTCCTCTCTGTCTCTTATCCGGGTGTGTGACCAGTTCTACCTGACTCTTGGAGCTTCAAAGCAGGCTGGGCCCTGCCCTGTTACAACATTAGCTCTGGCCTCACTGCCTACAAAGAGGTAACAGCTTTATTGTAACCTGTTTGCAGCTACCCAGTGATTCCATGAGCAATGACAGCCTCACTCTGGTCAGACTTTCTTTAGTCCAACCTTCAAATAAAGAGTTGTCAACACCCCTAATGGGTACAGGTAGGTGCAGATAATTAGTTCTGCCTGATGGGAAACTGAAACACATTCAAAAGAAAAAATATTAACTTCTATTTATTTTAAACTACATACTGTTTTAATAGTCTACGCCCAACAAACAAATATATGAGCTTTACTTTTAAATGTATTACAACGGTCCTTAAAGCAATCCCATTTTTCCCTGTCTGTCCTTGAGTTCTGTACTATTTGATTCATCCTCCCTTAGTTTATGCCTTTTATGATTCTGAACCTGTGGCAGTCTTGCCTATCCCTTGCCAGTCAGGACATTCCTTCCAGGTACTGGACGTCTGCCAGTCTCACCACTCCTTGCATGTCTAGAACCTCTGTCAAGCTGCCTTCAGAGCTCAGCTGTTTTGCAGAGCTAGAAGAAGGATCAACTTGACCCCCTTGGGCAGGAGTATATATTGGGTGGTTTGGCAGTTTATCAGGCTAGGCAACATTCTGGAGTTAGCTCCTGTGGTAGTTGTTTCTTTCGTTTCCCACCATCCCTTTCTTGGTTCTGGTTTGTCTGTTGTGTCAAAGCGACATTCAGTGAATGGGACTTAGCCGGCAGCAGGCAAATTGATTTTGGGTTGGGAGTGTAATTGCCTAGTATTCCATGAGCATGTTTTCAGGGCAGGGCCCTAGTGGAGCTGGTCAAGTCATTTCCCTATTTTTCTTCTGCTCACATTGGTCCCTCTAAATACTGGTCCCCCTAAATACTGTTGCCTTGTTTTCAGAAATACTTGAGTGTTGAATCTTTGTTGGGATGTTGCATGGAAGTTAGGCTGGTCCCTGATTAATCATGCATGGATCATATCTATGCCTGTTCTGTATCCTAAACATTTGCCAGTTTGACTATCAGTACCAGGTGCTTCTATTAATTTCTGCTTGTCCTGATCATGAACTAACTCTCCCTACCTCTCTATACCCAATGGTTCTACTGATCACTCTGCTGTTATTGACACTGAGATCATGAAACAATAAACAATACGCATGTACATAGTCTGTATTCAGGCTTCAGGTCTCAGGTTTGTCTCTATGTCCCTACCTGAGCTCTGTTGTTTTCACATCCTCACAGTACAGCACATATTGAGGGGCATGCTCACAGGTTTTAACAAGTCTTATTAGAAATCTCATCCACATATATTACATAGAAAAAGGTTTAAAAGAGTTAAATATTTCTTGTTATTAGATAGAACAATGGGAATTTCACAAGTATACTTCACCCTTAAGGGCACAGATTTTATCTTAACACATAATTATTTTAATTCTGATTACCTCCGAATTTGAGGTATAGTCATGGTGACTAGTTGAGCAACTTTAATTATGGGTAACTGAGAACAAGATTTACATACAGGTAATCCTCTGGGTGTGGTCCTGATCCTTTGGAACTGATGTGTATTTGAGACCATTATGATTTTAAACCATACCTATTTGACATTTAAATCAGAGCTGGTAATATTAAAATATTAACCTTCTCACTGGCAGAGGGGACTGCAACACATTACTTTGGCACTGCAGGCCCCTCTGCCAGCGAAAGGCTAAAAGGACTGCTTGTGCCTGCTGGATTACATACAGTATATGTGCCTTTCATGCTTCTTAATGGCTTGGAGCTTCAGCTATGTGCTCTGCTTTTAGTTTGTTATATTCAGAGGCTGTGGATGAGAGCTGAGAATGATTAGTTGAATAGGTGGATACATTGGTTAATTGTTAAGCATTTGACAGTCTCCCTCCAGTTTCCAGTTTCACTCTGCTGATAACAAAACGTGTTAATGTATAAAATGTTGTTCGGAAGTAAACAAAATAATCACAGCCTTTACATTTTTCACTTTTTATGCAATTATTCTTTACTGCAGGTTTCTATTTTCAATTAGAACTAATAAGAGCTCTAGCAGATGTATCTGCCAACTACCCATTGTTCAGATACAAACTTCCTGTATATTCAAAGTCTCCGCCCATCTCAGTAATTTGATCATATGACCCTTAAATGGCAGATACCACAGCAACTAATTGTATATAAAAGTAATACATTATAGGATGTACAAATTATTTTTTACATGTTACTTATTTTCATGTGTAATTCTTCAAAAATGACTTTTTTAAGTTTTTGGTCCTTTTAATGTTGTTAGTGTGTTGCATACTTCACAAATGTGATGTTTCTCATTGACTACAGTGCTCATTTAATCTCCAGATTTTCAGTGAAATGGAAAATCCAGAGTGCAAATCAAGTAGACCAGACAGTGATCACATGCAGAGGTTGAACATGAATATACCAAGGGGGCAGTTCTTAAATCACTAATGGTGTTGGACCACGTCCTTCTAAAGTGCTTGCCCGTATCATTCACTTTTCATTAGACTGGGCCCTGTTAAAAAGTCAGGTGATTAAAAGGACTCATTTATAATACTAGCATAGTTCCTCATTAAAATGACAAGTAAAATATTGTTTTAAACTTATATTAGTGCTCATTTTTTTAAGTTCTTTCAGGGTAGCTAACAAAAGCATATACTTTTATCTAATCTAAGGTAAGTTTACTTCTCAAAGTTCAACATGTCATCTACTTTTTGTATCCATTCAATGCAGGTTAGGGATTTCCAGTGTGTAGGGGTTAGGCTTCTAGCACCACTTAGCAAGATCTGAAGTAATGTCTTAGAGAGGGTTTTCTTTTTTATTCAGCAGTGTTGTTATCAGCGCACAGATGCTCGAGTTGGCAGCAGACCAGTAAGGCTTGATAGATCTATACATCCAAAAAAATGTGGAATAGCGATCCCTACTCACCTTACCCCTTATAATATGTCTCTGAGACAGTAGGAAATATGGCCTTCAATATCTGAGGTGTGAGTGAGAAATTTACTTCACTACTTTCTCAAGTACCATTCACTTACACTGGGTGGGTATGAGAGTGAGAGAAAACATGTGCTACCGTTAGTGACATTTCAAATGTATTAGTGAAAATGTGCGTAAGAGTAAAAAAAGTAAAAAAAAAAAAAAGTACACGAAATTGTATGAATGTTCAAACCAAACACTAAGAGTCCTATTAAATTGTCAAAATCACAATTATTGAAGCTTGTAATGTAGCCTGTAAAAGTTACTGATATTTAATTGGCCTTTTCTAGCTACGAGCAATTGATTTGCAGGTTACAGGCTGAAAATTCCTGCTGTTGTCAAAATCGTCACTCCGACCCATCTAAACCTTTGATCTTTCAAGCCCGCAAATGTTACAATTGCTTAAATCGCAAATCGCTATTTAAGTGCTACAATTCCCTAAGGACACAATTGCAGTCAAACCCGTAACCCAATATATTACGGTTGCAAATAGGACTTGCAAATGGTTTACAGACTAGTTCTGAACACTGCAAAAGACAATAAAGACACACTACTGGACTTTAAAATATGAGGAAAGCAATGGAAGGCATTAGAATTCATTCAATTCATCCCCAAGGAACAATTAGGCCTTCAAAAAATATTTTATTTTCTAATATGTTGAAATGGTTATGCATATGATGAAAAGTGTTGCTGCAAGACGCATAAAGCAATTAAAGATACACTACTTGATTAAATTGCCACACAAAAACATGAAACTGCCTGGCATATTATCCCTTTCTCACTCACAGAGGCTCTAATGTGGACCCTAAAAATAAAAAGATATTCTTATATACATCTAACTCATCAGATCTAGATTGGGAAAATAAATAGTAGGCAAATTACACTGCTACACAACGTATATCAAGTACCAGGGGAACATACACCACACTAATCTACTCAAACCCATCAGGAAAGGCAGCAAACACACATGGAGGCTGTGCAGAAGCATGTAGAGCATCAGCGACCTCACCTCTATCGGGGACAATCTCTGCTATGCCCATGCTGGAAAGCCCCACTGCCATTGCTCATCGCCATGTGCTAAGATGTATACCCATTATCATTTGGTAAAATCACATCAAGTGTTTTGATATCAATTGATTCACATTATCACCTGCCATATTGTTATCAGCCCATAAAGGGAATGTTGATACTCCACAGTATCACAACTTAGACCTCCCATGTGTATTAACCCTATATTATGATATTTTTATTATTATTATTATATGTATTAATCTATTGCACAGTAAGTAGGGCTCATTAGTTTACTGATATAATAATGTGTCACAATTTTGATGTATGGGGATGTCCCAAAACCCAAACCATTGAAAACACACTAACACGGCGAAATCAGTATAACAAAGCTTTATTTCATACGCAGAGTATGTACAAGACTGTGTATTAATATCATGGGTGTGGTGTGGGTGGATCCCGGAAGGGCAAGAGGCTTTTTAAGGGAAAAGGGAATACCTAAAGGGGGTAATGTCATAGTCTAGAATAATCATGATGTAGAGTACCTACCAAGGTCACATGTGGTCACTACACCACTACAACCGGAATCTGATGAAAAAAGTATCATCAGAAATCACCTTTTAATAGAAGTAATAAGTAATGCGCATAGCACTTACTTCTGGTCATCATCTGCTCAATTAAACAGATGCAAAAAATCATGGATAATGTCATACAATTCAATATACACACTCTGTAGCCAGGCAATAGTATGTTAACATTTATACTAATTAATATTCAGTAAGGAGTGTTGATGAGGAGAACTTCCCAACTACCTCCTTTTTCTCAACACTGGGCTACCACCTTCCATGCCCGTGCACCACCGGCTCTGGTTGCGATGGTGGTAGAACCTGTGGAACCAAAGGCTGGAGAGATATGAGCTGGCATTCCACCAATTCTATTATCCGCTGTCTGTCCCTATTTGCCTTTTGCTCATACCTCCCCATCCTTCAATTGTACCTCCTCATCTCAGCATATAGCAATCTGTGGCTCTCAAGGAGGGAGACAGTGAGCTCATTCTGCCTTCGGAGGTGTAGTGCCAGGTCATTCATTCAGATGGTATTGGTGGCGTCCTTCCTCTGAATGTGGAGCAGGATATGCCTCCAAGTGGCTGATGTGGGGGGAGTGAGATCTGTCACTGGGCATGCCGGACCTTTTGATGGTCTGCGGTGATGACAGAGGTGGCTGTGTTGAAGGCAAAGTTGGGGGAGCCTATGTTGGGGGACCCCATTTTGGGGAAGCCCATGTTAAAAGTGGAGGAGTGGTGGTGTCCTGCCAAGGCTTCCATGGTATTGAAGCAGGTGGCAGTGGTGGGCCTGCTGATGTCTCCAGGACGATGGCATCTGTGTTGGTGGACGTGGTTGCTGGCTCCATGACTTGTGAGTTTGAGGTGGAGGAGGAGATGGCTGAAAAGTCTGTGAATGTGCCCATGTTGCATGTGAAGGTCTGGGGGGTGATTCCCACACTGATGATATGGGTGTCTGTCTTGCTGCTGATGGGCCAGCTTCCTGTGACGGCCCCGGGCCCTCTGGAGTGTTTTCGCCTTCCTCAACCACCACCACCAGGGGTGGAAGTGGTTCCTCCTCCAGTTTATTTTCAGTACCCAGAAGGACAAGCCCGGCCACCTGTGTCTGTGGCCGGGCTTGTCCTCCTACGTACTGAAATGAAAGAACAATATTGTTTGAGGTGGGATTCTCTACACAATTGATAGCTGTGTGTTGCCATATCCCTGACATCATGGTAACTTGTAATGGGCTGTGATACGCAGATAAACATTGCCCTGCATCATGAGCATTGTGAATCATGGCTCATATCATATCATGGCTCATATCAATATATGTAATGCTGGTGCGGTGTGCCATCTGCATGTCATTAGGACACAATCTGCTGTGCAGCGTGTGAGACTGACCAATCTATGACATGTTCTCACCAATGGCTGTTAACAGGCAGATGACACATGGTCCAGGTTAGGCTAGTACATGACACGCACATGCAGTCCTACAGAGTCTGTATCCGCAGTGTGCATACCCATACACGTACTCTCTTTTGGATAATAAATCAATCTTGATCTATTTGTTGACTGTTAATCAGAATCATTTGTAACTGCATATATTGGACCAAGTTTTCTTGCTTACAATTCTGATTATGATATGTTTGCTTCCTGGATTTAAATAGTTATTGCAGCCCCATATGTCATTAGCCATGACCAGAGAGCTTACAGTGTTGCATGGCGATTGTATGACAATTATGTATGTGTGTGGTGTTGATGTATGTGCATATGAGGGTGTAATGGTGTATATGATACTCACATCACAGGGTGCTGGGCCCAGCTATCCTGGAAGGCCCACTACTGCCGTTGACTTGATCCACTCCTTCAGGGTCCTCTCCCATGCTGAGTATGTGATGATGGGTGGTGGTCCACCATCAGTTGCACAGGCTGCTCTGGCCTCCTCAGCCATCGTCACCTTCATCTGGCTGTCATCATATCTGTGTGTGACAGACATCCCCGTTGGCATACCCCAATGCAGCAACAGCTGTAGCAACCTCACTCCAGGCATGCATCTTCTGGCTAGGCCTCACTTCCATCCCACCATGTATGATGCTATAGCGGGCACGGATTTCCCTGAGGAGGATCTTCATCTCTTCTGGGCTTCAATTGGGGGCCCTGTACTTTGCCACCACCTCTTGCCCTCCCAACTGTGCATGGGGTTCTAGGCCTCCCTGTTCTCTCCCTGTTCGTGTATAGGTCTGTGAGGTAAAACAGGAATGTGTGTATTATGTTATGGGTATGGGGGGTGGGAGGGGGTAGGTGAGGGTATGAGGGGTGTAGATGTGCTGTGGCCTAACGCTATTTAGATCTATGTGTAGGTATTATTATCTATATGTATGAATTATGTGATATCAGTAATTATGTGTGTTGTAAATTAAGTGTTACTTTATCTTGCTAGTCAAAATAGCAAACACACAACACTGCACACATTTGTTTTGCTATGTTAAAAAATATTCTGGATTCCAGAGTTGGTGAGCAATGGAAGGTGACCATCTGGTACTCAAAAAGGTTGAGAAAACACTAATACATAACATGTAAGATTAGTGTGAAGAATGAATCTTGTGCACAAGTACAGTTGAACATAACAAATAAAATACTTCTTACCGAAGGCACATCAAATTGATCAATTGGGAGTCTCATGCAATCCTATTGTTCATTAAATGTGACTGACTCTTCTTTATTTTCAGTGTAGGGGCCACACATGCTGCTTAACTTTTGCCTGTATCATTCACTTTTTTACTAACTTGGCTGCTGGTAATTAGTCTTGTACTTCCTTGCTAAAAAGAATACTAGAACTGTGATTTAAAGATGGGAAGTACATTAAAGTAAATGGTCAACTTATGAAACACCTGCTGTTAACAACCAAGAGCTTCCAAACAAAAAGTATACTTATTCTTTACACATTTCTATGTGCTTCAACATTACACAGCTCTAATTGGGCCACCTGTCTGAATACCCAAATATCCATTTGAGTTTCCCATTGTGCCTCTAACCAGTGGTGGATGTACTTGTGGTGTAGCAGGTGCAAAAAACAGCGCCCAAAACACTGTAGGGGCCCTCTACCACAGTATGTACAGTATGTCTCTTAAGGGAAGAAGCCAGTTAAATATTTTATAGAATGGATATGTGACTACCAATATATGTTTTTAGCCCCTATAGTCATCAACCTTGTACAGAGAAGTTACAAGGAGTGGCCTCCATTCCCGCCATATCAACTTCGACTCGCATGCGCAGGCGATGCAGCATGCACAGTTGCTACTGCACAAAGGCGACAAAACTGCGCATGCACAGTTACCGCACAAAGAGGACGAATCTTCACTTGCGGGATTTTCCAGTCTTTGCCGATAGTAGCTTATGAGTAACGCCTGCGCAGAACACACTGTGCATGCGTTACTCACAAGCTTAAAACTATTATATTTATATAAATAATAGTTGTGAGTTTGGGGAAAGCTTACAAAGCGAGGTAAGCAGTTTGCGGCCCATAGGGCAGCAAATGTGAGCCTTGTAAAGTGAGGCGAACCGTCGACCATGCAGGACTTAGGCTGCAATGAGTGCCGAAGGCGCTCTTTGCACTGCGAGCCTCGCAAGGTGAGCAATTGAGGCACGCGGGACTTAGCTTGCAATGAGCGCCGCAGCATAGCCGCAACTGCGAGCGTCGCGAAGTGAGGCGAGCAGTTGAGGCACGCGGGAATTACGAACTGTACAACACTGTGCACCTCGCAAAAATACGACTTTAAGGGCCGAACCACAGAACTGAAAAGACAGAAAAAAAACAAGAAATATGCCACAAATTAACTTAAACACACCACAGTGGGAGAGGCAGGGAGCCTTTGAGTCAGGTTGATGCATATTTGCTGTTTTTTACGATTGAAAATCGCCTAAGCGAGAAAAAAAATGGCTGCCGAAAAAATGACGAAAACGAAGCGCAAGTACGTAAAACTAGCTTGAAGGATGGAAACAATAGCCCTAAGCAGTAACACTTACTGAAAGCCAATAACACTTAATCCAAGCCACTAACATTTAACATAAGGCAGCAACAGTTAACCCAAGCCACTAACACTTAACCCAAGGCAATAACACAACCCAAGACAGTAACACTCAAGCGCAAGCCCTATAAACTACACAGGGGGAGAGGCTTGCAATGAACGCCGAAGCCACTCATTGTGAGCCACGCAATGAGTGCCGAAGGTGCCCAAAGCGTTGCATTGTGTGGCAAACAGCATTGCTTGCCTTACAATGTTACTCCCGTCATTTTTGACAGGCAATTTCCAAGTTTATATATAAATGAGGGCGGCCCAAGCATGTTGCAATAAATAATTCTTTTTTTTTAAATACATTTTTATTATGAGAAAAGTAGGTTACAACGCATTTGAACATGTCTTCATAAGGAAAGAATACAAAACATTGACGTTAACGTCATGACGTTGCGTATTACTGCGTTTTCAATGGAATCCAATTAAGGAAGCGTTCTACAGGCCTTAAATAGGCCCAAAATGTTAGTTTAAGTTAAAAGCCTTAGAAAAAGTCCCAGTGGAGGGACGAAACGGCCCGTTGGCATAATTTTTTCCAACTTTCTGAACCTTAGACCACTGGAAGCTAAGTACAAACACTCTTTGGAGTGTAATTCTTCTTTTTTATCACTATATTGGCTCAATTATTACTCTATCTGCATACTCTATTTATCTAGTGGCAATAGAAAGCCTATGGAGAGCAAGTATATTGCCATTATGGCTGTATTCATGTTATAAAATTATACTGCTATATGTGTTTTGCTTTGCTCTTATCCAATAGTGCTACTCTCTCCTTGATATAGACACTGCAGATAATTTACAGAGTCATTTATTTGTGATTATACATGCTTTCAGTTTATTCAAGTATTTTCTAAGGTATCAGATTCTCATCCTATGTATATTTGTTTTTATATGTATATAGATACTCACACTTTTTACAAAAGTTGTTTCACAATCCTATGATTATCAGTATATCCTGTATTAACAGGAGGATCAGTATATTCTGATTTATGAGGATTGTGTATCATAGTTTATGGTATGAATAGACAATATGCAAATATTCCATAATTCATACTTATCACTTATTTGAGTATCTCCATACAGTTTTCTTTTTTATACATTTTAATCGGCGTAGTTTCCGGATCCACAGTAACCAATTAAAGTTTTTTTCACTATATAATCTTATTTGATACAATAAGGGGTGTTAAGCACCCAGGATACTAGTAATATAGATCATTATTTTTCTTTATTATAGTATTGTAGTATGACACTTTACAGCTTCTAAAAAACACATTTACTGCAACACTTTCTCACTCTTTTTTGTTTTTGTCAAAAAGTACACTTAACTTCTCCTAGTATTTCTAATGTAATATTGAGCAATATTCTAACAATAAAAATATATACATAAAAAGAAGAATGAAAGAAGAAGAAAAGGACATTACCCTCTTTCAAGGTTCACATTCACCAACCTTATCGGCCAACTCTCAGCGTCCACATATCCCAGGAGAAGGCCCATTTCATGTTTTTTGCATCTATCTCAGCAGATAAGACACTCATGGAGTGAATAAACTCAATCTTCCTCAGAACCTCCTCAAAGGCTGGAACAGTGTTTTCCAATGTTTTGCAATTATGCTTCTATTAGCCAGAAATATCTGATTTGATAGAAATTGTGCATTTTTAAAAATATCTGGGAGTGGTAAGCCTAATAATGCCTCTTCTGGTTTTTGAGGTCGCCATCAAAATATGCTGAACTTTGGGGCAATCCCATAACATATGGTTTAAGGAACCTATGGTGTTGCAACCTTTGGAGCAATTGCCATCCAGCTGACTATTTGAACAGTGGAGTCTAGCTGGGGTAAGGTACCATCTCAAGATAGTTTTGTAAACATTTTCCTTCAATGTAATGTTTAAAGAGGGTTGCAATACATAATTTAAACACTAGGTGTCCCTCTCATCCATTCAATCAGTTTTTCTCAACTCAGGACACAGCAGCTGGTAACCAGCCACATCTAAATCATGTTGCTCTTTGAGCATTGTTGGGTTAATCAGTGACTATCATTCTAATTAAACATCTGAACTCCTGAGTTATTCTTAAAGGAACAGTTAAAGGACCACTGAAGGGTTTTTGTAGCATGGTGTGTTGAAAAACGTCCCTTAATAATGGGACAATATTTGTATAATGATTGTATTCAATTTTGCTTTACTTGAGGGTACCAGTGATCTGAAATTGATAAATATCAAGCATGGTAGAGGACAAGGAAAATCTATGCCCTTGTACACAAGATGGATGACTGACAAACCGCACAGCTTATAAAAACATTCTACTGAAATCACACACTGACATTTGCTCATATTAAGGCAGACTAGAGCTGTTCTGTAGGATAAAGGGAATATCACAGGACTTCAAGCACGTTTATCATTAAAGCTGTTAATACATGCTTTTTTCAATGCAGGATGAAAAGATTTAGACTATATTGTCCATTTAAATCTGTCTTGTAAGTGGCCTCTGAAAACTAAAATAACTAAATTTGCATTTGAAGTGGTTAGAGGGCATCATGGGGTTAAAATGTTATCTCTCCACCCAGGGACATAATAATTAGAAATGAATTGATTGTGTGGAAGATTTAGATAAACATATAGAAAATAAATAGTAAAAATTGGTAACATTTCTCAGAAAAGCTTAACTGATGTATTACTGATATGTTCATTATTCAGTGGTGAAAATGTAAGTTGTATAAATGGTGTATTATATAAGATTCATTTGATAAGTGCATTCATTCCTATACGTCTGTATAAAAATAATCTATGTATGTTTTCCCAGAACCAGTCAGGAAGTGGGGTACCAAAGTGCATTTCCCTGAATCTTAAGATTGTTTTCCCTTAATGAAGCTGACTGATTGGCTGAGAATTGGCAATACAGATTTTCACTGGGAATAATACAATAGACCTGTGAGGAGAAATAGCAACCATTTGGTCTCAATTTACTTATGAACGATTTATGGGGAGTTTACAATATATTAAAAGCATAGTTTTCTATAGTACACAAGATCCTCCATTTTAATTTTTTTTGTGGTTTTGCTAATTTCACAAAGAAGCAAAGCCATGTGTGATACAGCTAAAGACTAATTTTACAGACTACAGATACAGATTAAGTATTTTTTAACCAAAGGGTCATACTTAAATATTATCACATTGTTAAAGAGTATCAGTACTACCAAATGTGTAACTACATCATTAAAACCACTTTTTTTTAGAAGTCTGGTTCCCACAACCAATACGTCAGTTACTAGATTCTTACCTCCCAACATTTCAAATGGTCAAAGAGGAACACTTATATGTAAACTAACATTTTACAGATACACACATTTATAAATTCCATATAACTGACATTACAGGCTTCCATATTTTTCCTAGACTTGGAGAAGAAACAACAGGAGGAACAAGAGAAAGTGGGACATGGTCAGATCTGGAAGTGGTCAGCAACTTTTCATCTAAGGAGGGATATTTGGAGGTGGGTACATCATCTAAGGAGGGATATTAGGGGTGGGTACACTGCAGACAGGATGCAATGGCAGGGGTGGGACTCCACTGAACCACCACTGAAACTGCAGGTAACGGGGGGCAGAGGGAGCATCTGGGGGGTCAGAGGAAGCATCTGGAGGGAAGGGGGGAAGTAAGGGCAACCAAGAGGGAGGGGTATGAGACACAGGGGCTCATTGCAGCCCCTGTCACTTACTGGTCCCGTGCTCATTGCAGCCAGGGGGGTGATGTGGCCTGCTGTACGGCGCTCATCGCGAACATCAGTGGGGCAGGGGGAGCCGTGCAGGACCATGGAAAATGTTCTAAAAATTCAATCATTGCTCAAGTGGTCATCCCTATAAATGTCATATTACATTTGCATGAAAAACCTAATGTCACTTATTGTGTTTACATACTTCTCAACTGCCCATTTTTCAGATAACCAGTCCATTTTCAATGGACATTGCCCTATACATCTTAGAAGCCCAACTATCCCTCCTTACGTCAGAGGGAGCATCTGGGGGGCAGGGGTAGTTAAGGGCAATCGTGAGAGGGGGTATGAGACACACGGTAGGGCGAGGGTAGGGGTTTAAGACACAGGGGAGGGGGAAGAGACACAGGGGAGGGAGAGGGGTGGAAGAGACACGGGAGAGAGAGACACAGGGGAGCGAGAGGGGGGGGAAGAGACACAGGGGAGGGAGAGGGGGGAAGACACGGGGGGGAGAAAAACAATATATAGAACTCCATCATGCCATCATTGTTGACAGGCAAATCGCTAGTTATATTATAATGGTACTCAAAAAGGTACGAGAAGAAAGTATACATGTTGTAGACGGTACAGAGAAATAATTCAGTTTATCTTGATTCTTATTTAAAGATTTAGAAGCTTCTGGAGTGGTAGTAAATGTGCTGAAGTAGCAGAGGTCTGAAAAGAAGGAGCCATAGGTCTGAATTTAGTCCCAAGTCTCAAATTAGTCTACCCCCCACAAGCATATTTGTAAAAAAAGGAACATTTAATGTTCGGCTTTCTGTTTTCACAAATAGCAGAACTCCAACCCACCCACAGGACACTAATATGTTGGGTATAAGTTTAGTTGGATCAATAGGTGGCAGCACAGAAGCATTATCACTTCAAAATAAGTTGACATTTGTTATTGAACACTGAAATTAATGACTACTGAAATGAATGACTACTGACTACTGTGTTAATATACTGTGTTAATATAATAATAGCCTCTCTTTGTTCTTTTAAAAAAAATCAATACATGTCTGTCTGTCTATCTATCTATCTATCTATCTATCTATATATCTATATATATATATATATATATATATTTATATATATATATATATAATACACACACAATATATGTATATAAATATATATATATATTTATTTATTTAGTTTTATATTGTGGTGTACTGCCCCCGGTGGATGGTGCAACTCACACAGTATTGAGGAAATCCGCTCCAGGTAACTTGGAGTTTACTCCCTGGAGCTGTGCTAATTGAAGCTGCAGGTGTGATAAGCCTTTTAAAAGACACACACAGGGAAAGGAGGACTGGTCAGGCTCAGGCCTAAGCAGTGAGAGCAGAGTGTGGAGTCTGCTGAAAGAGTCCCAGTTGGGGTGCTGCTGCTAGCAGCTAGAGCCAGCAAACAGAGAAAGGTTTGCTTGCTGTTCCTGTGTGGATCTACAATCTGGGATAAATGCTGCTGGCAAAGAATCTGTAAGGACACAGGAACCTTGTGGATCTGTGGAGTGAGAGAGAGGATCTCCAGCCAACAGAGGAAGTGCAGCTGCCTGTGTGGGGCACTAAAGACAGAGAGAGAGGAACTCCGTCATACAGAGGACTTTCAGGCCAATTTGCCAAAGGGAAGCTGCAAAGATTAGCAGACATTACAGGAAATCAGGTACCCAATTTATTATATTAAACCCCCGGGAAGAGGCTGAGGGTTTGGACTTTCAGTGCAGTAAGGAGAAACTGCAGTATCAAAAGGGCCCGGGGTTAGAGCATAAGGTGAGAGGCTGGGCCTATGCTCTGCCTGCGGTTATTACTTCAAACAGTAAAAAGTATCCTGCATTACAGAGACTGTAAGAGTGCATACAGGAAAATGAAATCAGTGCTTCATTTATTTCCCCCCCTGAGACAGACAAGCTCCTCAGGTATTGTCAGGGCATTCCTGAAGTCCAGTTAGAACATTTATACAGATGTTTATTTTCGGCAATTATTCTGTTTATATTGTTTTTGTTTGTATAATAAATTCCTATTTACTGCACTACTTATGAACCTTTCTTTCAAAGTGGGAACAGTTTATACGGCCATCCTTGTCACAATATATATATATTTAAATGTATATATCAGTGATGTGATACATGGAATACAATAGGAAGGCGAGAAGAGGGCGGTGGCCTGCTGATTCAGCAAGTGGATTTTAATCATTAGTACACATTGCCCTCTAACTTGTACTGGTACAAGTTGTAAAGTGAAACAAGATTGGTAGCTAATATGTGGGCTGTGTAAGATTACATAAAAAAAAAATATATATATATATATATATATATATTCAATGGGGTTGATATAATGAGGTCCATGTGTCATGGCTCACTTGGCAGTCATCTGGGACTTGGACAGATGTCTGTCACAGACTGTTGACTGTTACCTGGGGGTTTGGGGCTCCCAGACACCCTGTTATACTGTTATAAGGTTATATTGTTATTTTGTGGTCTAGGGGATAAAGTATTATAAGTTTACCCCTTAGCATATCCCCATCCCTTCCATGTTTAGGCTCATTGTAATGGGTGTCATGTGAGGGAGCTGGTGGGATGTGTTGGTTGTATGTGTGTGAAACATTGTGTGTTGTATTTGTAAATATGAATGTATGGTATTATATTAGTAGGTTATTATATTGTAGAGGGGAAGCCGTTGAATACAGGCAAGCCTCCTTTGTTCCCAAAGGCCTGTTAATCCCATTAGCTAAGTATCCAGCATAGAACTAACAATGGGAAGCTCACAGCTGGAGAGCAGACAGGCAGGCACCCAGAAACAATGGGATGGCCTGAAGGCTTCTCAGCCTTCATAGCATGGGCACAGGAGAGTAAAAGACATGCTTTCCCCTGGACATTCAAAGCCCAAATTAATTAGTTGGCCTCGCCTAGTGGGCGGACCTGGGAGGGGACTATTGGTTCACGCACAGTTCCCCTTCATGATTGGCCAGACGTCATTTGGGGCTGGATAACGGTAGCCACTTCCCCCATTCTTGTGTGATGTGGTTAAATATGCTGTTCTAAAATAAAACATGGTTCATAATTTTCATCAAGACTTTGTGTGCAGGTGTATTATTGACCCAAGGGCTTATGCTGGCAGAGGAGATCGTTTCTGACTTCCTTCCAGGGTTCCCAGCGCACACTACCTTAAGCTGGGACTTATGCTCTTGCATCCGCAAAGAAGGTCCATTGGTCTGAGTCACCCAAATCTTAGGTCTAAAACCTACAGGAGATAAGAGGACTAGGATCCTCTATACTCCATCATCATTGTAGGTTGTGACACCATGGACCTGCAAGCTTCCAGGGCTGCACTTGTTTGTGTGTGTCACAAACTAACAAAATTAGCAGCTGTGTTTTTGAAGACTTTGTGCATATACTGTAGGAATCAATTTTATTTTTGTTACTTCCCTTTCTGAGCGATGGATCTTGAGGGTGTGTGTTTTATCTATCAGTGGAGGTAGAAGTGGGGGAGGAGTGAATAGTGTGGTCAGGATTTGTTTGATAATTGGATCTGACTGAAAATGATTCCATGACCCTACTCCCTCACAGACTCATACACAGTCTGCTTGCATCAATAGATGCAAGCATTGCTCACCAAAAGTGTAAATACTGATCTTAAACACGCAACTTCCACTCAAGTATCATGAATACCTCCAGGGCCCAGCAGAGGCATCAAAACCTTATTTTCTAATTAAAAACTTGCTTTATAGCTTTTCCCTATTTATTTATGCTCTTGGACTCAACGTTTTCAAATATATACAAAAATACTCATTGTATAGTGGCTCTTTAAAACAGAGCATATGGGAGTGTAGTAAGAATGAATGAATGTGATGAGTAGAAAGCTACCAGTGGATGAAAATAGCAAATTTTCTGATTGGTGATACATCTGGAGTTATATTTAGTTAGGCCAGATGTTTTCCCAGATCTTGGGAGGCGGTGTTTTCTACAGTCTTGTTCCCATTTAGATACTCTTTAGTTCCTACTCAAGAAACTAAGATGTACCAGATGATTATTTATCCCCAGTACTTGGACCCATATGCTTTTGGAATGTAATCTCCTTCATAAATACTTTCAGTGTTAAAGGAGCACTGCACAATGGCAAATAAATATTTGTTTGGAAACTTTGAGGCTATGTAGGGGCATAATTAGGAAGGAAAATAGTCATACAGCTATTTTTTACTAGAAAAAGCTTCTGCTTGACCCTGTAGATATCCATGATATGTTGGTGGAAAGTGTGTATGAAAGAGTGATTACATTTCTGGAGAGATATGGTTGCATTTCCTGAAGCAAGGAGTCTGCTTCTGGGCCAGCGAATGGTAAGGAGTGTGGTGTCAATTTCAATAGTATCCAATTATCTTAACCCCTGCACCGATAGCCAGAATACACCCCATCACGATTCAGCTCTGAGAAAGTGATGTAGCAAACACAAAAAAATCCTGTACTCATAAACAAAGTCTTCAAAAATTCACATTTTCCCAAAAATTTGTATGCCCATGGCTTATACAGCAGTGAATATTGTTAGTTTGGTACATACTTGACAAACAAGTGTTTTTTTTTCCCTGGCATAACTTTTAAACTCCAAAAGGGCTATGTGCTTTCCCAGGTGTGGAAAGCAATAATCTTGAAATTGGCCTAATTCTCGTTTATTTCAGCTTTTTTGGGACTTATTGTATAATAACATCTCTAGTTCTTAACTATGAAAGTTCTATAAAAGCACACACAAATCGGAACTGTTGCAATGCATCTTTAAATAGGTCATTTTAAAGAGAGTCTTAAAAGAGGGTTTTTTCTAAAACCAGTTCCAAAGGTGTAGGAGTACTACAAGGAGCTCTTGAACTATTTGTTATAGTGAGAAGACATCCTATGCCGAGTGAAGAACACGAGCTGGAGAATAGCAAGAGATGAGAAGAGAGATCTAAGGAGGAGCTGAGGCGTGAGTCACCTTAAAGAAGAGAATGAGTGTTTTATAGATTATGCTTGATATTATCAGAAGTCAGTTGAGCTCAAACCTCCAGTATCTTATTCATCCCTTTCCTTATGTTCTCCCTTTTTGCTGCTGGTATATGGTATGGTGTGTCTACATGGAGTTCTTGAAAACATACCGCCAATTCTATCTGTTAGCTTAATGGCTTCTTGTCACTGGGTTGTAATTTAACTCTATGATCAGTTATCTGTGAGTGATCTGTCTGCATGATTGCTGCCACTTCACATTCTATCCGTTCCTTTAACTATTAACAGGAGGAAATTGTTCTTATTTCCTGTGGTTCGACTGCCTTTTTTTATAGTCTACTTCATTAGTCACTTCAACTGGCCAACAGTGTGTTTTCTGCCATAGTTAAATTGCATTATGTCTTTCATGTCCTTAACATAACGTAGTACGTTCTCTCCTTATTTGTCTGTTTCTCTTGACCTCCTTGGTGATATCCAAAATATTCTGGGCTGGTGATCATATAAAAGCTCAGAAGAGGAGTAACCTGTGAAGCATTGGGGGAACTCTTTGATCACAAACAGTAAATAAGGCAAATGGGCATTGCAGTCACCTTCATAACTTGCTACTTGTTTAACAAATTCCTAAGGGTACGATTAAATTGCTGCAATAACCTACATATTACTGCTAAACAGATGTCAGGCTTATCATAACGTTCATTGGCTGACTAGTGTCTTGCATTAGGTGAGGTGTATGAGGCAAATTGATCTGTGAGTTTGATAGGTGTGCCAACCTTGAATATACTTGTGCAATATCTCTAACAATGGTTTTAGCGTTTGTGTTCCTGAGGGGTATTGGTTATTGTGTTCTTCAATCTTTCACATCTAGGATACATACCGGTTCCCTTTACCTTTCTAGAGATCCAACAAAAAAGAGTGATCTATCAAAGAGTTACTTATTGTAGTGTGAGCATGCATAGTATAGAAGTTGTAAAAAGAGCCCCAACAAACCAGTGCAGCAATGAAGAAAATGCCATTATCCATTTCAGAAGCAGGGTGTGAGTACCATGTTGGGTGTGCAGGTTCATGCAGTGGGTGCTATTTATTTGAGCTGATGTCTTTTTAGTTGTAGTGGGTACTGGCTTCCTTCCTCTGTGTTGATATAGCTCGATAAGGTGTGTCTCCTGGGTAAATTAGGCAAAGCCTGCATCCAATACAGTTTGGATTTGACATTTCATTAGATGTCAGGAGCAGAAAGTACAGTGGCAGAGGAGCTAGGAAATGTTTGAGTATGCAACTGATACTTGGGGCATGACAAATACTCATATTCTCCAGACCAACATACTATTTGCAATATGAACTCTTCTGAGCTAACAGATGATTTACAAATGGATATGGGCCAGCAGTATTTCCCATTACTTTTCATAACAAGGCAGAATAAGTTGCTCAAACATATCTCCAGTTCCAGATAAAACTCTGTACAGGAGACCTTTTAGAATATAATAGAGTTCTCTTTCGCTGACCTAACTCACAAGATTAACATTTATTTCCACAATGTTTCCCTTAGAATGTTGGGGTACTCAGCCTGTTCCTTACTGAACATGTGATCTACCTCAGGAAGGACTAAATGTTCTGTAAGACTTTGTTTTCACTTTTTACCTCTTTTCTCACTAGCAAAGAGGCTTCCCTACATCTCTGTATCTAGATAACCTAATACAGTAATAATGATCTCCAGCAGTACATATAATGGAATGATCAGTGCACACTTAACATGTAATTGGACAGACTTACACCCTCCCCTTATAAAACAAATCCATAGAATAAGAACAAGCTCAGTGACCTTCAATATAAAGTATTGATATTGCGCTGCTATCTATGGGCGCCATTCAATTGGCCAAATCGCAAAAACTTGAACTTGAAAAGCAGCTTGTAAATGTTCCAGATATTAAATTGGCTACATTTAGCAAATCACATTGCAATTGCGAGTAACCTGCCCAAAATCACAGAGGGCCAGCCAAACATATAGCCCCATCTCCTCCATTGATTTTTCAAGTCTGCAAAAGTTTACAGTGCTGTAGACCCAAATGTGATATTCAATTACAAAAGTTCAAGTAGATCATAAATGAATTCTAACCCACAACTCAAAAATTTATCAGAAAATATTATGAGTACTAGATAGGACTCACAAGGGGGTTAGACACTAGTTCTGACAACTGCAGCAGCTATTAAACACACACTATTGTACTTTAAAATAATGTAAAAGCATGAAAAGGCATTAGAAGTAATTGCACAACAGTCTCAAGCTTGCAAATCTTCAATAAAAAATCATTATTTTTAACTTTTATTTCTGTGTTGTATTGATCCTGGGCATCAAGGGGTTAATACATGTCATGGAACCTGCATGGACTAGATTAGATGCTTTAATGATTTTTATTGATTTCTACATTGTTGGATTGCAGTCCAGTCACAACTTTTACTTCTAAACACTAATTACTTGTAGTATAAACTCCATGTTTTACTGATGACATGATGACGGTCTCATTCACTATTGGCTGTGTCTAAGAAGTATTGCGAGTGTTCATGAAGTCAATTACGGGCTTGCTTAAATATTGTCAGATCATATGATTACGCCCCCTGAAATCCTACCTACGAGTGCATGGTTTGCGTGTGGAGGCTGTGAGAGGGCAGTTGTGAGTTAGAGACAATTGAATGAGTTTAAATGTTTAGAAAAAATGTGACCCGCAGTCAAAAGTTCAGTTTGGAGGTAAAAATGGGCTCATTTAGCTGATATTGAAAATAGAGAGTACATAGATCCACACATAGAGTAATAATTTACTAACACAATAAAACCCCTTTCCAATATTTCTGCTTACAAAACAGAGAAAGTACAAGTCATAAATGCACATCACACACAGGGTCTCCCAGTTGTGTTTAATACATTGTACAAGGTACCATACAAATACTCAGAATCCATATCAAATTATATGAGGCCTTTACAAATAATAATAATTACACAGAGTGTCTTATAAATAACTCAGGGTCCTAAGAATACAATGCCAGAGGCATAAAATGAAGCAGTGAAATAATAGCTTCACTATTAATAATTATACTACACATGTTATTCCGCCAGGGTCCAGTCTGACATAAAACTCTATTCTGTCCTTTAAAGGATCACAGCATAATGAAGAAAAAAATGTAGCATCATTTATTAAGTCATACAAATAATGTTTTTTCCCCCTGGGGGAAACAATAGTACAGGTGGAAGTTATGTGTGCAAGAGGGGCATTTACATTCCTGGAGAGATTATGTTGCATTTCTTGAAGCAAGGTGGGCCAGTAAGGGGAAAGGACTGTGGTGTCAATTTCTTACCTTGTCTTATCCAGTTATTTTAACAAAGACTTTCTGTTCCCCTACTTCCCCCACTACTCTCTCCACTGATAACTACAAACACACATCCTCATGATTCAGTCTTCAAAAAAGTAATATATTCCCCAATTATGTTTTATGTCCATTAATCACACAGCTGCTAATATTGTTTATCTTGAACTTGGTCCTGTAATCATCTACTTAGTTTTGTGTGCTGTTTTAATTATTTATATCTGAGTTTTTATTTAAGGTCTTCATATACAGATTGTTTGTCCTTATAAGTGACTTGTTTATGGTTTCACTTGGACTTGATATAATTCTATATAATCTTTGACTATTTGTTTCTGGTTTCAATTCATAATTATTTTTGTGGACAGTGCAAAAAATGGGTTTAGGTCTTACTGCTGAAAACCTTAAATTCACAAACTGAATGTACAAGGGCCAAGTAGGAAATCAAGTAAGTTTAGAGTGGCGGTACCATCTCATTAAATGGATGGTATAATGTGATGATTACAGGGACAGGTTCAGACAGTCCTAGGGTATATAGGGTGACCTGCTGACTGCAGATTATTGGGACAGACTCAAACTGCCCTGGGGTATATGGTGTGATCTTCTGATTGCAGACTATCAAGGCAGGTTTAAATTACTAAAACATTTGCAATATATATTTTGACCACTTGGTGGCACTGCAACACTGCAAATAACACAACGAACACTTTTTGAAACAGTAAATCAATAATAATGATGATAATTATAATACCAGATAGTGAATATTACTATATTGATCATATTATGTATAATGATGCTAAGTATCTATACACAGGTTTTTACAATAATTCTTAGATACATAATGATACATTCTCAAAGTACTCAACAATGGCTCAACAATCTCCTAAAGTAGTCAAGATATATATCCTTGTTGCAAAACACACCCTTACCCAGGTACAGACCAACCAACATCACCTCAATGGAGACACTAAGTTTGTAATTTGTAATGCCATAAACAGATCTTGAAACACACTTCCTGAACATTCTCTCCTCCAACGTTCCTTCACTCGTTCTTGGCGACTTCAACATTGCTATGGACACTCCCATCATCCCTACTATTGCTCAACTACTTTCACTCGCCTCTTCCCTCGGCCTCTCAAAATCGACAGATTCCCCGACTTACCATGATGGACACTCCCTAGACCATATTTTCACCCATCTCTGCACAACCTCTAACCTCGCCATCTGCCCACTACCACTATGATTACCACCTTCTATCCTTCAACCTCGCTACATCTTTCTCTCACTGCCCATCTTCTATCCCAGTCACCATTACCCACAGAACCTGCAATCACTTGACCCACAACACCTTTCTGACTGATCTCACTTGTCCTGCCACTGCCACCTCACAGTACAACATGACTCTTACTTCCACCTTCGACACTCTGGCCCTCTAACCACAAGCCCTTGCTCTCATCCACAACCATGGCACACCACACAAACACAATACATTCAGAGATGCTCTCGCACTGCTGAACGGGCTATGGAGGAAATCACGCACTTCAGCAGATTTTCTCCACTACAAATTTATGTTGCGCTCCTACTGCTCTGCCCTTAACCTTGCCAAACAGCACTATTTTACATCTTTAATATCTACACTGTCTTCTAACCCCAAATGTTTGCTACATTCACCACCACCTCCTGTCCCTTCCTGTCTCTGAAGACTTTGCCAGACATTGTAAGCGGAAAATTGAAAACATTCATAACAAACTCTCCTCTCAACATGGACCACACACTCCCACATCTCAACTAACCGATAACACCCAGCCTTTACCCTTCCCTAAGCCCACAGCCATTATACAATCCTTTGACCTTGTAACATAGGATGAAGCATCAAGCCTACTATTAACCTCTCACCTTACTACCTGTCCTCTAGATCCTATTCCATCACAGCTTATCCTCTCTACCACACTTACCCCCTCCTCTCACACATCTCATCAACCTTTCCTTAAACACTGGCACATTTCCATCATCTCTACAACATGCCATAATTACACCCATTCTTAAAAAACCCTCATCTGACACAGATTCCGCAACTAACTACCACCCTATCTCTCTACTTCCCCTGGCATCCAAAACTGCTTGTCTACAATCATCTTGCCCAATTTATCTCCTGCAACTCCCTTCTTGACACCTTCCAAACCGACTGCACTGAGACAGCTCTCACAAAAGTCACTAATGACTTGCTCACTGCCAAGTCAAAGGGTCACTTTTCTATTCTACTTCTCCTGGATCCCTCTGCTGCCTTTGATACAGTTGATCACCCTCTCCTAATCCAAATTCTCCACTCCCTTGGGATCAGAGATACTGCTCTCTCATGGTTCATATCATACCTACAAGTTCAAACATTTAGAGTCTCCTTCTCTGGCACCTCTTCTTCTCCTCACCCTCTGTCTGTTGGTGTACCCCAAGGTTCAGTCCTAGGCCCCCTCCAATAATAAATCCTCACTTGGCACCCTAATAAAATCTTTTGGACTTCAGGATCATCTCTATGCACATGACACTCAAATTTACCTCTCAGCACCTGATTTATCGCCCTCTCTTCTAGCACGTTTCCAACTGCCTCTCAAGCATATCCTCCTGGATGTCCGCCCACCATCTCAAACTCAACTTGTCTAAGACCGAACTCTTAATCTTCCCACCATCTACTACAGCGTCAATTCCTCACATCTCTCTCTCTCTGTCAACAACACCATCATCACTCCCACATCCCAAGCCTGTTGTCTTGGGGTTCTACTAGACCCAGCCCTCTCTTTCACTCCTCACATACAGTCACTAACAAAATCTTGCCTTTTCAATTTAAAAAACATTTCCAAAATATGTCACTATCTTACACAAGACACAACAAAGATTCTAATACATTCCCTCATCATATCCCACCTTGACTACTGCAACTCGCTTCTTGCTGGCCTACCCATCACCCGTCTATCCCCTTCAATCCATATTTAATGCCTCCTCTAGACTCATCTACCGTACTAAACGCTCAGTGTCTGCAGCCCCTCTCTGTCAATCTCTCCACTGGCTTCCCATAGCCTCCAGAATAAAATTTAAAATTATGACCCAAACTTACTAAGCCCTCAACAACACTGCACCCCCTTATATCTCTGCTCTCATCTCCAAATATTTCCCCACCCACCCTCTTCGCTCTGCTAATGACCTTCTTCTTTCCTCCTCTCTCATCACCTTCTCTCACTCCTGCCTTCAGGCCTTTTCTTTCACTGCCCCTATTCTCTGGAACTCCTTGCCTCGCTCCAATAAACTATCCGCCTGCTTCAAATCCTTCTAAACCTCACTAAAAACAAAAAGGCGTTTAAATAAGCCTATAACCTGCTTCTTTAATTCCTACACACATTATTATTATTACTATTATTATTATTATTATTATAATTATCCGTTACGTATAAATAGCCAACATATTCTGAGCTAAATACAGGGATACAGTGAGTACACAAGACAACCATGGCAAAGTTACATACTGTTACAGAAGGTGAAGAGCTGACAATGGAAATGGGTTGAGTTGGTCACTGTCTTGTTTTAATCATTGATGTTAGGGAACAAGTCGGTAGGATTCCTTGAACAGATTGTTTTTTACTGAGTGTTTGAGTAAGGTAAAGTCTTGGAGATGAGAGTGTGAGGAGGTGATGAAAGCTTACAAGAGACTAATATCATGGGAAGAGTGAAGGGGACGGTTAGGTGAGTATCTGGAGATTAATTATGATATGTAGGATAGTGCAATGTTGTACAGGACTTTGTAGGTGAGTGTCAGAATGTTGAACCTAATTCCAACGGGTATGAGAAGCCAGTGAATTGATTGGCAGGGTGTGGCAGCAAATGGTAAATGGCTGGTTAGATTTGTGAGTCTAGCAGAGGCATTTAAGATGGATAGGATTGGGGAGAAAGCTAGATACAATGGAGTTTTAGCAGTCAATGCAGGAAATGACCATTGAATAAAATAGGAGTTTTGTAAGTTTAGATTGTAAGTTTGCGAGTTTTCAATCTTGTGTCAGGCCTTGGAAACAAGCTCTATGTACATTTGATTTTATGCTCAAAACAGGGCCCTCCATTCTTTACAAGGTGTTTAATTTGTTTTCTGCTATGTACTCAACCCCTGTACAGCGCTACGGAATATGTTGGCGCGATATAAATAAAGATAATAATAAAAGATAATAATATGAGAAAAGGATGGAGATGTTTCTCAGATGCAATCTGTAGATTTTAGTAAGTAACTGTATGTGGGGAGTGATAGATAGTGCTGAATCCAGAGTAATCTCAAGACAGTGGACTTGTGGTGCAGATGTGATGGAGCAGTTGTCAACTATAGGGTATAGACCATATTACTTTTTCCTATGCTGAGGAGTCCAGGTTTTGTGTTCCTTACACCAGGTTATCTGTGTTTATGCCCTAGTCTTTGATAAAAGTGGTTTACAAATAGCAGCCCTGTCATAAATTACAGCTTTGTGACGCTCAGAGAGCAGCTGCTTCAATTCTGTGCTAATTTTTTAGATTAAACATTTGTGGCATTTTGCAGCTATGCTGTGAAGTCTCTGTTCTCCCTTCCGGTGAGCTTTTGCCCACGACTCCTGTTCCTTTATGTGATGCAGATTGTCCATGTTTAGCATGTGCTGTCATTATGTTTGAGACTGTTCCCCTTGACGCATTTTATAATTTTACAGTTTTTGTGGCTGATGCACCTACAATTCAGGGACCATCTATTTGCACAATTCCCTGTTTACTGAGAAAGAAATACCTTCCAGTTTCATAAAGTGCTTGGGGCTAGTAACTATTTTCATTGCCAGTGATAGTTCTGCCATTTGGCACCACTTGACATGCAAACAGGAATAAATCTAACAATAAGTGGAGCTAGTCTTGATCTGGGTCCTGTCACCACATATTCTAACAAAACCAAATGATCTTATGTTAGTTATATCTGAACAACATTTCATTAAAGGACCGCTGCAGTTTAAGAAAAAAGAAACTCTGTTTGTCCAGTATGTACCAAACTAACATCATTAGAAGCTGCATAAGACATATATATATATAACATTGGGAGGGATTTGAATATTTGAAGAGTGTTAAAGAATACAGGAAGCCATTTAATGTTCGTGTTACATCACATCTGGTTATCAGAGGAGGGAGGGGCAGGGGAGGAGGTAACAGGTGGAAGTCTAGAGTTTTTGTTTATTAACTGGATACAAATAAAATTGACACCACACCCCTTCCCCTCCCCGGGAACAAGTTGTGATTAAGGCATTGATCATTGTCTGTACAGAAAGGAGCTAGGCATGCTCAGTGTGCAGGCAACTGCACAGAAGAGAATGCCTAACAACATGAGCTAAGTGTTTGATTAAGGCATTGATCATTAATAAAATGAATACTCAATGATTTTAAAAAGCAATATTAAACACTAAACTTACTTTCAAGGTTTAAATTCAGCTGCTGATGGTACCTCACCACTATAAGATCAATGAGGTGAGGCACTTTGTTAAGCACACAGCTGCTAAATTTTTAGACACAAAGTGTACCATTGGCTGCAGACTTGTTAATGATTTCCTTGGCAACAAGCTTTTGCTGTGAGGACAGCCTATGCAAAAATGTTTATCTTATCAAATCTGATTATTCTTCAAATAAATTAGCCTGTCCCTCCACCAAACCTCCAAAATTCTCTTAATAACCCTATCATGGTGGTAACTTGATAAATATGGAATATATCTCTCAACAAATGGTACCCAAAAGCCCACATCACATAACTCTTTCTGTTAACTGGGGTTAAATGTCTAACCACTAAAATACCAAATTCACAAGTGTTTTCTTCCTTGTTCTGAACTTCCTGAGATACGGGCTAACTTTACACAAGAACTTTTTAAAGTAATGTAAAGGGAAGTGGGTGCAATGTCAGCACTCATGTCAACATCAAGAGAAGTAAACAATCCTGAACAGGCAACAGACTTTCTCCTGACCAGTGAGCCACCAGATGTGGCATTACTGAAAGGGACTATCACAGCACAGGACACAACAAGCATTCCCAGCCATTGCATAAACAACGAAGCATGCGACAGAAAGGTAGGAAAGATAGAGAAGCAATGAAACAAGTAAAAAGAAGAAAGTGGGTTAATATGGCCAAGAAGGGGGGATGGGACTAGGCTAGCCAATATTAGGTCAATATACATAAATACCTTGGTACTCTTGTTCATAAATGTGTCTCCATTTAATGAACCACTGTAATCCTAAACATGATATTATGTATTTAAAAGAACAGGATTTATGCATTACAAATATATTTTACATGAAAAGGCATCCCCTGGAGACAGCATGGGGGAAGGGGCATTTGACCGTCTTAGTGCTGTGAAGTGATTGGATTATTCAAATTTGGGGGAGGAGTTAGGAGGTGTTATAAGGGGTGGTTTCCCCCTTTTGTCAGTCAACAGCTAGGAGATCAGTCAAAGCATCCCTCAGCTATGGCATCCCCTATTGTTAATAAGAGCCTAGGTTGCTGGCAATGGGCCTGGATGGCTTCAATCAATAGTAGCATTGATTCTTTCTGCTGCAAGTGGGTGGTCAAGTTCAAGTTATAAACCAAGATTAAGGGCAAGTTCAAGGTTGCTTAGTGCGCTGATCCAGACCCCCAGAAAGGCTAAGCCTCTACCTCTAGAAAAAGAGTGCCCAGTACCATCCCAAGAAGAAGAGTAGTCAGTCCCAGGAGAGTGGTAACAAAGAGGAGGATGCCTAGGCAGCAAAGCAACATAACACATAGATGTCCACCTGAAAGCAGTCTAAGATACTTTTAAAAGCATACTGCAAAGCAACATAACACATAGATGTCCACCTGAAAGCAGTCTAAGATACTTTTAAAAGCATACTGCAAAGCAACATAACACATAGATGTCCACCTGAAAGCAGTCTAAGGCAATTTCAGAAGAACAGATGCTCACCAGATCCATATCTACGTTTACAAAAGACTATTTATTATTAATATCTGTGTTATGATAATTGCTGAGATAGACTTTTTACTGTTAGATTTTTCTGCTATTGATGATATTCTTTGCGTATCTGTAAACCTGAAATGCTCTGTGTTCACTGATCCATTTTATAGCTCCACAATCTCCTCTCCCTGAAATATCTCTTGCTTTTTCTTTATAGATACTTTTAAAAGCATACTGCAAAGCAACATAACACATAGATGTCCACCTGAAAGCAGTCCCCTCCCACCCTTGTTTACACTTAATATATTGAGGAATACTAATTACCTGCACCTGTTCAATCAGTGACATCTGATTATCACCTCTAACCACTCCCTTCAAGAATACTTGCTTACACAGTGCCACTATGTTTCCTCACACCACCTTCCTTATTACAACCTCCTGCCTCTTTCTCAGACTCTCTTATACTGTCTCTACACATCATGTCTCCAATAATATAACTATCTCACCTTCCCTGCTTTCATCTCCTCTTCTCTGCTCCCATGAGCTCTTCTCCTTCCTCCAGTCACTATCGCATCCATCCCCCCCCTAAAGGTGAAAAGCGGAAATGCTCCTGCAAGTCCTATTCCCATCTCCTTTTACTCTCCCTCCTTCTTTTGATGGCTTGTGGAGATATATCCCCTAACCCAGGCCCATCACTCATTCCCACCTGCTGTCAGCCACGCAGAGTCCCCAGGGCAGCAAATGCCCAAAACACCCATAATCTAATACCCATCACTTGTCACAAACCATCTACTTTGCCCTTCTCATGTGCCCTCTGGAATGCAAGGTCTGTTTGCAATAAACTTACCTTCATTCATGACCTCTTCATTTTCAACTCCCTCAATTTACTGGCTATCACGGAAACCTGGCTCACACCATCTGACTCTGCCTCCCCTGCTGAACTCTCTTATGGTGGTCTATACTTCAGCCCCACTCCTAGACCTGAGAACAAACAAGGTGGAGGTGTGGGCATACTACTATCCTCTAGCTGCACTTTTCACTGCATACCCCCTGTTCCCTCCCTTCAATTCTCATCTTTTGAAGTCCACACTATCCGCATCTTCTCTCCCATCCCTCTGCGAGTAGCTGTGATCTATCGCCTGCCTGGATCACCCTCTCAATTTCTGGACAACTTTGCCGCCTGGCTCCCGCACTTTCTCTCCTCCAATATACCTTCACTCATTCTTGGCGATTTCAACATTGCCACTGACACACCCACCTCCCCAACAACTGCAAAATTACTTGCACTCACCTCTTCCCTTGGCCTCTCACCATGGACAGATTCCGCAACTCACAGTGGTGGACACTCTATTGACCTTATTTTTACTAATCTCTGCACTATATCCAACCTTGACCCATTCTCAAGAACCCCTTATCTGACCCAGCATCTGCCTGCAACTATCGCCCTATCTCACTACTTCCCCTGGCTTCTAAACTGCTTGAGCGGCTTGTTTACAATTGCCTCGCTCAATTTATTTCTTCCAATTCCCTTCTTGACCCCTTCCATTCTGGGCCCAACACTCAACAGAAACAGCCCTCACAAAAGTCACCAATGACTTGCTAACTGCCAAATCAAAGGGTCACTTCTCAATTCTAATTCTCCTGGATCTTTCTGCAGCCTTCGACACAGTTGACCACGCTCTTCTAATCCAAACTCTCCGCTCATTTGGCATCCAGGGCACAGCTCTCTCATGGTTCACATCCTATCTAAAAGATCGTACATTTAGCGTCTCCTTCTCTGGCACCTCTTCTTCACCTCTCCCTCTGTCTGTTGGCGTTCCCCAAGGTTCTGTCCTAGGCCCCCTCCTCTTCTCCATCTACACCTCCTCCCTTGGCACCCTCATAAAATCCTGTGGATTTCAGTATCATCTCTATGCAGATGATACTCAAATCTACCTCTCTGCACCCGATCTATCCCCCTCTCTTCTAGCTCATGTTTCCAACTGCCTCTCTATCATTTCATCCTGGATGTCTACCCGTCAACTCAAACTCAACATGTCTAAGACTGAACTCCTAATCTTTCCACCCTCTACTACAGCTTCCACTCCACAAATATCTCTCACTGTTGACAACACCATCATCACGCCCACCTCCCAGACCCGTTGTCTTGGGGTTGTACTGGATCCCGCCCTCTCTTTTATTCCTCACATCCAATCGATAACAAAATCTTGTCAGTTTCACCTAAAAAACATCTCCAAAATTCGTCATTATCTTACACAAGACACAGCTAAAATTCTAATACACTCTCTCATCATATCTCGACTCGACAACTGCAATTCCCTCCTTGCTGGCCTACCCATCTCTCGTCTGTCTCCCCTCTAATCCATAATGAACGCCTCCGCTAGACTCATCTTCAATACCAAACGATCAGTGTCTGCAGCTCCTCTCTGTCAATCACTCCACTGGCTTCCCATAGCTTCCCGAATCACATTTAAAATCTTGACCCTAACACATAAAGCCCTCAACAACAGTGCAACCCCTTATATCTCTGCTCTTGTCTCTAAATACTCTCCCAACCGCCCCCTTCGTTCTGCTAACGACCTTCTTCTTTCCTCCTCTCTTATCACCTCCTCTCACTCCCGTCTTCAAGACTGTTCTCGTGCTGCCCCTACTATTTGGAACTCCTTGCCTCGCTCCATTAGATTAACTTCCTGCCTCAAAACCTTTAAAAAATTACTAAAAACACACCTATCTAAAAAATCATATCACCTTCAGCCTTTATAATTACAACTGCACACTCCACAGCATAATAACACTCCCACCCACACTCTACAGTACAACACACAGACCCCTCCAATTGACTAAACAAATTGCATTCACATTGCCATTTTGTAGTTGTCACCCTCTTGTATCAAACCTAAACCCTTAGATTGTAAGTTTGCGAGTTTTCAATTGTGTGTCCGTGTCTTGGAAACAAGCACTATGTGCATTTGATTATATGCTCAAAAACAGGGCCCTCCATTCTTTATAAGGTGTTAAGTTTGTTTTTGCCTTGTATAATACCACTGTACAGCGCTACGGAATATGTTGGCGCGATATAAATAAAGACAATCATAATAATAATAATAACAGGCTCAGACTGAGGGGGGAGTCACTTCCCCTGCACTGCCATGCTCTTCAGGCTGAGAGTTGAAAGTCAGGATGGTGTAACTGCAAGACATTGTTTGAGTAGATTGTCATTGAAGGTTGCAATGTTGGAGTGTGCAGGCGAAGGAGAGGTGTCTGAAGAGATCAAGAAGTGCACGAAGTGACAGCGCGACAGCATGTAATGAAGGGTGCAGGTCCAAGCGGGTAAGGAGGGGTTCTTTGCGTCTTATTCCGGCAGGTCTGATGCTACAGCTGTGGAGGGAGACGGAGGCACATGGGTTGCAAAGTGGGAGCCACGAGGTCTAAGTCACAAGTGGAATGTGCAGAAGCGGGGGAACGAGACAGGAGGAGCAGTTGATCTGGGACATGGGAAGGAAGCAACACCAATGAGGCTCCGGGGGGAAGATGAACAGGAAAGAAGAACAGTGCCTTAAGAAAAACAAGGCAGCCCATATGAGGCAGATACAAGGGGTACAGGGAAAAAGATGGCTGCAAGAAGGAGGAAGACGAATTGAGAAGACACAGGGAGGAAAAGCAGGAAGGGGCAGCAGGAGAATAGAAACCAGCAAAAAGACAGTGAAGGGAAACAGTTGCAGGAGAACAGAAAGTGGAGGAGGAAGGAATGGACAGCATGGAGATTTTGGTTACTAATATAGAACAGGAGAATTGTCAGGAAGATGAAAGGCGCAGCACACAGGATGAAGGGCGGCAATACAGCATAGGAGCAGGAATGGATGGAGGAATTATTGTCGTCTACTTTGAACTGTCCTATCTCTACACTTTGTGATCCAGGGGAAGGTGCTTCTATCAGGTGCGTGACATAGCCAGGGAATGTTCTATATGAAGCACTTGAAGGTTTGCACGAAGGCTGGAGGCAGACCAGGCTCGTCAGGTTATTTGCTTATCTTCAGCATCATTGTATTGGTTTGTAACATCAGGCAGCATGGTGCAGGAGTTGTCAACATCTTTGGAGAATGCATATAGAGACGGTAAGGAATGGCAGACATGATTACAGATACAGAAGATCGCCAATAAGAGGACACTACAGGAATAGATGATCTGCTTCATCAGTGTGCAGGAACAGAGTTACTCCCTCCCCTACAAGGAGGTCCCATTCAAAGAGATGGTCACCACCACGATCCAGAGATTATGGTTAGCACAGGAGGAGTGACAGGGTCAAAGAGGGGGATTCTTGTCCTTATAGGAGCAGTAAAGACACAAAGGGACATAAGGACCATGTACTGCCTTCCTAGGAAGCAGGAGGGTACAGAGTGCAGCAAATTCAGCGAGGAGGGAGAAGTCCACTACCAAGAGTTGGCAACTTCCCTCCTCACACCAAGGAAGGGACACAATGACAGCATGGTCAATAACAGATGGTATCTACAGACAGGATTCATAGTGGTGAGTATATAGAGAACACGCAATTTTATAATGGTACACATAACACTTTTTAAGGTTTTGTAATGGGTTTGAAAGGGTTAACTGTCAAAATTTGAGAATAGTAAGTGATTGGGTCCTGGAGCAGCATGGGTAAATAATGAACGTCCAATAAGTATAGTATAATAGTATACCAACAAGTGGTCAGGTTTCTCCTCCTAGTATACCAACAGTTAAGCAGGTTGCACTTCCTAGTACAATAATTATTGGCGAGTTTAGGGCTGCAGAGGAAGTTAACTCAGGGACTGGGGAAGTAATAGGCTTGGGCAAGACCAGTTCGCAGGAGGTGGATGCTGAGTCAGTAACAGGGTTGCTGATACAGCAATGAAAAAATCTGCTTTATGTTCCATAGGTCCTATTGGGGAACAATAATGGAAACAATGGAAACAGAGTTTATAGAGATATTTTCGTTTTTCCCTTTGGATAATTTCATAGAAATAAAGCATTAGGAGAAAAAGGATGACACAAGAAAGGAGGAGGAAGAACATAGGCATAGATATAGGAACATTTAACAAGCTTTAGTAATTGGCTACTAGCTTATGTGATCTTTGCCAGTATAGTGGGAAAGCAAAATCCTAAGCATTGCTTGTCCTTGTTCTGTTATTTGGGTGAGATTGAGGGGATACATCGGACATATGGTGGTCTAGCTTGGTGGGCTTACGATGAGAAGTTTAGGCAAAGTATGGGAATGGGCATCCTGTTTTTCGCAAACAACCAGAAAGCAGGACAGCCCATTGTTAAAGGTGAAGAGTCCTGTGTTACTGGAAAAGATGTTAGTGTGGTGAAAGCTATACGCTAAGGTCCCGGCCAGAGAGGAGGATGCCATGTTACTGATCACAGGTTTTTCAACAGGTTTTGCAATTCAATCCTTGGTTATGTTGCTTATGGGGCAGCCTCCTAATTTAGAATCTGCTAGAGAGACTTCCTCATTAGTTTTGAGTAAACTCTTAAGGGAGGTGTAAAAGGGTAGTATGGCTGGTTCTTTTGACTCAGTTCCCATTAATAATTTAAGGATTTCTCCATTAGGTCTGGTCCCTAAAAAAGAGTTTGGTTCGTTTAGGCTCATTCATCATCTGTCTACCCAAAAGGCTTATCGGTCAATGATGGAATAGATAAGGACCTGGCTTCGTTGACCTATGTGCCCTTTAAGCAGGCAGTTAGGTTGGTTAGGAAGGCATGAAAGGGTTCATGGTTGGCAAAAGTGAATATATAGTCATCTTTTAGGTTGTTACCAGCCAATACGGATTCTCAACATTTACTGTTCTTTTTTACATTGGATATTTTGTGTAAAAGCTGGCTTAAACTCAGTGGTTCATTATTTAGATGATTTGTGGGTTAAGCGGACTCATACTTTCCAGGAGATGACAGTTGATTTTGGTATTCCACTAGCAGATGAGAACTCAGAGAGCCAAGGTCATTCTTTCAGTTTTCTAGAGATACACATTGATACTGAGACGTTCGAATGTAGGCTGCCATCGGACAAAGTGGTTGATTTAAAGAACCATGTGCTATTGGTTATGTCGGCTAAAAAAGTGTCTTTGAGGTTAATGCACTCTTTGCTAGGTAAACAAAATTTGGCTTGCTGTATTATTCCAATGGGCAGCATCTTTTCTAGGAGGTTATCCTTGGCTACAGCAGGTGTATGGCAGCCGCATCATCACATCAGAGTGTCGGCGGAACACAAGGCATTTGGTATCTTTTTCTTCAGTATAATAAATTTACTTATAGGAAATTAATTTACCAATGATAGTGCTTAACACTCAAATACATCATAAATGTGAATTGGGAAAAGAGAATTACAATTAAACTTTAATTGAACTTGGAATAACAACGGCGCAGAAATAAAAACATTTAAAAAGACAATTAAAACAAAAGTCTCCCTTTGTTTTGAGTATTTTACTTATTTTCAAAGGTTTTTGTATATGTACACAGTAACAGTTTGTTTTACAAGATATTCTTATTATTCAAATATGTCTTGGTGGGCTAAGAAAGTCCATATAAACCAAGATTGTATATAATTAATTACTTGTGACTGTTTTTGCAAATATTATTGGTAGCTTGTGGGGGTTAGTAGAATAATATTTTGAATGCACAGAATTAATCGAGAGAGTTACACTCTACAAATTGTTCCAATACTTCTCATATATGGAATTCATATATACAGATAAACTCTGCTTGATTGTTTATTATACATTTGCTACTATAATGTAACTTCTTTTGTTCAAACACTTTTTTCTGTGTGTTGGCCACCCTGTATAAAATGATATGGGTCTCTTATGTAGTCTCTTACTGTGCTAGGCAGCCTAAAGGCTAAAAGCTAAACACTCCTTTGTAGTATATCAGGATAGCTATATTGCCCTATTCGCTGTGTGGCTCAATAAATATTAACTGATCTTTTATACTAGCTCAAAATCGCTCTGTATTTTGGGCCATATCGCTTTACAAAAAGGCTACCAATAGAATCTGTGTCCCTGCAAGCTTGCTAATGGACTGTGGCGTCTGACGTCAGACTCGGAAGTCCTGTGATGCCCTTTTTCTTCAGCACTTTAATGGTTTTAAAGCTTTATGATTATGCAGCAGGTTCAATTGGTTTCAGTGCTTACTTTAGAGGGCGTTGGTGTGTGGAGGCATGGCCTGCATGGTGGAAGAATAATAACCTGATTAAGAATTTATTTTTTTTGGAATTGTTTCCTATTGTGGTGGCTATCTTTCTATGGGAGGATAGTTTGAGAAATCACCATGTGGTGTTCCATTGCGATAATTTAAGTGTGGTTTAGGCCATCAACTCAACTACTGCTTTCTTTCCTCCAAGTGGTCCGACTAATGAGGCAATTGGTACTGAAATGCTTGCAATTTAATATTCTAGTCAGGTATTACATAGCTGTCAGTAATTGGAAGAAGTTTAGGGAGGTGGCACCATCAGCGGATTCAGAAGCTACCCCATTTCCACCTCACATGTGGAGCATGGGACTCTAGTGCAAAATGTCATGCATTTGGTTGGGTAAAAGAAAGAGGTTATATCCATCTATTACTTACATTATATGGTTGTCCATTGGTCTTGCTACTACCACTGTAAACACTGATACATTTATGGTATACTATTTTAACATGTGAGGGGTTAAATCATTTTCCTGTGTACAAAATACATTTCTGAGTCTATTAAATAAATCAAATCAAACCGTGGGTAAGAAAGACTCCTCAAGATGAAACATTGTGAAAGTTTCAAAATAGCGTGTTCTAAGACATACGCATCTCACTTCAATCCTCTATTGTCCCAATAACATTATCAAGCAGGTGTTAAGATAAAGGTACAATGGAGTCTAGTCTAACCAAAAATACTTGGCAGACATAATTAGAACAGAGGTCACTCATATTAATATTAATCCAGTTTTGTACCAGAGCACTCTGAAGCGGATAGAAACAGATATACACAACATATTTATCAATATATTCTAATTTATACATACACATGCAAACAGGAAGTAACTATTGGTGATTGGTGGAGACCAACCTTGTGAGGATGAGGAAGAAATAGTTTATCAGATAGAGAGAGACGGTCCAGTGTCTTTGCTGCTTTTTCCTGGCTTTTGTCTCTTGCTTGCCTTTCGTTTCTTCCCTGGTTCTTTGCTGGGTCCGTTCTTCTATACAATTTTCTGGCTGGTCTTTATCCGACAGTCCTATTCTGTGAATATACCTGACTGTCACTCTGTGGCATAAACTTATGTTCTCTAAGATATCTTACTATATCTGTCTATATCAAAATGTTATTCTATCTCTACAACTCTTTCTAACAAACCAATAACACAAAGAGGGATTACTTCAGACTATCTTGAGAAGGGATCCTAAAAATTAGATGGGTGTTATCCTGAAATTCTATACATGGTATGTATAAACTGGTTTAACTTTCTAATTTGTAGTAGAGTTAGAATTAGCCCAATATACCACAATGCTTCTTTTACCCTTTTGGAAGTGGTCACAGAACCAAGACTCATTAGCGCTTTCATTCCGGACTGTAGACGTTAATCAATATATTTCAACTAGCGACTGGCCCGTCAAAAATGATGGCAAGAAAATTTTAAGGCTAGCAATGCTGTTTGCCACAAAATGCAAGGCTCTCAGCCAGGTAAGTTGTGGGCCTTGCAATGAGCGCCTTAGGTGCTCATCGCAAGCCCCACAAGCAGCGGCCTTGTCGCTCATTGCATGCCTCGAACAACCCGCCACTTTCATGTCTCGCAATGAGCACCTTCAGCGCTCATTGAAAATCCTGCTTCGTCGCTCATTGCAGGCCTCGGCCAAGCTGCCACTTTCACACGTTGCGAACCTCTCCCCACTGTCTGACCCTTGTGTCTGTTTCCCCCCTCTCCCTTCCATGTGTTGTCCCCCCCCCCCTCCTCTCCCTGCCCTTTTATTTTGTTTTCCTTATTTTCCTCCTCTGCATGTGATTTACCCCCCTCTCCTGTGTCTTTCTGCTCTCTGTCCCTGTTTAAGGGATGCATGTCTCTCGCTGAGCACCTTTTTGAGCCTTTTTGGAAAAAGTTAGGTTTTTCGGCCTCCATTTTTTTTCTCGCTTAGCCAATTTTCGATGTCCGAAAAAATGCCAATTAGGGGTCAAATTAGCTTGCAACCTCAATCACAGGCTCCCTGGGTGTCCCCCTGAGCTGTGTGTGAGGTTTTTAATTTATATTATTTTTTATTTTTATTTTTTTGGCGGTCTTTCGAGTTACGTGCTTGAGAAAATCTCGGCCGTTAAATTTGTATTTTTTTTCTGTGTTGCGTGCCTCACGATCAGCAACAAAGTGCTACAGCCCTGCAAGGAGCGCCTTCACTGCTCATTGCAGCCTAAGTCGTATGCACCTCGCGATGAGCGCCTACGGCATGGGCAAGTCACAACATTCCAGAGCGTTACCAACAAAGTCGCAGATCCACAACTATTATATGTGATCTGTGCCCATATTCCCCAAAACAGACTGTTTGACTTTATTCAATAATGTAACTATTTAACTGTTACAAAAACAATTATTAAAAACAGCTATACAGCAAACCATATTTAGCAATATTCAACACATATAGCCTTGTGTCACACAATCAACAAAACCTACATCATTATTGATTGAATTGACCGATTTGATAAATTAAATTAAATGTAATCGATTTTGATGTAAGACCAGTAACCAAATAATAGCTTGCCAATACCTAAATACAAAGGTTAATTAGCTTGCAATCTCAGATACAATATAACCAATTTTGATACATATTACTACAATATATATCTTCTAACTGCCATATAAATTGTTATACCATATTTTACTGCTTTCATAGAGTAATAGGTTATATTGCTAATTATTAATATCATATATAATAAACTCTGCATATAATTTCTGTGTTGCACTAACCAAATCTCGACAGATATTAACCAAACTTTATAAGATTATATACACTGTTTATATACTCCTATATTGCACTAAGCGAATATAAGTGTGTTAAGACTAATTGTTATCCATCCAAAAGAGATTATAATAAATATCGGGGAAATTGTATATTATGATTTAGCTAAATATCAAAGCTTACAAGTATAAACACTTATAATTGTTTATCCTTGATATTTACTGCTATACCAATAAATGCTGTGTCTGCACAGAGTGTATACTTGTCGATTAAATTAATCCTTGAACTCAATTAATCTATACACCGAATATTTTAAGAAACTATATTAATCTATACAGTGTAATATTTATGTCATATCAATTGCATGACAAAAAACAGTTATAAATTATCACAGGTTTGTTGTATATTGCCCGGGTGATAATTCAGAATTATTATCTATTCATATGTGCATTAAACTTGGTTGGTTTTGTTTATATGTTGTGTCTCATTTCAGGGTCTCCATTGCATTTATGGAGTGTGGGCAATTCTTTCATATCTTGGGCCAGAAGGTTGGCATCAATAACAGATCAAGGACGTCAGATGGCTTCTCCAGAGGACGCAGTCTTAATTATATTGATTAGTATCCGAGGGACGAAGTGGGAGCAAGTTTTGTTCACAGTGGTTGGGTATGCTAGAACTCCCCCCGCCAAAGTTATTGTTAACTAACGACTTGCTTGTCAAAAATGATGGCAATAAAATTTGAAGCCTGGCAATGCTGTTTGCCACACAATGCAAGGTTCTCCCCCTCTACTTTATGGGCCTCACGATTAGCTCATTGCAGGCCTCAGCCAACCCACAACTTTTGTGCCAAACAATGAGCGCCTTCGGCCAGCGTCGACCAACCACAACTTTCAGGCCTGTGGCTCATTGTGAGCATCTCCCCACCTCTACTTTCGGGCCTTTGTCGCTCATTGCGAGCTTCTCCCCCCTCTACTTTGTTGCTCATTGCAAGCCCTGCAATGAGTGGCCATGGCCAACCCTCCTCGGCCAACCCCCAACTTTCATGCCCTTCAATGAGTGCCTTTGTTGCTCATTCGAGATGAGATGAGATATGAAGTCTGTTCCTCCCACCACTGGGTGATACATAGAGAAGGAACTATGAGACATGAAGTCTGCCCTCCCACCACTTGGTGACACATAGAGAAGGAGCTATGAGGCATGACGTCTGTCCCTCCCCCACTGGGTGATACATAGAGAAGGAGCTATGAGGCATGAAGTCTGTCCTTTCCACCACTGGGTGATATATAGAGAAAGAGCTATGAGGCATGAAGTCTGTCCCTCCCACCACTGGGTGACACAGGCAGAAGGAGCTCTGAGGCATGACGTCTGTCCCTTACACCACCGGGTGACACATAGAGAAGGAGCTATGAGGCATGAAGTCTTTTCCTCCCACCAATGGGTGACACACAGAGAAGGAGCTATGACGCATGAAGCCTATCCCTCCCAACACTGGGTGACACATACAGAAGGAGCTATGAGACATGAAGTCTGTCCCTCCCACCACTGGGTACCACATAGAGAAGGGGCTATGAGACATGAAGTCTGTCCCTCCCACCACTGGGTAACACATAGAGAAGGAACTATGAGACATGAAGTCTGTCCCTCCCACCACTGGGTGACACAGAGAGAAGGAGCTATGAGGCATGAAGTCTGTCCCTCCCACCACTGGGTGACACATAGAGAAGGAGCTATGAGGCATGAAGTCTGTCCCTCCCACCACTGGGTGACACATAGAGAAGGAGCTATGAGACATGAAGTCTGTCCCTCCCACCACTGGGTGACACATAGAGAAGGAGCTATGAGGGATGAAGTCTGTCCCTCCCACCACTGGGTGACAAGGAGCTATGAGACATAAGGTCTGTCCCTCCCACCACTGGGTGACACATAGAGAACGAGCTATGAGACATGAAGTCTGTCCCTCCCACCACTGGGTGATACATAGAGAAGGAGCTATGAGACATGAAGTCTGTCCCTCCCACCACTGGGTTATACATAGAGAAGGAGCTATGAGACATGAAGTCTGTCCTTCCCACCAGTGGGTGATACATAGAGTAGGAGCTATGAGACATGAAGTCTGTCCTTCCCACCAGTGGGTGATACATAGAGAAGGAGCTATGAGACATGACGTCTGTCCCTCCCACCACTGGGTGACACATAGAGAAGGAGCTATGAGACATGAAGTCTGTTCCTCCCACTACTGGGTGACACATAGAGAAGGAGCTATGAGACATGAAGTCTGTCCCTCCCACCACTGGGTTATACATAGAGAAGGAGCTATGAGACATGAAGTCTGTCCTTCCCACCAGTGGGTACCACATAGAGAAGGGGCTATGAGACATGAAGTCTGTCCCTCCCACCACTGGGTGACACATAGAGAAGGAGCTATGAGACATGAAGTCTGTCCCTTACACCACTGGGTGACACATAGAGAAGAAGCTATGACGCATGAAGTCTGTCCCTCCCACCACTGGGTGACACATAGAGAAGGAGCTATGAGACATGAAGTCTGTCCCTCCCACCACTGGGTGACACACAGAGAAGGAGCTATGAGACATGAAGTCTGTCCCTCCCACCACTGGGTGACACACAGAGAAGGAGCTATGAGACATAAAGTCTGTCCTTCCCACCAGTGGGTGATACATAGAGAAGGAGCTATGAGACATGAAGTCTGTCCTTCCCACCAGTGGGTGATACATAGAGAAGGAGCTATGAGACATGAAGTCTGTCCTTCCCACCAGTGGGTGATACATAGAGAAGGAGCTATGAGACATGAAGTCTGTCCCTCCCACCACTGGGTGACATATAGAGAAGGAGCTATGAGACATGAAGTCTGTTCCTCCCACCACTGGGGGACACATAGAGAAGGAGCTATGAGACATGAAGTCTGTCCCTCACACCACTGGGTGACATATAGAGAAGGAGCTATGAGACATGAAGTCTGTTCCTCCCACTACTGGGTGGCACATAGAGAAGAAGCTATGACGCATGAAGTCTGTCCCTCCCACCACTGGGTGACACATAGAGAAGGAGCTATGATGCATGAAGTCTGTCCCTCCCACCACTGGGTGACACATAGAGAAGGAGCTATGACGCATGAAGTCTGTCCCTCCCACCACTGGGTGACACATAGAGAAGGAGCTATGAGACATGAAGTCTGTCCCTCCCACCACTGGGTGACACATAGAGAAGGAGCTAGGACGCATGCAGTCTGTCCCTCCCACCACTGGGTGACACATAGAGAAGGAGCTAGGACGCATGCAGTCTGTCCCTCCCTCCACTGGGTGACACATAGAGAAGGAGCTAGGACGCATGCAGTCTGTCCCTCCCTCCACTGGTTGACAGACACAAGTAGCTATGGGACTTAGGGTCTGTTCCTCTCACCACTGTGTGACACAAACAGAAGGATATATTGGGAGAGTCTGCCCCTTACACTAAAGAGTGACAGGGTGACATAGAAAGAGCTGTAGGTCATGTAGTCTAGCCCTTGAGACACAGTAGCACAGACAGAAAGAGATAAGGGACTTGGTGCCTGTCCCTGACTGCTAAATGCCAGGTGAAAGTGTTCAGTATGATCTGTAACCCAGTGATCGGCAGAGCGATGCAGCTTAGATATACATTATTGCTGCCCTTTATCCTGTGGGTTGCATGATCAGCTTGTCACCTCACTTTTCTGTCCTGTCATAACTTGGCTCAGGTCACAATAGAAACATCACAACACTGATAAGGCAGCTTGTGTACCTATGAGATGGGATCACATGTATACATACAACTTATCAGCTTATTAATTGCTATCACCAATAAGTAGCAAAGTGGCTGCCCCGCCTCTTCATTAACACTGTACCTCATTAGCAGTCGTTAACAAAAGATTCCTCAATTAACTGACAAACCTATTATTAAAATTGGTTCCTTAAGTAACCTGAGCTAACTTTGCAAATTTGTATTTACTGACTCTTAAATAGCTTAATTATATCCCACCTCCCACTCTCCATGTCTCAACTGGCACCTTACATGTTAATCTCTGTGGCCTTTTATTTGAGGACACGTGACTTGGACAGATTGTTTTGGTAACCAGACCAACGCCCAATACTCCCCACACCTCGTTCCCAGCTTCTGAGTCACCCGTGTTAACACCTTTCCAATGATTTTTGTATTGAAGGTACAATGTAATGTCCTACTAATTATGTATTGATCATAAATATAATTCATATTCAATCATTTATAATAGTAACATTCAACATTACATGTATTTGTCTTTATCCTGATAAGGTCATTAATATTAGGGTGGGGGGACTGATTGAGATACTGCTCTCAAGGATTTTAAGAATTAGAATTTGATAAGAGAATAAACAAGCATTGAGATGATTCCCTAACAGCAACAGTTCACTGCCAAAGGAAACTTCTTAAGTCTCCAACTGGTGGAGATCACTGTGTTGGTACACTTTGGCCCCTATTCAATTGAGCAATTGTTGGTTACTGGAGCCCGTAATGTAGCCCGTAAACTAATTTGCTATTCCATTAGCGTCTTTTAGCTCCCCGCAAACGATTTGCATGTTACAGGCAGAAAATCCCTGCGCTTGTCAAAATCGTAACTCTGTCCCCATCTAAGCCTTTAAACTTTCAAGCTTGTAAATGTTACAATCACAAATTGCTATTCAATTGCTACAATTCCTCAAGAAATGTATTTAGACCTGTAAATCTCAAATGTAGAAGAAAATCCCACAAGTCCCGGATAGGACCTGCAAGGGGGTTAAACACGTGATCGTAGCACTATAAATGCAAAAAAAAAATCAATACTGCACTTTAAAAGACGAGGAAATCTGAAATATATATATTTTTTTTAAGTTTTATTTTCATGTTATATTCATTCCAGGAATCAAGGAGTTAATACATATCAGGCCAACCACATGGACTAAAACAGTATAGTCATTCATTTTTATTATTTTGTACATTGCCGGATTGCAGGTCTGATCGCATATCGGGCCTTTAAACACTAATTGATTGACTTTTAACCTCCATGTTTTAATGATGTCGTGATGACGGTCTCGTTTCCTATTGGCTGTTTCTAAATTGGTAGTTACGGCATTGATTAATTCATCATGATCATGCTCTGAAATGCTACTTACGGGTGCATAGTTTACGGTTAGGCTTTCGCCCATTTAAATTGCGGGCTTGTTCAATTGAACTGTAGCAATTTTCAAGGCCACAGCTTACGTTATACAGGCAATTGAATAGGGGCCTGTGTGTCTGACAATTTAGCAGCTGCCTGCTAGACATAGCCACTTCCCCCTATGGACTATATAGTAGGTAGATACCCATCACCTGGGCCTGAAATTTGACAGTAAAGTTAATGCTGATTGTTATTTTTTTATAATTAAAGATGAATTTTATTACTGATCAATGATTAATTAAAACATCCAGTTCATGTTTTTAGGGCACTAAATGGTTCTTTGTTTCATTTCGTTCTATCCCTTCATATTACATTATATTATTTGATTACACACCTTATCACATATAATAGTTGTCAAACTACAAGACGCCATCACACTTTCCGCTGTGCATGCGACTTAGGCGATGAGTGCCAAAGATGCTCATCGCTTGCGAGCCTCGCGTAGAGAGGTGAGCCGTTAACTCGGAGCACTTAGGCGATGAAGTAACTAATTAAACATTAGTTAACAAAATATAGATATATATATCTGTCTTTGTGATGAGCGCCCAAGGTGCTCAGAGGAGCAAAAGTACATGAGAGGAGAGGCGCGAGGCTCGCAATGAGCACCCAAGGTCCTTAGAGTAGAAAAAGCTTTACATTGTGTGGCAAACAGCATTGCCACGGCTTCAAATTTTATCGCCCGTCATTTTTAACGGGCAAGTCGCTAGTATTAATATATTGAGGCTTCAAAAATGTTCTTGTCTAATTAAATATAGCTTTATGACTTTTCCCTGCTTAATTATGCTCATAGTCAGATTTAAAGTTTTTAAACATATTTTTTTCCAATGTGCAATGGTCCTTTAATGGAAAGGTGACACCTGATCACTTTTGTCTTTATTTTGAGTTTCTGTTGCTATATTTTCCATCAGCTGTGTGCTCTTGAATATGTATCAGTTCATAGGCTACACTACCTTCATCAAATAATTTTTCCCAAATGTTTTTTATGGTTTACATAGCTTCTAATATTGTTAGTTTGGTACATACTTGACAAACAATTGTTTCAACTGCAGAGGTCCTTTTATACATCGATAAGTAACTGGCAAACTAGGTCAGTCTTATATATTTTATATAATCTTCTCTGGGAGAGTTATTTAATATAAAAAGTATGCTTAGTTGAAACTTGCCCTTTAACCCTTTGTGTGCCTGAAGTTGTGTTTTAAAGTGTGTTCTACTGTTATATATCACAAGTGAAAAAGAACAAAAAACTAAGAATTTTCTATTCTGAACTTTAAGTTAAACCACTGACTGAGTAATGAGCATGTGAGCCCTGCTGTTCTTGAGAGAACCACACAACAGCATAGAATTACTCTTTATAAAAGTGTGTGTGGTGAGTGGTGTTATGCGTTTTTGTGGTGTAGGGTGTATGTCTAGGTTGTGTTGTGTGTGCGGTGATTGGTGTGTGGTGTAGTGTGTGTGGTGATTGGTGTTATGTGTGGTGATCAGTGTGTGGTGATTGGAGTGGTGTGTGTATGTGGTTATTGGTGTGGTGATTGGTGTGATGTGTGTTTGTTGATTGGTATGGTGTGTATGTGTGGTGATTGCGTGGTGTGTGTTGATTGGGGTGTAGTGTATATATGTGGTGATTTGTGTGGTGATTGGTGTGGTGATTTGTGTGGTGATTGGTGTGGTGTGTGTGTATGGTGATTGGTGTGGTGTGCGTGTGTGGTGATTGGTGTGGTGTGTATGTGTGGTACCGTTTGTGTGAGTGTGTGGTGATTGGTTTGGTGTGTATATGTGTGATGATTGGTGTGGTGATTGGTGTGGTGTGTGTGGTGATTGGTGTGTGTATGGTGATTGGTGGGGTGTGTATGTGGTGATTGGTGTGTGGTGATTGGTGTGTGGTATAGTGTATGTGGTGATTGTTTGGTGTGTGTGGTGATTGGTGTGGTGCGTGGTATGTAGTGTATATGTGTTGTGATTGGTGTGGTGTGTATGTGGTGATTGGTGTGTATGTGGTGATTGGTGGGGTGTGTATGTGGTGATTGGTATGTGGTGTAGTGTGTGTGTGTGTGTGGTGATTGGTGTGATGTGTGTTTGTTGATTGGTATGGTGTGTATGTGTGGTGATTGCGTGGTGTGTGTTGATTGGGGTGTAGTGTATATATGTGGTGATTGGTGTGGTGATTTGTGTGGTGATTGGTGTGGTGATTTGTGTGGTGATTGGTGTGGTGTGGTGATTGGTGTGGTGTGCGTGTGTGGTGATTGGTGTGGTGTGCGTGTGTGGTGATTGGTGTGGTGTGTATGTGTAGTACAGTTTGTGTGAGTGTTTGGTGATTGGTTTGGTGTGTATATGTGTGATGATTGGTGTGGTGTGTGTGGTGATTGGTGTGTGTATGGTGATTGGTGGGGTGTGTATGTGGTGATTGGTGTGTGGTGATTGGTGTGTGGTATAGTGTATGTGGTGATTGGTTTGGTGTGTGTGGTGATTGGTGTGGTGCGTGGTATGTAGTGTATATGTGTTGTGATTGGTGTGGTGTGTATGTGGTGATTGGTGTGTGTTGTGATTGGTGTGGTGTGTAGCGTGTTTTGTGTGTGTCTCAGACAAGCCAAACTGTTGACATCCTGGTTTCATTGCGCGCTGGGCCCTTTTTCTATTGAAGCTGGGGAGATTGCCAGGTTGTCATGACAACAGGCGACATTGCTCCCCATTATGTGATGGCTGCCCTGGTTATTGAATCACACTGTATGTCTAAATATTATCACATGGGTCTAAGATTTAAGTCCCAAACAATTGTTATACTGGAAGTATTTAGTAAATTAGCACAAACACACATACAGTTTGGAAAACAAAAATGATTGAACTCCATGGAAAATAGTTAAGTTTTAACACTTTTTGTTCAATTACAGCCATAATTTGCATTTTGTTCATGGCTGTTTTTTTCAATACAATATTAAGTTTCAACAAGCCTTTCTAATCCAACCACTTAGCAAATACTGATATCTCTTGCAAATTTGTAATTATTGACAAAAAACTGTTAATTACCTTCTGGGGTTCTGTCTTTTTGTTTTCAATGTAAAGTCATATGAAACTGAATTGGTTGAGTATGCTTAGACTCCAGGGAGTAAAAATAGTCTAATTATTCAATGTGGTCTGTACACACTCAGATAAAGATTGCAAAACTTCAATATACATTTACAGAAAGAAAAAAAATCACATCTTTTAAATAACCTTTTTTTGTGGGTTTGTCCAAGGCTTAAATGCCCAGTTAAAAAGCACCCAAGAACTATAGTTAATAATGGGATACAGTGTTTTAGACTGTAAAAAAATATTACCTTTAATTTACTATTATATCCAACTAGGAGCTTGTCCCTTAAACAGTGACGGGATTACAATTGTAAAGCTGGCAATGCTGTTTGCCAAGCAATGTGAGGCTTTTTGTCCTCTGAGCACCTTTGGCGCTCATTGCGAGTTTCTCTCCCGTGTACTTCAAGTTTCCTGCTTTGCACTAATCACCTTCGGCGCTCATTGCAAGCCTCTCCTGCTCGTGGTTCTCATTGTGAGCCCATTGCGAGCCTTTCCTCTCGCCTGCACTCATTGCAAGCCTCTCCCACTTGCAGTGCTCATCGCATGTGTGCGCCGCATGCTGCAATGAGCGCCTTTGGTGCTCATTGCAGCCTAAGTGCTGCGTGGCTGCTTCACCTTGCTTTGCCTTTGGCACTCATTGCAATCTCAGTACTGCACCACTGCTTTGCCTCACAAGGCTCACATGTGTGAAGGTGCTGATGGCAGCAATGAGCGCCTTCGCTGCTCATTGCAGCCTAAGTGCTGCGCGCCTGCTTCGCCTCACTTTTCAAGGCTCGCATGTGTGATGGCGGCTCTGGCTTGCTACCTGCGAGGCGAGCTGTGCAACCAATGAAACACGCGGAACTTAGCCAGAAAGGAGCGCCGAAGGCGAGCCGTTCACATATTGAAATACGCAGGACGTAGCCTCCAAACAGTAAGGAAACGCGGGATTGCCTTAGGCTGCAAGTAGTTGATGCACGCTGGACTAGAAAAAAAAAATACGATATAGGAATAAATAAGTTAACGGCCGAACCGCGCAAAGCAAAAAACACGAAAACCACACAGAATATTAAAAAAAATACAACAAATACATCACACACAGCACGGGGGAACAGCCAGGACCTCTGGGAGTGAGGTGGAATGCGAAATTTAAGTTGATTTTGCCGAGTTTCAGTACTCGAAAAATGGCTAAGCGAGAAAAAAAATGGCGGCCAAACAAAATGAAAACGAGGCTACACGTCCCTGGACCGCGCAAAACACCACCAACCGCGTACCACTTATGAGGTACAAAATACACTATTAAAAAGGATAGCAAAGGCTTGCGTACCGCGTAGCACATAGACAAACAACGCAATTTTACAACCCTAACTTGCAACTAACAAAATTACGTATCTACAGTAGTGCTTTACACAAATAAACTAGCGATTTGCCCTCGCACACGCAGCATATTTCTGATGCACAGTTGGGACATTCATGACACTATCTCTTCAGGCAGCAACAGTCCAATTGAACATTATATGCTGCAGGACAATAAAAAGAGATTGTTACCTCTTCAGGCTATTGATTGTTACATATATTAATTAGAAAAAGGTAAACTATATTAATTTATTATTCAATTAATTAATTAATTAATTAATTGGTATTTAAAAAAAATAGAGAGAGGAGCCAAAGGACACGCGAGGAGAGGCTTGCAATGATCACCAAAGGCGCTCATTGTGAGCCACATGATGAGCGCCAAAGGCATTCAGCCCGAGGCTCGCAATGAGCACTGAAGGTCCTGGGGGTATAACATTGTGTGCCAAACAGCTTTGCCGTGGCTTCACATGTTATTGACCGACATTTTTTGACGGGCAAGTCGCTAGTATATATATATATATATATATATATATATATATATATATATATATATATACTCGTAACTTGCCCATCATAAATGACGGTATGATAGAATGCTATCTTGAATTCTGTGCTGTCTGTCTGTATGCTGTCTCTGCGCTGTGTCTCTCTCTGGTGTTTGTAATGGTGGCTGGTATGCCACTTGCTGTGTTGTGTGTCAGGTTCTCTCTCATTCTTTGCTGTCTATCTCTCTCTCTTTTTGCTATCTGTCTTTCTCTCTCTATGCTGTCTGTGCGCTGTCTCTCTCTCTCCGAGGTGTGTAATGGCTGCGTTTATGGTGCTTTCTCAGTGTGTGACAGCGCTTATTCTCTCTTTGCCCGGTCTCTTTCTTAGTACTGTTTCGCTCTCCCTCTCAGCTCTGTAATGGTGGCGGTTATGTCACTTTCTGATATTTTGTGATATCATGACTCAACAAGCAATTATGTACATACGCAAAACACAGGAGTGACAGGCAAAGTGGTAATTATTTTAGAGATGTGTGTGTTTGCGTTGTTCAGTCATGTCCAACTCTCCATGACCTCATGGACCATAAGTGCTGATCCACTTGGTATTCATGGCAGCGATACTGGAGTGGGTTGCCAGTTCTTTCTCCAGCATACAGCTCCTGGTATTCCTAGGTGGTCTCCAGGGCAGTGTGACCTCTTGGCTCCCTGACTGGAATATTTTCAACTTAATAGCCTTAAAAAGCCAAATGTATTTGCTTGATCTATACAAATGTTTTAAAGCAAACAAAATTATTTAAAAGCTTGAAATCTGTTTACTGTATATTGATTGATCAGAAATAGCTCATATTAAAGAAATTGTTAGAGACTCCTGGTCAATATTATTAACATTTATTTGTTAAGCGCTAACATATTCCATATAGCTGATATTTGTGATCAATAAGAAACATGTCAAATACGATATTAAGTTGTATAAATACACAAATATAATACTTAATATATTATATCATTTTAATATAATATAAAAGATATAGTAAAATTTTCCCCACATTCTTGATATAATCTCCTAATACAAATTACACTTTTTTACATGCTATGTTTTAACCTGCTGTTTTACTGAAACATCCCTCATTTCTCCTGAAAAGAGAGATTCTGGTATATAAACATAAGTTGCACTTTTATGAAATTGTAAATGAATAGAAGTTGCAATATATATACAAATATTTACACTTGCTTTTCATTGCTGCAAAATCCGTGTATGGTAGGTGCAGAGCACAGAAAATTTGACGTTATTTTCACTGTTTAGAACTGCAGCTGTAGTTTGGTGCTGGATCTTTTGAGCTCAAAAATCTAAGTGTCAGTGACAAACATGGAACATTCTGGTGATATATAAATAAAGCGTAATAATTATAGGAATGATAAATTACCCTTTAAAGACTAGTATGAGTATGATAGGACCTTTCACTGCCAATATTTTAATGAATTTCAGCCGAGATTTTCCTCAATTTTCTAGCGTTCGGTGTTAGCGTTAAGGTTAGAGTTTTGGGTTAGAAATTGATTCAAACCTTGGCTGCGCCACCTAGTGGTCGATGGCTGCCACTGCTGACAGGCAACCAATAGGAAATATCCATATGGTATATTTTCGTTAAAATCAAACCTAAGCACAGTGGCTATCCCCTTTCCAGCCATATATTTTGTTCCAGGAAACAGTCGATCTATCTGTCTAGGGTTCCCTGGTGGTCTAATGGTTATGATTCGGTGCTTTCTCTGCTGTGACCAAGACATCACGGAGAGTCGGACACGACTGAACGAGGCAAAACAACAATGTATGAGATCACTGAGTATTGTAATATAGCGTGACATACACAGTCCATATGTTTCTGTATACTCACACCATGAGCTTTTTGTAAAGTCATTTCCCCTGTTGCTCAAGTTTAAATCAACTCTGTAACTTCGGGCTTGAGAAAGGAAGGAGATACATTTCGAAATCCAAAATAATTTTAATTAAAAAAAAACTACACAGTGTATTATTCTGCTACTGTGAATGCTATTTATATTTGTGATTATATCTCTGTGCAGACTGATATAGCTCTCCTATCATGTCATTACAGGGTGTGTGATTATCATTTCATGTCACTCCTTGCTGTCTGTAGGAGGATGGCACACGTGCTGTGCCTGCACCAGGAACCTCACAAGTCCCCTCCTTACAGAACTTCTTAGGTTCTTTCCTTACAGAGCCTCATAAATGCAACTTCCTGCATGTCTCAGATGCCCCTCCTTGTAGATGATTTCAGCTTGTTCCCTCCCTTCTGAACTATCTGGGGCCCCCTTTCCTGCAGAGCCTGTGCAGAGCATCTCAAGTCACTTTATGTGGGGGTGCCTGTTGATCTCCTTGTCTTGTAGGGAATCTCATGCCCTCCCTTACTATAGAGCAGGGTCCGGTTCTGTCCTTCTCTGCAGAGCATCCCATGTCACCAGCTGGACTCCCATGTGTGACCTGCAGGACATCTCAGTGCACAGCCTCTGATCTGCTGTACAGGGTCCCCTCCCTATAGAGCGGGTGTGGAGGTGGGTAGGTGTGTCTGGAGGTAAAAGTGTCTGTTGAGTTTCATCCAGGACGGGTGTGCAACACAGTACAAGACAGGAGAGCACAGCATGGGACACCCAGGGGTAGAGGCTGTGGGGGCACCCCTGGGTATAGTGGCACAGCTACTGACAGATCTGCCAACTGAGCAGGTATGAGGGGCCTGTATACTGTAAATATAGCATGTATACATCATGTATATTTATATTGTATATAACATGTACTATATGTATATTTTGCAAATGGTGTATATATCATTTATACTGGATATATACCATGCATACTGTATATCATGTATTGTGTATATATCTGTATGTATATTGTATATATACTATGCACGTATAATGTATATAATCCATGTATACTGTATATATCATAATTAATGTTTATATATATATATATATATATATATATATATCATGTACACTGTAAATATACCATGTATACTGTATATATCATGTATAGTGTATATATGTCATGTGTACTGTATGTATACTGTATATATACTATGCATATTAAGCATGTTTAATGTATATAATCAATGCATATATCTGTGTGTAATGTAAGTGTATTTAATGAATGCAACTATGCATGGGAATATAAATAATATATGACAGTGGCAATAATTGAATAATTTGTGTAAATATGTGTATGCAAGATATATATATATATATATATATATATATATATATATATATATATATATATTTATAATGAGGGAGAGAGAAAATATCTAAAAAAAATATTAAACTCAATAATCTTTCAAAAGACACAATAATAAAATGCAAACCCAAACCAGAACCTGACACAATAATATTATAAGCATCAAATTTCCAACCCCATCATTTTTATACTACTTTATTGTGTCGGGTCCTGATTTGGGATTTTTACTTAATATAATTATTGTGTCTTGTGTATACATATGTATTACAGTATTTCTGAAGTTACCATGAATGCTCAGTAATGGAAAGAATATCTCAGTGTGCAGTGATGCTTTTTTATTGGTCAGTTTTATTAGGCAACTCTCTTTCTCAAGTGAAAGCTATCACTGTATACTGCAAATAGGTCCTACAATGTGTACTGTTGACTCCTAAATATTCTCCAATAGATAGTGCATCTCTATGACCTGGCTTCCCTCCAAGCTCCTAGAAAACAACCTGTCTTCCTAGACCACAGTGTGTATATGATATACATCTAGGACTCAAATTGTATATATTGAATTACATACATTCTCAATCTCTTTTTCATATCTATGTATTGTAAATATATATAAAGTGTAGGTATTGTGTGTGAATATAAAGTAATTGAGTATACATATAGATAACAATAAGTGTCCTGGAGACACACCATGAGGGAGTCTTTGTTTATAAATGAACCAGAGTGAAATCACATATTTTTACTTGATCCACCCAGTCTGCTTCTTCCATACCTCGTTTAAAAATGCAAAACATTTGCCCTTTGTTATATCCAGTTTCTTTCCAGTGTCTGTGCCAGTTATATTCCGTTTCCCATACTGCAGTAGGCTCTATACCACCTCTGCTGTGTGTCTGTTCCATGAATCTGCCACACAACTAATACTTAGTCTTCCTTTCAGTTACTCATTTCTCTCTGTACTTGGTAACACAACTGTATGATACATTATGTCTCTATTTACACCCGTGTCCTGGGAGATGTGTTTAGTATACACATACACCTACACGTAAGATCCAATCTATGTGTCTGTTGTATGGTTTGCTGTACATACTGATATTAACCCCTTCCTTTCCAGCGCATCTTCCTGACTGGTCAGGTGTCGTCCTTGGTCCTGGCCTTCCTGTATCGGTGGTATCTCCCCTCATCCCGCTGCAGCCCCCTGCTGAGACACATTGTAGCATGTCTTCTGGGCTTTGGCCTGGCAGTCTACTGTTTTGGATGGTGAGAGAATCTGCAGAGCATTGCATCAACTCTAACAGAGAGAGAGAAGCCCCTGCATAGTGCAGCAGTGTAACTCCTTCCTCATCACAGAGAGAAATCTCTGCAAAGTGTGCCAGTGTAACCCCTTCCTTGCCATAGTGTCCTGCAGAGTGTACCAGTGTAACTCTGCAGTGTGCTGTGTTAACCCATTCCCTGCCAGAGTGTGACAGAGAGGCATAACACTGCATAGTGTGCCATGCTAACGCCTTCCCTGCTAGAAACAGTGAACTGTGCAGAGTTTGCCAGTGTAACCCATTGTCTATCAGAATAAGAGTGTGGCAGAGTACACCATTTTCAACCAAGCAAGCACTATCCTCTGACCCACTTTATTTTCTCTTTCTCTACATTTCAGGCTCACCTTATTTTTAATAGGACAGATGGTACTCGGTTATGTACTTCTCCTCTTTGCCGACCCCAGAAAAGTTCATGTGTAAGTTATTAGTGGGCAAACAAAATACACTGATCTTTTGACATATCAAACATGTCACTGAAACTTGGAAGGTGATGCTCAATACTGCTCTCTGCAGGTACACTCTGTTGATGGCCATGGCTTACTTGACATTTTTCCACATTCGAAGATTTATTATCCCTGATGCAGATCCATTGGACTTCACTGTGTAAGTAGCAGACAGGAAGGAAATGTAATATAGATAGATATATAGATAGATAGATAGATACATAGATAGATACATACATACATACATACATACATACATAGATCTGAAGATTCACAAATATAGAGGAGGAATTGCATGCACAAACAGCTATATATGTACACCGACAGGCTGATTGACAAATAGACAGTTAAACAGATACACTGAAAAAGATAAAATTAAAGTGACAACTTTACTCAAATCATATATAAATCCAGTAAGTACCCTCTTATCTGAAAAATACTACTAGTAGTGTATGTATAGATACATATATAACAAGGCAGAGAAAGTATACTTTTAAACTACTGGTTTCCATCCATAATAAATATCTGAAGTTCAATTTTTTTTATATTTAAATAAAATATAACTTTTATTGAATAATAGTTAAAACAAGATCAATGTAAAATATTTGATGACTAAAAATATGGATGAAATGAAATGTTTAGCCAGATAGTAAAGGCACTTGTTGTATCATGGGCACATTATGCTTTGCAAGAGTCGGTGACACTGAGAGTGCTCCTTATACAGATGATAAATAAGGGTGCAGGATATCATCCAATAAGCCAAGAGCAACCTTTTGTGTAAACCAGCATAAGGATAATATATGCTAATCCTATTTAGGTATGTATGAGCAGTGCAATAATGTACCCCAAAGAGCTCCAAGTTATGTCGGTGTAGCCATTCCAAGCTTTCTAAATACTGATAGTATATATACTCATATACCCACTTTTCTTAGCAGTGTACCAACTTTTGATACAAAATAAGATGGAACTTTCCCTTTATTTATACACTTATGATAGTTTTATTGTTCAATAAGTTTATAAAGTAACAGGTAGCTAAAGATTGATGGACAAAGGGGAGGACAGATCGTTTATGATAAATACAGACTGGTGCACAGACCGATGGATGCAAACCTATATTTCTCTTTTCTCCATGCAGGCCCCTGATGATGTTGACCCAGAAAATCAGTAAAGTGGCCTTTGAATATCATGATGGTAAAAAACAAAGAAAAAAGCAATGTTCTACAGAGTGAACTAAGGCCCAGAGAAGAAGGGTTCATGTGACACTTGTGTTGATTGCTGGAGGCTTTGAAGGCTACTTCCTATGGGGATGGGGCAGTTAAAGCCTGTTCAAACTCAAGCAGTAGCATATTGAATCTAGCCATAGACATAATCCAGAAATAGTTGTAAACTGAAATACTGTGATTGAGACACTATGATCCTTAGCATTAAGGAAAAGAGACACTGAGCTCCTATTTGGAGAGAAGGGAAACAATGAAATCATGTGCACTAGGGATGCCCAGACTTAAGTAACATGAGATCTTTGACACATGCACATCTCTATCTTCTTATTATGCCTTGCTATCCTCTTCCTCAGTTATTCTCCACGACCAATGGGGATGCTACTTGCCCTGCACAGTGTGATTTGAATTCTTTGCAGTCTGCCATTCTGAGATCTACCATTATACAATGGCCTACCATTTGGGTTTCTCAGAAGAGTAACATACAGTGTATTCCCTGTAGAAATGTAAGGACCCTGAAACTTAATAAAGGGAAGGGGGACATGAGATGCTCTTCAAAATCCATGTGACATTCTCTGTGCTGTATTGCAGGCTGTGTAAGGAAGGAAGAATCTCTCAGTCCCTTTCAAAAACGCCTCGCTATTCGGTAATTTACAGTTTTTTAACCCCCTCCCTTTTTCTCTTTGCTCCAACACTCTTGTCTATATCTTTATTTTTCTATATTTACCTTCTGTTCACTCACCTGTAATTCTCTTTACCATCTATCTACCATTTTTTGCTTTTCGTTCATTCACTTTCCCACTTTTTAGATGGATGATGAGCATGCTTTCTCCACCTGTCTTCCATCATCCCTTCTCTCCCCAGCCACAGCCTATTTTACTGTCTCCCCTTTACAGTTTATTTGTCTGTGTCTCACACTTACACAGTCTCTCTCTCTTCTCCTTCCCCTCACTCTCTCTCCATAAGGTCTGTTCCAGACATCTTATCTTATCTGAGTTACACTCTGGGTTTTCTGGGTCTCCTGGCTGGACCTGTCTGTTCATATAACGATTACCAGATATTTATCCGTGGGGATAAGAAGACTGGAAACCCAACTGTGAGTTATATTTGTGTGTTTGTCTGTGTCACTTTGTGTGGTATATGGACTGATCTTCTATTGCATTGTGTTGTTATGCCATGACATTATTATGCCATTATAACTTTACGCCCCTTTGTTTTCTATTCTAGTCATAGGATATTAATAGGGCCCTCTTAATGGCTGGTGCGGGGGTCTAAAGGGCAGGGAGCTGCTTTGGGACGGGCTCTTGGGGGACATTAGGAGGGGTCAAAGTCTGTGGGAGGGGATCTTGGGGCGAAGGTAGTGTTTTTAGGAAGGAGACTGTACTGGTGTGGGAGGGGGGGGGGGTAAGGTAGAGTTGGAGTAGGAGTTGCAATGAGGCTCTCCATTCACTATCACCACAACTGATAATCCTGACATTATGCTGGCAGTGTAACCCAGCTGTGAGAAAAGTAAGGATCAGGACTGGTGTATGGGCTGAGATTTATCTGCTGAAAGAAATACGGCCTTATAAATCACCAGTAAGGTCTTTCTTGTAGCTTGTGTTCAGTCCTACTGAGAGGTAGTGTTATACTGAACTCCCACACACCGGCTTCTTAGGAACTGAAAAATTAGCTCATTGTATTTGTAAATGTATCATCTTGTATAGTTTTTGATTTAATGATTACCACAGGGAACATGCAGCTGCAGAGTGAAGCAGAGGCTCACTTCCCGGGCATGTATTTACATACCTGAGTTTTCTATTTTTCTACTGTGTGCTGTGTCTTTCTGTGCAATTTTCATTTTGAGGGCGAGATATTATTGACTTCCTGGAGTATTTGTTAACTGCTATAAAAATGATTTTGGCAAGTGCTAGATACTATTTTTGACAGTAATACATGTGTCAACTTTACAGGACTGGATCCTTTTTTAACTGGATAATGCAAAAGAACCCTCTGGCCTTTATGTAAAAGAAAACATATTTTTACTTAAACATATAAAAAGACAAAAATGTATATAGTTTCTGGACACTTATATTTGCATTTAGCAGCTTGGAGGAGGATGCTGCCTGTATCTGGGACTTCAATTATTGGTGCCCCAGGGTGTACTGTCTTCCACCAAATTACAAGTGGATATTTGTGTCTCTAACACAAGCTTATTTTGCCTCCCATTATCCCTTCAACAACTGACTTTTGGAAAGCCAGCACTTAAGGATGTCAGTTGGGGATATCTGATAATATGGGAGTGGTTCACTTAATCACATAGAATTTGTAGTGAGAGGTGGACAAGTTTGTGACTTTTATCAAGGAGTATAGCAGGAGTGTGAGTAGAAAGTGCAAGGCTGTGATGGATAAGTAACACTGGCTACTTCAGGGCATCAATACCTTCACTGCAAACTGTGGAGGCCGTCCTTTATGATCTGGAAAGGCATCAGGCAAATCCAAAAAACAATCCTTAATAACCACAGTTTTCCTCTGGACATAGGGAATACATTATGTTTCAGAATAAGCATAAAGGTATGGATCACAATTTCTGATCTGCATGTAAAGGGCCTCATTCAAAGGCGATTTGGCCAATTCAATAGGGCTCTATATAAGCACATAGCATATTTTTTTTACCGAAGTTTTTAGTTAGTGAAGACCTCGCTTTTGGATAAAAATATGCTCTGTGCTTATATAGAACCCTATTCAACTGGCCAAATCACATTTGAATGAGGCCCAAAGTGTCTGCCCATAATTAACCCAAGAACAAATAGAGCCTATACCTTATTATGAGCAATATGGATCTTTCACTACCAGTCCCAATCTTTGCTGATATTTGTGCTCATTACAGAAAACTTTATTCCACGAGATGCTGTGATCCAAATTCCTTATGATCCTTGTAGAAGTTCTCTAAATCTATGCCATGCTCCTTTTCTTGTAGGCAAACAGTTCTATCTTCTCTCATCCATAATAAACACTAGAACTGTAAGGATTGTTAAAGGGCAACATCCACCTAAACTTACGTTTCTTTAATATTAAAGCCTACCCCAAGAGAAGATTAGTTCAGGGCTTGACAAATCCCAAGAGCCAGGGAACCATGGGCCTCATTCAATTGCGATTTGGCCAATTGAATAGGGATCTATATAAGCACATAGCATATTTTTTTACAGAAGTTTTTAGTTAGTGAACTTCTATCCAAAAGCAAGGTCTTTACTAATTAAAAACTTCTTTAAAAAATATGCTCTGTGCTTATATAGAGCCCTATTCAATTGGCCAAATCGCAATTGAATGAGGCCCCATGTGTCCTAAACGTTTGGCTATTATGCATATATTTGTACAGTATATATAATCCATAGACTGGCTCCTAAAAATATTTTCCTAGGTTCCAAATAAATGTGTCACCCCTTGAATTAGCATTTCATATTTCACATAATATACAAGGTCTTACCTTTTTCACATATGAGCAATTTGTGTTTATGTGCAATAATGCTACAGAGGTAAACCTGTCCTAACCAATACCAGATGGGATTATCTAGGATAATTGTGTTTTTGTTCAGAACTTTACTTGCCTAACTGGTCTAGTTTCTTTCAGTTAGAAGACTTTGAGAGAGGTGATAAAGATGAATCGTGTATGGCTTTATTTTATAATGTGTGAGCGACCTGAGAAGGAGGTGCAGCCTTATTGACCAGGTTTAGCGTATTCCTGTCTGGAGGAGGCGTGTGTAAGGATGTCATAACCTGTATTTTGTATTTTACTATTCAAAGCATTAGAAGTTGCTGATTTCTTTTGGGCAGCAATACTAGTGAGGCATGGAAGGTTGATTAAAATGTAGAAAGAAATATTTGTATTTATTTTTAGGGTTTTTTCAGAACAGTATCTATCAAGTAGTGAACGCAACTATATGCGATAGAAATATATGTGACATGTATATCCAATTCAGCAGCACAAGGAGTGGCGAACAGTTTTAAAATGCTTATTGATAAGCCAGCAATGATATTCGTGAATACATTTTGCGCCATTTTGTTTTCTTATGCTGGTTTAGTTAAAAAGACCAATGCATATAGGTTAGAAATAAACGGCAAAATAATGGAAAAAAATGATCATTTTAAATGCAAAAATATTTTTATAATAATAATAGTTTTAATAATTTTTCCTGTTTTATTCTACCAGACGCGCGCACTGGAATCCTCCTATTGCTGGGTGTGCTCGCGTCCCACGTCCCAATGTACTCCCAAAACCCCTAACCCCATTCACACCCCTTGCCAGCCCTAACCCTAACCCCCTACACCAGTTACTGGCCCTAACCCTAAACCTAACACCCTAACCCTAAGTCCCTAACCCCCTAAAACAAAGGCCCTAACCCTAACCCCCTACACCCCTTGCCGGCCCTAATCCTAAACCCCAACACCACTTCCCGGCCCTAACCATAAACCTAACCCCTAACCCTAAACCCCTAACCCAATACACCCCTTGGCGGCCATAACCCTAACACATAACAGGTGCACGTGTGGTAGCATAAAACAGGAAAGGAGCAATAATTAATAATACATTTAATAATAGTAATAATGATAATATAATACAAAAATTAATATTAATGTTAACATAAATTATTAATAATAATTTGGTAAAAAATATAACAATATATAATATAACAATATAATAATACATATAATAATATTGTTATACTATTATCACATTTTTTTTTTTATGTATTAGCATTAATATTTTTATTTGCTATTACTAACTTTCTATGACTATTAAGTAACTATACCAGTACATTTATATGTAAAATGACATACACTTATATATACATAAAATTGCCCTTTTCTTATTGTGTAATATGCCATTTTAAAACCACTACTAGATTTGATTAACCGATTTGTTGTAATGGATGGCATATGCAATAGGTTTGTAACTTGCAATGTGCCACTTAAATTCGAATAGTATAGTACTATAGCTATACGCCATTTGATAAATATGTTTCAATGCTGAACGCTAGAGGCATATTGAGGTGAATTGAGGTACATCAATAAGCCAAAGTGCATTCTCCATTTGTTAGATATGGGCCATTGTTTCTTATCTAAGTTTTGTGCACACAGGAGTGGATAGGGAGTGAGGCGTGTGCTTTAGGTTGCACACGATCCACCTCCAGCACATACTGTACCAGTGTAAAAGCTTTTCTGCATACTCTGTTAACACAAATCACACATCATGCAGTTATTTATATACGGGCGCGGTTTCTGAAAATTGCAAGCCATGATACTGAATGACCTGGACCATGGTCATAAGCTAGGATTTATCTATTTAACAACCCCCTGGTTGTAAAACCATGCAATGAGGGCTTGAATATAGAATTGCACCAACATTTTGATGGAGGCTCAGACACAACGTTTTGCATTGTTTGATCCAGGAGATCAAAGATGCCAACATCTTCCTTGTTGGAGTTTGTAAACCAGACTTGCCCATTCACTAACCTCTCCATCTCTGATTATAATAATTATGTGTATTGGGTACACAATATTCAATATGCTCCATTTCCTTCTGCTCCTAGTCTCTCTTGGTTGCGACTTACTATTGGCATGATTTTACTGTATTCATTGAGGAAGAAGAGGTACTCTCTTGAGCCTTTTGTAGTGTACTTTTAAAAACACTTTTACTTTAATTACTATTCATTAAAGACCAGCTTCAGTTAAAGAGGGAATACTTATATCGTAGATGGCTTAACCATTTTTTGTTCAACCTTTTGATGCCCAAGACAGGTCGGCTTGTTTCCTAAATGATTTCCCCAGCTCGATTTATAAGGGAACTCCACCACCTAATTAGAAGCAAATAACACACATTTAAGAACTACATACCCACCCAGGCTTTTACCTCATGCCATCCGGCTTGTAAACATTTCCATGGAGAACACTCCAAATCATTGTGAACATGGTGGCTGGGCCAGAGACTTAGTGACAAATAACAGTGTAAGACTTAAAGATAAAGCAGGCTTAAATGAAATAGCTTTCAAGGAAATGTAGTAGGAGCTAATGCTGAAATGGACACTGGGTAAGCAAACTGAATTATAATATATTTTTGTGTGTATGAGTATATTTTTGGAGTATGAAATACATATACACCAAAACAAATATATATTCATATTAAAATACTTCAATTTACATATCCAAACTTATGGATACTGTTTATAAAAAACAAAATAAAATCAATTAGAAATTGCTTAAAAGGTTTTCTTACTAAATAAGGTAGAAAAAAAAATATTTTTGAAATTAGATAAAGACACAGATTGATAGATAGACAGACACACAGATAGATAGATAGATAGATAGACAGACACACAGATAGATAGATAGGCATGAAAACAGATACATCGGATAATTGCAAATTGATTTATGGTGTATATGCCTTTTATTAAAATTGTAATGTGCATTTTAAAACTCATAGTTGAATATACCCGTATTTATCGGCGTATAACACGCACCGGCGTATAACACGCACCTCATTTTAAGAAGGAAATTTCAGGGAAAAATAAATAAATTTCAAATAAAGAACTTTGAAGCAAAATCCTCAACCTCAACCTCCCTCCTCATCCTCAACCCCCTCCTCAACCTCCATCCTCATCCTACCTCCTCAACCACCCCCCCACCCTCAACCCCTCCTCAAACCCCCCATCCTCAACCCCCTCCTCAAACCCCCTCCTCCACCCCCCCATCCTCATCCTCCTTCCTCAACCCCCCTATCCTCAACCCCCTCCTCAACCCCCCTCCTCAACCTCAACCCCCCTCCTCAACCTCTCTCCTCAACCCCCCTCCTCAACCCCCCTCCTCATCCTCAACCTCCCTCCTCATCCTCCCTCCTCAACCTCCCTCCTCATCCTCCCTCCTCAACCCTCCCATCCTCAACCCCCTCCTCAACCCCCCCATCCTCATCCTCCTTCCTCAACCCCCCTATCCTCAACCCTCTCCTCAACCCCCCTCCTCAACCTCAACCCCCCTATACTCAACCCCCCTCCTCAACCTCAACCTCCCTCCTCATTCTAAACCCCCCTCCGCATTCTAACCCCCCCTCCTCATTCTAACCCCCCCTCAACCTAAACCCCCCCTAAATACCTCCCCCTCACTTACCTGCTTCTGTTCCGGCCTCCGCTCCGCTCCTTGACCCGGCGCGCATGTGACGTCACATGCGCGCCACGTCATTAGCATATACCATATACAGTGGCACTAAAATAAAATTTAACTGAAAACAAATAAGAACACTTAGGTATAGAGTACCTACTGATGTAATCATACATAATATATACAGACATAAGCTATGGTCCCCAAAGGGGTTACTCCTTACTGGAAGGCAAAGAATTAAACTGTTACCCAAAGTCTGACTCAATTTATACTTAATAAAGAAAAGTTTAGCAATGAATGGGATATTTTAATGGTACTTATTACAAATAGCTTTTTTGCCAAATATAGAGGAGGCTATACAAATTGGTATATATAGATCTATAGCAGATCTTATCCATGTTTTAGTGTAATGGAGTATAGTGGTATGAAAAAGAAAATCTATTAAAATATGTTACCTACCTGTTTTTAGATTCTTCTATTAAAGTAAGGTCCTTCCATATCTCCTACAGGTTAACAGATCCACGCCAATCTAATCCTCCTCTGAAGCATCTCCATGAGATGCACCCTAACATATGTTAGACCACTGAATAATGCAGCTTTGTCAGAGGGGTTACTCTATACCTAATTGTTCTTATTTGTTTTTAATTATATTTTATTTTTGTCTTTAAATATATCTGAATAACATTTGCAACATATATCCCACTCCTTATTCTAATCGATTACTAGTTTACCAAATGTAGGCTATGTGTACAGTTGTTATGCTACTGGCAAATGAAAACCTTCAGACACAGAGGATGTGGAAATATAAAAGAGATAAGAGTGATCAGTAGATGAAAGACATGATTGACAGATGGTCCTGTTTGAGGATGTTCTCCGGTTCTCTGTTAGGATCTGCTGGTTTGAAAGGGGGGAAGTGGGTGCAACAAACAGGAAGCATTTACAGTGTTTAGTGGACATCATGGAGCTTGGTTATGTCAGAATGAAAGTCTGAATAAGGTAGATAATTTAATTGGGACAAGTCCTTTAGACGGGAGTAGGTAATGATGAGTGAAGAGAATATAAGTTGTCAGGGCAGTTAGGGGAGTATTTGGAGACAAAAGAGGAAGGAGAGTGTGGTATTGGATCATTTTTGTTGAGGGTCAAGATTTCAAACTTAAACTTCCTTTGTGGTTCTAGAGAATCAGTGCATTCTATCAAACTAACATTAGCAGCTGTGTAAGACTTAAAAAAAAAAAAAGTTATTTTTTTTGTTTATGAATAGAAGAATCCATGTTGTCTTTGGTAAGAATTGAATCATGAGTGTGTGCTTTTGCTGTTTGGACAAATATTCTTAATGTTAATTAATTGTGAACTAAACATAGGTTTAACATGAAAATCACTTACACTGGCCCTTTGACATTGAATTGTTGCATGCATGCCCCCACCCTTCCAGTGTAGTGATACCGCTGTCCTTACATTGCCTGTGTCTCTCCACCTGTATTGTGAACTTACTAAACTCACAATACAGGAAATACAAGGAACAGTGCCAAGCAAGGTGATCATAATGTTACACAGCCTCAATCATACTTATGTCAGCAGAAAAAACATGTATATTTATTATACGTATATGTGATCGTAATAAAATAAGAACTTTGCAAACTATTTTTGGAAACAGGATTTCTGATGAAACTGCAAATTGCTGAATCCTATAAGGGGGTAATATTCAATATGGTGCATCATTTGTATGAGTGTAACTAGGTGTAATTAGGCCTGTGTGTGAGGCAGGGTAGCTGTAAAAAACAATCATTTTAATTGAATCAATTAAAAAATAGTACACAATGTCCAAGCCCCAAAGGCCTTTTTTCAGTGGCTTGACAATGAAGACATTTGTTTAGCTTTTGTTTCCAAAGGAGTGTCCCAATTAATGCACTGGCAGTTCAATATTTAGTTAGTTTTAATTCTCATTGTGCAGATGCAAACTTCCTGTATATTCCTCAAGAAGATGATCACTGGAAACTAAAGTGAAAGATCCAGACTGGAAACTAAAATGGTAGTTTTCACGGCAGCATAAATTGCATGAAAAATTTAAAAATTACAGACTCTATTAAGTATATTTACATTGTAAAAAGTGCTGCATATTTTCAAGTGTAATTATAGTTTGGATGATAAATGAAACAATATGTGAGAGGTGGATGATGATTCATGGGGGGTTTTAGTATTATTCATTATTCTGAGCATTCTTACATCATTTTTCAGGGTAATAATGATCTCTTCTTATTTGCACAAAAGGAATATTGGAGTTATATACTGAACATTTACATTTTTGGAGAACTACGCTTTATAAATGGAAACTGTTGTAGAATCACATATATAGTTGTGAGCATGCGAGCTGTTGCTAACGCTTGCGGGCTCGCATAGCGAGCCCGGGGCCCTCGCCCACGAAGCCAGCAACTGCGGACCTCGCAAAAAATACGAGACACGTTACTTCGGATCTCGCAAAAAAATACGAGACACGTTATGACCAATTACGACCTCGCAGAAATCAGCCGCAACCCGCGCACATGAAAAAATGAAAAACACAATAAATATACACAACACATAAATAAAAAGCTTACCTACAGGAAGAGGGGGCATCCAGGACCTCAAAAACTAAAGTTACACCTCAATTTAACTCAAAATAAAAGAGTTTAGACACTGAAAAATTCTCTAAGCGAGAGAAAAAATGGCCACCGAAAAAAACGAAAACAGCAGTCTAAAGACACAAAACACCACCAAACACCTACGGAATTTCCGAAAAAGACATATGAGATTAGAAAACAAGGATGCAAGCCGCGCGACCTCAAACACATTAGAAACACAATAAATACACACAACAAACATATAAAAAGCTTACCCACAGCAAGGTGGTGCACCCAGGACCTCTGCAAGTAAAGTTACACCTCGATTTAAGTACAAATTTCGGAGTTTAAATACCCGAAAATCACCTAAGCGAGAGAAAAAATGGCCGCCGACCAAAATGAAAACGAGGCTACAGGACTCTTAACACGCAAAACAACACCATAAACACGCAAAACAGTACAAAACATCTACGGATATTCCGAAAAAGTCGGACGACATTTAAAATGAAGGATGCTAAATCAGCCGCATACCACACATTAGCCGCCATTTTAGAACAATAACTTATACAATGTGGAAGTACACAGCTACGCTAAGGAATTTGTCACCCGCACGCACACTATTACACTCCACACATTCACCACGCTTACACAGCAGCTCCACATCACTAATGCTGCAGCAACATGAAAACAGATTGCCAGCTCTTCAACACAATGCTTCCTGCATATATTACTTCACAATAGGTAAATTATATTACTTTATTAATCTATTATTTAGTTTATTATTATACACCAAACAGCATTAGCTCACTTACAATTTGATTGGCGTCATTTTTTGACGGGCAATTCGCTAGTGTAAAAATAATAAACAGTGCTTACAATAAGGGCTAATAGAAAGCTTATGCATTTACAATAACAGATTGATCAAATATAAAATATGGGGCTACATAATATATTAATCTAAATGTTTTTTTCTTTTATTAAGGAATAAAACTAACTAAATATTGCCAACACATATTTTTTAGCTTAATATATTTTAGTAACATAGGGTCCCATTTAATTGCAAGCCTGTAATTGCCTGTAACCATAAATTTTGACTGCGGGTCACATTTTTTCTAAACATTTATACTCATTCAATTGTCTCTAACTCGCAACTGCCCACTCACAGCCTCCACACGCAAACCATGCACTCGTAGGTGGGATTTCAGATCATATGATGTGACAATATTTAAGCAAGCCCGTAATTTAGTTCTTAAACACTTGCAATACTTTTTAGACACAGCCAATAGTAAAAGAGACCGTCATCATGACATCAGTAGAACATGGAGATTATACTACAATTAATTAGTGTTTAGTCGTAAAATTTGTGATCAGACTCGCAATCCAGGAATGTACAAACCCCAAAAAAATAATTCAAGCAACTGTTCTAGTCCATGCGGGTTCCATGATATGAATATAACCCCTTGATTTTCGGGTTCAATATAACACGGAAATAAAAACAATTTTTTTTTTTATTGCAGATTTGCGAGCTTGAGACTTTTGAGCAATTCATTCTAATGCATATACATGCTTTCCCAGTATTTAAAAGTACAGTAGAGTGTGTTTAATAGCTGCTGCAGTTGTTCAAATGATATTTGGCCAATTGAATAGGGCTCTAAAAAGGCACAGAGCATATTTTTTTACCGAAGTGTTTAGTTAGTGAAGACCTTGCTTTTTGGATAGAAGTTCACTAACTAAAAACGTTTGTAAAAAAATATGCTCTGTGCCTTTTTAGAGCCCTATTCAATTGGCCAAATCGCATTTGAATAAGGCCCCTAGTGTCTAACCCCCTTGCGAGTCCTTTCTAGTACTTGTAATATTTTTTCATACATTTTTGAGTTGCAGGTCAGATTTAATTTGCAAGCTCCTTGAACTTTTGCAATTGAATTTTGATTTTGCGTCTTTAGCATAAATGTAGACACTACTTTTGAGTCCTATTTCTAAGTCATTAAAAAAAAAGGAAAGGACCTAATACTGAACCCTGAGGAATCCCACTTACCACATTAGTCCAATCTGAGTATGTTCCATTTGCTTCCTGTCATTAAGCCAGCTCTTAATCCATGTGCAGATATTTACTGCAATTCCTGTATCCCTTAGTTTGCACAATAGTCTCCCATGTGGCACTGTATCAAAAGCCTTTGCAAAAACCAAAAAGACTACATCCACTGAGTTGCCTTGATCCAGGTTCCTACTAACCTCCTCATAGAAACTAATTAGGTTTGTTTGACATGGCCTATCCCTCATAAATCCATGTTGGCTCCTATTTATTATCTTATTCACATGGATATATTCATGAATTCTATTCCCTATTAACACTTCTAAAAGCTTTCCCACTACAGAAGTGGGGTTTACAGGTATATAATCCCCCAAATTCGCTCTTGCTCCCTTTCTTAAATATAGGTATCACCTCAGCTTCTCTCCAGTCATCTGTCTTTTCCTGGACACTGTTTTGCAGTCAGCATGTTTCACATTTTAAGGTTCCAATATTTTCTTTCTTATCCTTCTTTTCATTAATATACAACTTTTTAAGGTCAGTCATACTCTCCTTTGAAAGTAACTTTTCATTTTCTATTTTAGCCATTTTCCTGATTATATTACATTAGTGCAGTACTCAAAGTGTCACACGCTCCAGATGAATCAGCGTCACATGAATTTCAGAAAGCTTGGTTGAGAAGCATTGCTTAAAGAGACACAGAAAGGCCCTTTTGTTACAAAAACGCATGAAGAGACACTGTAGAATATAAATAGACTTTTGCTGTCCCTGTAACTTTCTGCTGTGGAATTTCTTCCACAAAGATCTCTTTCTTGTTACATTGTTTAAGTGGATACTTATCTCGGTGTTATTATACTTGACACTGCCAAAAGTTGGATGTTGATGTACATGGCATTTAACTGGAGTACCATATTTGCAGTATAATATATTGTGGAACTACAATTCTTAATCATCAAAATGGTTTTAAAAGTTAATATAAAACTATAATGTAATGTTTTATGTATTATATGTAACCCTGGCCTTCTGTTGTTATCTTCTTCTTAACTATTATTATTCTTAACACCATATTCTATTTCGCTGTACATGGTTTGAGAACAACCAAAACTCCAATATTAATACATGGCAAAAAATGAAGGCACGTGGCTTGAGATTAAATTCCTAAAACCTATTTGGGTTTAATAGTCTGGAACCTTAGAACACAAGACCACCTCAGTAATATGTATAGTATGAGTGTACACCTATTTGCAAATTTCTAAGAAAGATAATTGACTTTGTTTATCAGTTGTGTAAAGGAGGAATGTGTGATGGAACTTTAACAGTCCAGAACTATAAGTTTGCTGTTTTTATATTTTACACATTTTTTTTAATATTTGTTCAGAAGAGTATAGTCTAAAAATGGGACTTCAGGGTTCCTTTAACAAAAACAAGTGCTATAAAAACTGGGTTGAGAATGGCACCTTCATACACTAAGCATGTTTATTAAAGGGACATTAAATGCAATTTTTCTATCATGGATTTAAAAGAGCATGTTTTAAAGATTATAATGGTTCCCTTTTTCTTTTATGGAAAAATAATTTGTTAAACTTCTTTAAACGTACTGGAAATGCGTCTGTGTGAGCAGACAGTATGCAGGACTCTAGATCTCATTGGCAGATACTTATGGCTCATCCGGTATTACTTGCACATTGGTTGACAGCTCCCAAATACTGTAATACATTCAAAGCAGTATATTCTGCTCAAGTACATTCATTTTCAAAAAAAGAAACACTCTTATCAAATTTCATGTTTAGATGTAATAAAGAAAAATGCCTTCAAATGCCCTTTAAGCTATGTTTATTATTAAACAAAGTATATTTAGGTCTTTTATTAATTCCTTGTTTTAGCTTATTGTAGTTGACGCTTTTTGGATCCTTTAACACTATTGAATATATTCTCCTGTTTTCACTTCAGAAATGTGAGTTTATAAGGTGAGCCTGGATGTTCAATGGTAAAGGTAGTATGTAAGTTAACTGCATAATTCTGACTACCGCTCGTACATGTGATCTGTGTAATTTGTGCAATCATTTTCTGGTGCCACTTATCTGGTTCCACACCTACTGGCTTAATCAAGTCATGCACATGTATTAATCCTCAATAACTGCATTTTTCCAAGTTTTCTAAATACACTAGTGTTGATAAATGCATTATGGTAGCTTAATTGGACATTGTAGCAGTAAAACAAGAAACAGAAGCATATTGGGAACCTAGGCACTTAAAATTTGTGCTTCTGAATCCTAAATATTTTCCTGAAGTGTAATGGGCAAATGCTTAAGGGAAGCCATGTTTGATATGGTTATGGATTGCAAGGGCGAAGCCTTTGTGGGCACATTTGCATGTCCCTGTCAAGGTTCCCAGAATGCAGTCTAACAACTGTACTTCTCGGAATTCTGGGCAGGAAACACTTTTTTTAACTTGTTTTTGACATTGAAATGTGAACACAAATGTACTATTTTTAAATATATATATATATATATATACAGTCAGGTCCATAAATATTGGGACAATTCTAATCTTTTTGGCTCTATACATCACCACAATGGATTTGAAATGAATCGAACAAGATGTGCTTTAACTGCAGACTTTCAGCTTTAATTTGAGGGTATTTACATCCAAATCAGGTGAACGGTGTAGGAATTACAACAGTTTGTATATGTGCCTCCAACTTTTTAAGGGACCAAAAGTAATGGGACAGATTAACAGTCATAAAACAAACTATTCACTTTTTAATACTTGGTTGCAAATCCTTTGCAGTCAATTACAGCCTGAAGTCTGGAACGCATAGACATCACCAGACGCTGGGTTTCATCCCTGGTGATGCTCTGCCAGACCTCTATTGCAACTGTCTTCAGTTCCTGCTTGTTCTTGGGGCATTTTCCCTTCAGTTTTGTCTTCAGCAAGTGAAATGCATGCTCAATCGGATTCAGATCAGGTGATTGACTTGGCCATTGCATAAAATTCAACTTCTTTTACCTTAAAAAACTCTTTGGTTGCTTTTGCAGTATGCTTCGGATCATTGTCCATCTGCACTGTGAAGCGCCGTCCAATGAGTTCTGAAGCATTTGGCTGAATATGAGCAGATAATATTGCCTGAAACACTTCAGAATTCATCCTGCTGCTTTTGTCAACAGTCACATCATAAATAAATACAAGAGAACCAGTTCCATTGGCAGCCATACATGCCCACGCCATGACACTACCACCGCCATGCTTCACTGATGAGGTGGTATGCTTTGTATCATGAGCAGTTCCTTTCCGTCTCCATACTCTTCTCTTCCCATCACTCTGGTACAAGTTGATCTTAGTCTCATCTGTCCATAGGATGTTGTTCCAGAACTGTGAAGGCTTTTTTAGGTGTTGTTTGGAAAACTCTAATCTGGCCTTCCTGTTTTTGAGGCTCACCAATGGTTTACATCTTGTGGTGAACCCTCTGTATTTACTCTGGTGAAGTCTTCTCTTGATTGTTGACTTTGACACACATACACCTACCTCCTGGAGAGTGTTCTTTTTTTTTTTTTTTCAGACAAAAGAATACAAGTACAAAAACAGAATGTAAATACAAAGTACAGAACAGACAAACAATCGCAATTCATAACACACTTCTGATAATACTCCTTCTTCCTTCCTTTCCCCTCATGTTTTCCTCTTAACGGGGGAAACTTATACCTCCAGGCCAGATTTAAACATCATATATATATATATATATATGTACACCTATATATATACATATATATATATATATATATATATATATATATATACAGAAAAAGAAAATATTACATCTGTATCCCCTATATTATCACTTAGCTTCTTTGAACCCAGGGCTGTGAGTTCTGTTAGATACTTTGACAGATCTTAGCTCCTCTCTAATATTTGCATCTATAACTATGGCTTTTCGCCATCCCCCCACTCAAAATTAATTCCAACATTATGTGAGAGAGTTTTCCACTATATAGGGACCGGGGTCTACCCTCTCTTTCAGAGAAAGGTCTATTATTCTTTATCGCTTCTCTTTCTTAACTATCTGCCTTCCTACATTTTCCCTATATTTGTGTTTTCAGTAAAAACGTCTGTATATATAGGAACAGAAATTTTTCCTTTTTTACTCATACCTTTTTTTTCCTTTCCTATGAATTCAAGGTATGCCCCCGTTTAACCTCGTTATATTTACAGAATATTTGACTATTATCTAAAGAAAATAAGAGAAGAAAAGGCGAGAAAAAGAAACACATACACCATTCACACTGTACCAGACCGATGACCTACCAATAAGTTGTTGCTGGAGAGTTTGGGTTCCTAATCTACCTATTATATGATTTATAGTCTTTTCCTTGACTACTCCCTTTTTTTTTCCTTCTCCCCTTCTACCTCTTTTATAATTACTGAATTATGATCCGTTTGTCTATACTCCAATAGAACTTACAAATTTATCCCACTTCTGCCAAGGGAAGCGGGTACCTGTTTCCATCAGCCAATTCTTGCCTATGGGATCAATAATCTCTCTATTTTCTCGTATTGCTGCCACCAGCTGTATTCTTGACGGAACATGGGTATTTTTCCATGATTTTACTATCAAACTTTTAGCTACTAACAGAATGTGACATATCAATATACCATCTGAACCACGGAATTCCTCCAAGTTCCTATGGAACAGTACCAATGAAGGGGAGCACCTAATTTCTTGAGCTAATATTTCTTCTATTAATTGACACGCATCTATCCAAAACCTGTTTATTTTAGGGCACTCCCACCACATATGAAACGATGTTCCCAACTGATTACAGCCTTTCCAGCATGTTCTTTGATTTTTTGGGTCTATTTTATTCATACGTTCAGGAGAGAGGTACCAATTATTCGAAAACTTAAAAAACATTTCTATATACCTTGGTAGACCTGCTGCTTTTTTTTACCATTCTTAAACTTTGGTACCATACCATCTCTTCAAAGGTTTCTCCCATAATTGATTCCCAATACATCAAACCTGAACTTTTCCTCAGTGAACGGTTCTCATTTATAATTTTATTGCATTTCGAAATAGTTCGTAAATTATCTCTTTTTATCACTAGATCTTCCATTTTAGTTGTTTTTAAATGTTGTGAGATCCTGTAACCGCAGGCTACTAGTCTTTTTTTAATACACTCATATTCTAGCCAAGTTAATTTTATATCTCCGAATTTCCTACTCATCCTTTGTAGGTCTATAAGTTGTCCATCTTCAAACAGTTTTGCTGTGGGTGTGTCACCCTTGATTTTCAGAGATGTAATTATTGGGTTAGAGCCCCCACGTTCCAGTGTATCAATTGGGGCAGCCAGTGAGGGAAGATTAATAAGCTGCATGGATAGTCTATTTCTATACCAAAATTTGGTTAAGGAAACCAAATTATTCGGGAGATCTCTAATCACCGTCTGGAGAGTGTTCTTGATCTGGCCAACTGTTGTGAAGGGTGTTTTCTTCACCAGGGAAATAATTCTTCGGTCATCCACCACAGTTGTTTTCCATGGTCTTCCGGGTCTTTTGGTGTTGCTGAGCTCACCGGTGCGTTCTTTCTTTTTAAGTATGTTCCAAACAGTTGATTTGGCCACACCTAATGTTTTTGCTATCTCTCTGATGGGTTTGTTTTGTTTTTTCAGCCTAATGATTGCTTCACTGATAGTGACAGCTCTTTGGATCTCATATTGAGAGTTAACAGCAACAAAGCAAATAGCACACTTGAAATGAACTCTGGACCTTTTATCTGCTCTTTGTAAATGGGATAATGAGGGAATAACACACACCTGGCCATGGAATAGCTGAGCAGCCAATTGTCCCATTACTTTTGGTCCCTTAAAAAGTGGGAGGCACATATACAAACTGTTGTAATTCCTACACAGTTCACCTGATTTGGATGTAAATACCCTCAAATTAAAGCAGAAAAGTCTGCAGTTAAAGCACATCTTGTTAGTTTCATTTAAAATCCATTGTGGTGGTGTATAGAGCCAAAAAGTTTAGAATTGTGTCGATGTCCCAATATTTATGGACCTGACTGTATATAACTTGCCCGTTAAAAATGACAGAGCAATACAATTTGAAGCCATGTCAATGCTGTCTGCCACACAATGTGAAGGTTTTTGTACTGTGAGGATCTTCGGCGCTCATTGCGAGCCTCTCCTCTGTTGTACTTTTGCTCCTCTGAGCAGTCTCTGTGCTCATCACAAAGACATATTTTTGTAAATAGTAATCAATTAATTAGTTACTTAATTAATTAATATACTTTACCTATTTGTAATTAATATATCCATCAATCAATAGGCTAAAGAGCTAACAATCTGTTTTCATTTTCCCGCAGCATATAATGTCCAGTTGGACTGTTGCTGGCCTGTGGGGATAGTTTTATGAATGTCCCAACTGTGCATTAGAAATAGGCTGCGTGCGAGGACAACCGTTGGTTTATTTGTTTAATTATTATTTTGTCTCGCTAGCCGTTTTTCGAGTGCTGAAACTCTTGAAAATCGACTTAAATTTGCTTTCCACCTCACTTCCAGGCGTCCTGGCTGTTCCCCCGTGCTGTGTGTGATGTTTTTTTTTTTTTTGTGTGTGTATTTTTTGTGTTTTTCATGTTTTTTGTTTTTTGCGGTTCGGCCGTTAACTTTGTATTTTCCTACCTCGTATTTTTTTCTTCAAAGTCCTGCGTCTCGTATTTTATTTTTTCCAAGTCCCGCTTCTCGTCGCCCGTTCGTCAACTGATTGCAACCTAACAGCCTTATTAAATTGCCATTCGCCCAACTGAATAGGGCTCTATATAAGCACATCGCATATTTTCTTTTACAGAAGTGTTTAGTTAGTGTACTTCTATGCAAAAGCAAGGTCTGCACTAACTAAAAACGTATTTTAAAAAAAGATGCTATGTGCTTATATAGAGCCCTATTCAATTGGGCGAATGGCAATTTAATAAGTCTGTAAGGCGATCCCGCATTTCCTAAATGTTTGTAGGCTTAGTCCCGTGTGTTTCATTGCCTCCACTGCTCGCCTCGCTTTGCGCTCATCGCCCAAGTGCTGTGTGTGCTAGTGCCTTAATGGCTTGCCTCGCTACACGAGGCTTGCAGGCGATGTGCTGTGCTGCGAGTTTTAGTGACTTAACGGCAAGCATCGCTATGTGAGGCTCCCAAGCGAAGCGCACCACGCAAAGAGTGACGACGTCTCGTAGTTCGACAATTATAATATGTGATATATATATGTATGTATATGGACTATATTGCCTCTCTAGTGAAAGACAGCTCAACCACTTCTACTTCAAACATATCCTCTGCAGAAATAGTGATCAGAGAGGAATTTCTTGTTGGATATTTTTTTTATTAACTATAGCTCTTTCCCTCCCTTCTGGGCGTGGACGTATACTTGTCAGAAATCCACTGTTAGTTCACATTGTTTGTGGAAGGATTATAGTACTAATCACTTCATACTGACCCGCAGCATCTCATCTACATTCACATAAAGCTGTAGCTGCTGGACAGGTTATGTCTATTGTTTGCCCTTCACATGCAGCTATGTCATGAAGTAAATGGGATGAGTGTCAGGCTGGATATAGGATGGGCCTTTCATATATATATATAACCCTTATGTCTATTACATGAGATACATAAGTATGAGTAGCTGAAGAAGAATTTCCTGTGTGTTCTGCAAACAATGGGTTAATCAGTCACCAAAGGGAAGGGCTTTTGTGCTCTTTGACATAGTGCCATACCCGCCTTTCCTGCTATTGCTGCTAACCCTCCTGTACCGGTGCTGGGGGACACAGGTGCACGTGGGGCTGTACCAAATAAAGTGGGCGAGTTCTCACAGGTGATGTGAGATAACTCAGTTTCGTATGTTATTCCATGGGATCTGTTCACTGTTAATTGTGATTTATGCAGGTTAAAAAAGAATTGCAAAACAAATCTTTATCTAGAAAATATGAAAATAAAACTAGGAAATTGCCTGTCAAAAATGACGGGAGTACAATTGTAAGCCTGGCAATGCTGTTTGCCCCAATGTGAGGCTACGAGCCCTCTGAGCACATTTGGCGATCACGCAAGCCCCACGCTGAGTGCCTTTGGCGCTCATTGCGAGTCGCAACTTTCCTGCTTTTCAATGATCAGCATCGGTACTCATTGCAAGCCTCTCACCCTTTGTACTTTATAGGCGTCGCTCTTGAGTGTTACTGTCTTAAGCTGTGTTACTGCCTTGGGTTAAATGTTACTGCCTTGGGTTAAGTGTTACTGCTTAGGGCTTGTTTTTACGTCCTTCGGGTTAGTTTTACGACCTTCTGGCTAGTTTTACGTCCTCCGGCCTCGTTTTCGTCGTGTTGAGTTTTTTCGGCCGTTGAAGTCGGGTTTCTGCGAGCCGTACAGTGTTTTCTGTCCTAAGTCATACGGGTCGTAAGTCCAGCCTGCCTCAACTGCTCACCTCGCTTTGCGAAGCTCGCAGTTGCGGCAAAGTCGCACGGGCCTCGCGCCTAGTGCAGCCTAAGTGCCTAATGCAGCCTAAGTCCTGCATGCTTCAACTGCTCTCCTTGCTTTGCGAGGAAAGAAACAGAGGGCGCTCATTGTGAGGCACGCAAGTTGCGGGTTTGCCGAGGCCTGCAATGAGCGGCAAAGCCGATCATTGCAGGGCTCGGGATGAGCGCAAAAGGCACTCATTTCGAGGCCCGTAAAGTAGAGGGGGAGCGGCTAGCAATGTGGCCTGCGATGAGCGCCAAAGGCGCCATGGGCCGCCATGAGTCCCAAAGTTACAGGCTTGCGCACAGTGCATGCTGCGGCCTGCAATGAGCAGGGGAAGCCACTCGATGTGGGGCCCACGATGAGCGCCAAAGGCCCTCATTATCAGGATCGTAAAGGGGGGGGAGGCTTGCAATGAGTGCCAAAGGCACTCATTGCAAAGTACAGTACGGGGGGGGGGGGGGCTCACATTGTGTGGCAAACAGCATTGCCAGGCATTACATTTTTTTGCCGTCATTTTTGCTGGACAAGTTGCTAGTTGAATTTAATAGGCTAATTTTTAACTGTTACAATCAAATATTGCTTTACTATGGGAGTGATTTTTTTTTACTTTAAATGTTACATCTATTGTGTATAAAAAAAAATAATTGACTTAAAACTTAAAATGAAGGAAGCTTTTAGCAAAATTGCTCTCACACAATTGCATGAATATATACAAATAGATATGGTAACAGCAGTCAGTAAGAATCCTAATAATTGAGGGTGATTTGTGCATACAAGCTAAGCAATAAAATACACTTGGAATATATTCACACTGTCTAGGTGGCATTAAGCATTTCTTAGGGGAAAATGTACTAAAGCATCACAGCCGCTGCAATGCTATCACTGCTAATCTGAAACATGTAATTTCTTAATTTCAAAGATCAGTTGATTTTGCATGTTGCTTTTAATCCAGATGACTATTATCTGTGAGAGTGTATTTAGGTCACAGCTGTGCTAGATGTCAGCTGTCATGAGAGAGAACAGAAAGAAAGTGGGCAGTAATACAAGCTAAGCATCTGTATCTCCTGGGGAATTTTTGAAGTGATGAGTGAATTTTATATAACAAAATAACTAAATTGCATTGAGAAGGATAAGATTAATTAAGTAACCTAACTAAAACATGTGTATAAAGTAGGAAAACAATGATTAAAGGGATTTGAAATATGTCTAATTAGAGTACACTAAAAAAGATGCATTGATTTATTTTTAAAATATTTTACTTTACATAGAATACATCATTCTGTATTTCTGTTACTTGTTGTTGTTGAGTCCTTCAGTCATGTCCAACTCTCAATGGCCATATGGACCGCAGCACATCGGGCACATCTGTCTTTGTAACTAGTTGTGCATATTTCCTTGGCAAAGAACTGAATGGGTTGCCAGTTTCTTCTCCAGTGGACCGTGATTTGTCTGACATCTCTACTATGACCTGCCCATCTTGGGTGACCCTACATGATATAGCTCACAGCTTCATTGAGGTATGCACGCTCCGTCACTACGACAACGTAACGATCCAGAACAGTACTATATTTCCTTTGCAAAGGCCTCATTCAATTGCAATTTGGCCAATTGATTAGGGCTCGAAATAAGCACAAAGCATATTTTTTTAAAGAAGTTTTTAATTAGTTAACATCTATCCAAAAGCAAGGTTTTCACTAACTAAAAACTTCTGTAAAAAAAATATGCTATGTGATTATTTAGAGCCCTATTCAATTGGCCAAATCGCAATTGAATGAGGCCCCGAAGTCGTTGGAAACCCCCCTCTATCTCCACATACACAGCCCTATTACATTGCGATTCCGCCAATTGAATAGGGCTCTATTTAAGCACATAGCATTTTTTTACAGAAGTTTTTAGTTAGTGAACTTCTATCCAAAAGCAAGGTCTTCACTAACTAAAAAACTTCTGTAAAAAAATATATGCTATGCGCTTATATAGAGCCCTATTCAATTGTCTGAATCGCAATTTAATAAGGCTGACAATGTTTACACAATAGCGTTACAGGTACAGACAATCTCTTCCATTAAACATAAACAGCCTTATTAAATTGCAATTCCGCACATAGCATATTTTTTTACAGAAGTTTTTTAGTTAGTGAAGACCTTGCTTTTGGAAAGAAGTTCAGTAACTAAAAACTTCTGTAAACAAAAAAATGCTTTGTGCTTAAATAGAGCCCTATTCAATTGTACGAACTGCAATTTAGTAAGGCTGCATATCATTTGCTTCTTTCCTCTATGTGTGTACACAAAGGGCCTTATTCAATTGTGATTTGGCCAATTGAATAGGGCTCTATATGAGCACAGAGCATATTTTTTTTACAGAAGTTTTTAGTCAGTGAACTTGTATCCAAAAGCAAGGTCTTTATTAACTAAAAACTTCTAGAAAAAAAAATATGCTCTGTGCTTATATAGAGCCCTATTTAATTGATCAAATCGCAATTGAATGAGGCCCAAAATGAGCAATGCAATACATGTTTATTGCTCACTCCAGTTGTATACAACTACAGACTGTTATCGGGCCAGATTTAAAGGATATCCAATGCAGTTGGGTCAATCAGGCACATTCTTATTAATTTACTTTTCAGTGCTCATATAAGGGTAATAAACAAACTCACTACCACTGCTCTGCTTCCCACTTTTTTCAAGTTCTCAAGAGACATAAAAATATTGTTTTCTTTATTGTATCAGACAGAAGGTATTTGATAATGTGTCACAATGTGTTTTCTATTTTTAAATAAAGATCTTAGAGAATAAAATGTTTGAAGGGCTATGGAAAGTTTTAGAATTTTACTAGGATTATAATAAAACTATGTATCTCTTTACTTTTGTGTACTTTATGTTACTAATTAATGCTTAAAATATGTGTTTGTTCTGTCTAAAATTGTACAAATAGTTCCTAACTGGTTTCTCCCCTCTGCAGCTCATGAAGACAGTATACTTCTAAGTACAGGGGTTGCACTGTCTCATAATAACCAATCAGTGGTAACACTCTGCAGCATGCTACTTAAGAGAAGTCACTGACAGACTAATTTGAAGCTTCTCTTCACAGTCTGTGTATTCATGAGTTGAATGAGCTACAGTGAGCAGACCCTTGTCAATTTTTTTTATTATTTTAGAAAAAAAAGAACAGACTTTAAGCTTTTAAAATAAAGTACCTAAAAGTAAAAAGATACATAGGTATATTATATTCCTAGTAGAATCTAGAAGCCTTCAATATCCCTTAGAAATGTGCTCTTTTCAATGCTTGAAAAACCCCTTTAAGGGTGTCCTGAAAATCTGACCTTTCTCCAGACCTCGATTGTTGGTGCTGAATTAACAAAACTGCCTAACTTAAGCCTTTCACTTGATTACTGACTGTATGCTCAATAATGCACAACTTATTCTGTCCTTTTTAGTGTCCATTACTGATAAAGAAAGCCATTAGATTAATATTATTATATGAGAGCTGAGCATAAAACTAAGGAAAAAAAATGAAATAACAGATAAGTGGATAATGTCAATATAACAATAGTTAGCCTGTTTGATCTCTATGTAAAGATAGTGGTAATGAGTATAGTATTTGTCTGAACACTTAATGGTCTTCTAGAAGTGTAATAGAAACATTAACTGTAAACTTTTGTGGTAGAAAAAAAAATGTATATGTGTATTTTCACTGCTACCAGTAGCATATCTAATCTGTGGCCTAGCGCAAACCCAGCCTAGGAAGCTGCCTAGGTACACAAGATACTAAACCAGAAAAATACTATGTAGTATTATTGTGTTGTGTTACTACTACTACATGAATAGATCACTGTTTTGGAAAATTCATCAGATGTGTGGAGTATGTAATAAACTAATAACAGTGGCAGCTATGTATGCCATAAACATAATTTTTGCTTGTGTGTAGAATGTTCCATGTTGTCTGTCCTTAGCAAATCCTGCTGGCTTGGACCCTGAAGGGTGTGCATTTCTATTCAGCAGAGGAGGGAAGGTGGGGTTTGTTATGTGATAGAGATTTAAAGGGGAGGTACAGCCTAAATCAAAGATGCGCTTATATTCAGTACTACATGTAAAGTCATAGCTCTTGTCTTTTCTTGTTACAGGGAGTCTTTATATAGATGTTGGGTGATAAAAGCTACAGAACAAGTTAAATGGATATGTAAGTGAGCTGTATTATGAATGCATCTGAGGAGAATTAGTAGTTTATGAAAAAAGAATGCATGAAAATATATCAAAATAAACATGAATTAGCTTACCTTGGAAGTTAGAATTGATTTGACTTTTGTGCAAATAACTTTGTAAGTAAATTGAACTTTTCTATATAACACATGTGTTCATACAATACAATCAGCCCCATTAAATTAGAGGCCCGTAGCTGCATCGGCACACCCACAAAGGCTGCGGGCTTGAAATTCGGCTGCTTTACAGAGCTTTTAAATTGAACCATGCCTTGAGTTAGGCAAACCCGTAAATCATTCTTGCACATGATCACCATTCGTGAACATGATCAATTAGTCAAACCCATAGTTACGGGTTTAGACGGAGCCAATAGCAAATTATATCATCATCATTACGTCACTGAAAACTGGAGGTTATATTTCAAAGCCTTATGGGTTTCAATTACGAGTTACAATCGGACCCACATTCCAGAAATAAAACAATATTAATAAGTCAGTAAATATGATATTCTAGTCCATGCGAGTTCCATTATATGTATTAACACATTGATTGCCGGGATTGATATAACACGGAAATTAAACAGAAAAAAAAGTATTTTATTTTGCAGATTTGCGAGCTTGAGAATGTTACATAGTTACATAGTAATTGAGGTTGAAAAAAGACTTTCAGTCCATCAAGTTCAACCTTTTAAGATCTCCTCTGATCTGCAATATGCGGATTAGTTGTTAATTAATTAGTTGTTAATTAATTATTAATCAACAATTTTTTTTTAATTATTATTATTGATTAATAATTAATTGATCTAGATACTGCCGATCGGTTTCCTCCCTGGATCAATACTCTCTAATTATCCAGGATAACCCTGAATTTGCTTTTTAATTAGAAATAAATCCAGTCCCCTTTTAAAGTTATCTATCGAATCCGCTGTCACCACCTCCTCTGGTAGAGAATTCCACAGATTAACCACCCTTACTGTGAAAAAAACCTTTTTTTTCTTTAAGGTGGAATATTTTTACTTCTAACCTCAAGGGGTGTCTGCTTGTCAGTTGAAAACCTTGGCACAAAAAGCTCCCTTGAATAATCTTTATACTGACCTTGGATGTATTTATATAAGGTAATCATATCTCCTCTTAGACGCCCTTTTTCTAGAGAAAATACGTTTAATTTGGTTAGTCTTTCTTCATAACTTAGCCCCTCCATTCCCCTTATTAGTTTTGTTGCCCTCCTCTGTACCTTTTCCAGCTCTAAAATGTCCTTTATGAAGTGGTGCCCAAAATTGTACTCCATATTCCAAATGAGGGCGTACTAGAGATTTGTATTGTGGCAGAATTATATTTGCTTCCCTGGCTTCTATACCCTTCTTAATACATGCTAATATTTCATTTGCATTTGCAGCTGCTGCTTGGCTTTGAGCACTGTTACCTAGGTGGTTGTCCACAAGTGCTCCCAAATCTCTTTCAAAATCTGATATATCTTTTCTCTATATTTGCTCCATTAAGATTATAAAATGCATGGCTATTTTTTCTTCCCAGATGCATAACTTTACATTTATTTGTATTAAATCTCATCTGCCATTTAGATGCCCATTCCTCAATATAATGTAAATCCGTTTGGAGGGAAAGTACATCATTATCTGACCTTGCACAACTTAGTGTCATCCTCGAAAATGAAGACAATATTTTCCAGTGCCACCTCTAAGTCATTAATAAATATGTTAAAAAGGAGAGGGCCTAATACTGAACCCTGAGGAACCCCACTCACCACATTAGTCCAATCGGAGTATGTTCCATTTACAACCACCCTTTGCTTCCTGTCTTTTAGCCAGCTCTCAATCCATGAGCAGATATTTGCTGCAAGTCCTGTATCCATTTATTTGCTCAATAGTCTCCCATGTAAGTTTGCGAGTTTTCAATCTTGTGTCAGGCCTTGGAAACAAGCTCTATGTACATTTGATTTTATGCTCAAAAACAGGGCCCTCCATTCTTTACAATTTGTTTTCTGCTATGTACTCAACCCCTGTACAGCGCTACGGAATATGTTGGCGCGATATAAATAAAGATAATAATAATAATAATAATGTGGCACTGTATCAAAAGCCTTTGCAAAATCCAAAAAGACTACATGCACTGAGTTGCCTTGATCCGGGTTCCTACTAACCTCCTCATAGAAACTAATTAGATTTGTTTGACATGACTTATCCCTCATAAATCCATTTTGACTCCTACTTATAATCCTGTTCAAATAGACATATTCTTGTATGTTATTCCTTATTAACCCTTCTAAAATCTTCCCCACTACAGAAGTGAGGCTCACTGGTCTATAATTGCCCAGATTTGCTCTTGCTCCCTTCTTAAATATAGGTATCACCTCTGTTTTTCTCTAGTTATCTGGTAGAGACCCTGTGTTGTGTGAATCTTGAAAAATTAAATATAATGGTTTGGCTATTACAGAACCCAGTTCCCTCAATACCCTTGGATGTATTCACTCAGGACCTAGGGCTTTATTAACATTTATTTTTTCCAACCGCTTTTGGATTACTTCCTGCGTTAACCAATTATTTGTTGAAGGTAGTGTAGCCCCATTATCATGCAGTGCCCCAATCACTGGTACCTCCATTGTGTATACCAAAGAAAAGAACCTATTTAGCTCATCTGCTTTTTCCTGGTCACTAATTAGCAGACGTCCTGTGTCACATTGCAATGTTCCTATTGCTTCCTTCCTTGCCTTCTTCCCATTAATATACCTATAAAATATTTTAGGGTTAGTCTTACTCTCTTTTGCAATTAATTTTTCATTTTCTATTTCAGCCAGTCTAATAGCCCTTTTGATTTCCTTGTACTCCCGTAAAGCAGTCTCTGTCCCCTCTTGTTTGTATAATTTAAATGCCTGTTCTTTAATTTATCTACCCGATCCTCAACATGCTGAACCCGAGCACCCGGGAGACAGCAAACTGTTCGATTGCAGGGATCTATGACAAATCACCCTGTCTACCTTCCTAATAATAGAGTCCCCTACCACCAAAACCTGTCTGTTGCTCTGACTATGCTGCCATCTGCTATTAATTGTAATACCTAACATCACTTTCCTTTATTTTAAAATACAGTATTGTGTTTATATTTGCATTTACAGTGCTACGGATAGGACTTTAACCCCCTTACGGGTCCTCTCTAGTACCCGTTGGCTTTTTGGCTCCATTTGCGGGTTACGGGTTTGAACGCCAGTGGATTTGTAGCAATTTATTAGCGATTTTCGAACGTAACAGTTACGGGCTGGACAGATCAAAGGATTTCCGCCCGCGAAGTTTAAATTTTGATGCCCCGTAGGGTTTTTCCGCCTGTAACCCGTTAGCGGGTTGCTTTACAGGGCCAATTTAATAGCCGTAAGTCTTACTACGTTATGGACTACGGTTTTACACGTAAACGGAATTTAATAGGGCTATAAATCTCCTCTATCAGGTGCATTCATAATCCAGCTCACTTACATATCCCTTTAAAAGACAACTTACTTTAAAATGAAAAATATATAGGTTTGAAGTGTTAATAGCCTAGTCAGGGTAAAAGTCGTGCAGTTGACTTTCAAATAGAAAATATACATTTTAATTCCACTGCTGGACCCTGGGCGCATCCAAGATACTTTAATGGAAGTTGTGTGTGTGAGAGGGATGTTTACATTTCTGAAGAGCTGCTTTCTGGGCCTTGTAAGGGAGAAGAAGGTAGTGTCAATTTCAGTAAGATCCAAACCTAATAAATCTAATAAAATCTCCTAATCTGCTCCTTTACCCTACTCTCCTTTCCTTCCCTCCACTATTAGATAAAATAAACATACCACTCAGATGGAATAGTTTATTCATAGATTCTGATTTTCTTTAAAATATATTTATGCTCATGTCCTACAAAGCTAATAATGCTCACAAGCAAGTATAGCTTTTGTTGAATTACAGTGATCCTTTAATATAACTGCCATGGTTTAGAATTGCAGTTACCTCTTTCTTCATGAGCTGACAAACTATAAAAGATCAATAGCACAATTGAAATATAGTTGATCTTCCCTAAGTCTTATAAAGGGATCTTAGGTGGAACTTCCCCTTTAGAGTCAACCGGTTGCACTGCAAAACTGTAGAAAACTTCTGTATGAAATATGAAAGTATGTATCAAGCTATCAGCTATATAAGGATAAAATATTGTTTTACACAAAAGCTTAATTTTAGCATTTGTCCTTATTTGACATGCCACATGTCTATGTACTTAGTCTCTTAGGCTCCAGGGTAGCAGACTCCAACACCTAGCACCAAACAGATCTACTTGAGGCCTCCTCAGATATTCAGCATTAATTGTCCTGCTAATCTGTGGATCAGTAGACTAAATTGTGGTTTGGAGAGCCTTAGAACTGTGGGATTGTATCTAACTTCATGATAACATTAAGGAGTATTGATTTGCCATCATAAGATACAGAGATGTAGATTGTAATTATAATTAGAACATCAAAGCAGCTAATTAGTATTCAGGGGTTACTCATTTGCATAGGAACTTTTTTTTCTCAAAAAGTGTGATCTATAAAATATAAAGTAGACAGTGTTTCTTGTGACATTACATCTTCTACCATCAGGTCCTTGTGTGTCGGAAGCTGGTTTTCTGCTGTTTGCTTCTAGCTGCTCACATTATCCTATCAGATCGCTTCTCTGTGTCATCTGACCCGGACCAATCCCTGGCTGGACGCTTCTTTGCTCTCTATCTAATTGCAGGGGCCAGGAGGCCGAAGTATTATTTTGCTTGGACTATGGGTGAGATTTTAAAGATATTGAACTATCCAAAACTGAGATATATGGGTGTTTAAAATGAGACCTTCTTAATAAAGGACCACTGTATTTTTTTGGGGTGGGGGGAACTCTTATTTTCGTGTATGTAACAAACTAGCAACTTTAGCAGTTGTGGAAGCCAAGTAAGCCTTTTAGAGAACATTTTTTACTTTTGTAGACCTGATGCCTTCCTGATAGCTTGAACCATGAGAGCATATACGATCTAATAGATAGAGTATGGAGGGGTGGGGAAGTAAGGAAGGGGGAGAGCAATTTGTTAAATGATTTCAGCATTTGGAATTTGTCACCTGCCCCAATCATCTGCACATGTTGTTAAGCAGGCAGATCTCAACAATAAATACCTGCAATTCTGAAATGTAAATTCCCCTTTCACATATGCAATCTTCACCAAGGATTCCCCCAGTAACAACCAGAGGAATTATAATTTTATTTTTATTTTCTCTGCCTAGTTTTGATCTTAGTCAGGCTCACATATATTATAGATATATATATTTGACTCTGATTTTAAAACCTAGGGCTCTAATCTCGAGGACCTAAAAACGAGAACTCTAAAGTCCAGGAGGGACATATGTAGAACTTGGAACTGAGATCTCTCAAACTTGGACTATAGGACTTAGGGCTGAGAACTCTTAAACACTGGGCCAAGCAATCTAGAACATATGGCAGAAACATCTAGAACTTTGGGCTGAGAAATATATAATTGTGTGTTGAGACTGCTACAGTCCTAGGATCAAGGTCTAGCTCTAAAACCTAGAATTGAAATCCATAGAATTACTACTGAGATCTCTATGTCTGTCATACTTCTGTGATCATTAATACATTAAGTGTAAACAAATATTTAATTGGGTATATTAAAATGTGAAAAAACGCTGTATTTGTGATATAAATGAAGTGCTAGATCATTCAAATGTAGACTACACAACTATTAATAGGTAGAATATGAGAAGAACAGTCTTTTTCTTCTAAATAGTACTTAGTGGAGTTTGACATATAATTGTAGCTAAAGGCAATCCTCATATGCAATATGACACTGCTAATCCTTGCAAAGCCCCCCAAAAAAAAATGTTGTGCACAATATAAAAAAAACTATTTGAGCAAGTGTATTAGCCCTCTAGCAGATTAATTCTTAAATGCAGCAAAACAAGGCATATACGACACAATTTATCATTAATGCAAACAATACTTGTAGTTCTGGTTCTGGTTGTTTAGACTCAGAAATTGTGTTGATTCCATTTATTACATAGTTACATAGTATTTAAGGTTGAAAAAAGACTTTCAGTCCATCAAGTTCAACCTTTGAGATCTCCTCTGATCTGCAATATGCGGATTAACTGTTAATTAGTTGTATATATATTAAAAAAAAAAAATCCCTCCTGATCCCAGACACCGGCGACCGGACTTCTCCCTGGATCAATACTGCCTCTCTAATTGTCCATGATAACCCTGAATTCCCTTTTTAATTAGAAATAAATCCAGTCCCCTTTTAAAGTTATCTATCGAATCGACTGTCACCACCTCCTCTGGTAGAGAATTCCACAGATTAACCACCCTTACTGTGAAGAACCCTTTTCTTTCTTTAAGGTGGAATCTTTTTACTTCTAACCTCAAGGGATGTCCTCTTGTCAGTTGAAAACCTCTTGGCACAAAAAGCTCCCTTGACAAATCTTTATACTGACCCTGGATGTATTTATCTAAGGTAATCATATCTCCTCTTAGACGCCTTTTTTCTAGAGAAAATAAGTTTAATTTGGTTAGTCTTTCTTCATAACTTAGCCCCTCCATTCTCCTTATTAGTTTTGTTGCCCTCCTCTGTACCTTTTCCAGCTCTAAAATGTCCTTTTTATGAAGTGGTGCCCAAAATTGTACTCCATATTCCAAATGAGGGCGTACTAGAGATTTGTATAGTGGCAGAATTATATTTGCTTCCCTGGCTTCTATACCCTTCTTAATACATGCTAATATTTTACTTGCCTTTGCAGCTGCTGCTTGGCTTTGAGCACTGTTACCTAGGTGGTTGTCCACAAGCACTCCCAAATCCTTTTCAATATCCAATACACCTAGATTTGCTCCATTAAGATTATAAATTGCATGGCTATTTTTCCTTCCCAGATGCATAACTCTACATTTATTCGTATTAAATCTCATCTGCCATTTAGATGCCCATTCCTCAATTTTATGTAAATCCCTTTGGAGGGAAAGTACATCATTATCGGATTTGATTACCTTGCACAACTTTGTGTCATCAGCAAAAATGGAGACACTACTTTCCAGTCCCACTTCTAAGTCATTAATAAATATGTTAAAAAGGAAAGGACCTAATACTGAACCCTGAGGAACCCTACTCACCACATTAGTCCAATCGGAGTATGTTCCATTTACAACAACCCTTTGCTTCCTGTCTTTTAGCCAGCTCTCAATCCATGAGCAGATATTTACTGCAATTCCTGTATCTCTTAGTTTGCTCAATAGTCTCCCATGTGGCACTGTATCAAAAGCCTTTGCAAAATCCAAAAAGACTACATGCACTGAGTTGTCTTGATCCAGGTTCCTACTAACCTCCTCATAGAAACTAATTAGATTTGTTTGACATGACCTATCCCTCAAAAATACATTTTGACTCCTACTTATAATCCTGTTCAAATAGACATATTCTTGTATGGTATCCCTTATTAGCCCTTCTAAAATCTTCCCCACTACAGAAGTGAGGCTCACTGGTCTATAATTCCCCGGATTTGCTCTTGCTCCCTTCTTAAATATAATAATAGGTATCACCTCTATTTTTCTCCAGTCATCTGGTAGAGACCCTGTATTGAGTGAATCTTGAGAAATTAAATATAATGGTTTGGCTATTACAGAACCCAGTTCCCTTAGTACCCTTGGATGTATTCCATCAGGACCTAGGGCTTTATTAACATTTATTTTTTCCAACCGCTTTTGGATTACTTCCTGCATTAACCAATTCTTGTCGAAGGTAGTGGAGCCCCATTTTGTTGCTGTGTCCCAACCACTGGTACCTCCCTTGTGTATACCGAAGAAAATAACCTATTTAGCTCATCTGCCTTTTCCTGGTCACTAATTAGCAGACGTCCTGTGTCACATTGCAATGTTCCTATTTCTTCCTTCCTTGCCTTCTTCCCATTAATATACCTATAAAATGTTTTAGGGTTAGTCTTACTCTCTTTTTCAACTCATTTTTCATTTTCTATTTCAGCCAGTCTAATAGCCCTTTTGATTTCCTTGTACTCCCGTAAAGCAGTCTCTGTCCCCCCTTGTTTGTATAATTTAAATGCCTGTTCTTTAATTTGTCTACCTGATCCTCAACATGCCGAACCCGAGCACCTGGGAGACAGCAAACTGTTTCGATCACACTGTCTACCTTCCTAATAATAGAGTCCCCTACCACCAAAACCTATTTGTTGCTCTGACTATGCTGCACTCTGCTATTAATTGTAATACCTAACATCACTTTCCTTTTAATTTAAAATACAGTATTGTGTTTATATTTGCATTTACAGTGCTACAGATAGGACTTTAACCTCCTTACGGGTCCTCTCTAGTACACGTTGGCTTTTTGGCTCCATTTGCGGGTTATGGGTTTGTACGCCAGTGGATTTGTAGCAATTTAATAGCGATTTTCGAACGTAACATTTACGGGCTGGACAGATCAAAGGATTTCCGGCCGCCGAGTTCAAATTTTGATGTCCCGTAGAGTTTTTTCGCCTGTAACCCGTTAGCGGGTTGCTTTACAGGGCCAATTTATTAGCCATAAGTCTTGCGGGCTACGTTATGGACTACGGTTTTACACGTAAACGGAATTTAATAGGGCTGTAAATCTCCTCTATCAGGTGCATTCATAATCCAGCTCACTTACATATCCCTTCAAAAGACAACTTACTTTAAAATGAAAAATATATTCCTCAATTTTATGTTAGTCTCTTTGGTGGGAAAGCACATCACTATCTGATTTAATTACCTTGCACAATTTATGGTCCTTGTTACTCCATGACTGCTGAATGACAATAGGACTCACTTGCTCAAAGTAAAAAATTGATTGCCAACGGGCCGTTTCGTTCTCCTATAGAACTTTGTCTGGCAATCATTTTTTTACTTTGAGCAAGTGAGTCCTATTGTCAAGCAGCAACCATGGAGTAACAAGGACCATAAATGGAATCAACACAATTGCTGAGTCTAAACATCCAGCACCAGAACTTAAAGTAGTTGCATTAATGATAAATTGTGCTGTATATACCTTGTTTTGCTGCATTTAAGCATTAATCTTCTAGAGGACTAATACACTTGCTCAAATTGTTTTTTTATTAGTCTTTTTTTTTTATATTGTTCACCAACATTTTTTTTTTGCTTTCCAAGGATTAGCAGTGTAATATTGCATATGAGGATTGCCTTTTGCTACAATGATATGTCAAACTCCACTAAGTATTATTTAGAAGAAAGACACTGTTCTTCTCATATTCTACCTATTATTAGTTGTGGAGTCCGTATTGGCTACATTTGAATTATCTAGCACATCACAAATACAGCGTTTTTTTTAATTTTAATATAGCCAATTAAATATTTTTTTACATATCTATAGGTGTCAAGCACCAGGGTATTGACACTAAAGGTCAATCCCTTATCTGATACATTGAGTGTCTTGAACTCAAGTACACGAATATAGGACTAGAGACAGACGTCTTTGATACTGATACATGTAGAATGAAGAAAAACTGCTTACAAAATCTATACAGCATGACACTTGTAGGTACCATTGTAATATTTACCTTTGTGTACACAGCGGATGCCATTAATAATGCTGCTGGCTTTGGATTTAATGGGATCGACGAGGATGGGAGTGAGAGATGGGACCTGCTGTCCAACTTGAATATCTGGAAGATTGAGGTGAGGAGACTGCTTCTCTAAGTAGTACAATTTTGGTAGGATAAAATGGAGGGGCTCACATAGAGTCTCCTGTTTAATGACACATATACACACTTTTTCTTTGGTCTTTGTTTTTCTCTTGCTCTTTTGCATTCTCACTTCATCCACTTCCTCCCTCCTCACTTTCCGATTTCTTAACTCTCTCACTTCTTTCGCCCTCTGTTATCTGTGTTCTCTCACTTTGATCTCTAATCTTATCTCACTTCCTTCTCCTACAGACAGCTACCAGCTTCAAGGTATTCATCGATAACTGGAACATACAGACAGCTGTTTGGCTAAAAGAGTTAAGTATCTGTCCCATAACATGTAATGTTGTGTTTCCTCGTGCTAAGCCATATACCTAGTGTAGGTTTAGTGAGAGGTTCATAGTCATACCCAGCCATAGAAGTGTGGTGTTTCATTGTATTATTGTGGCAGTCCTTGTTATTAGTTTTAGAGATTTGTCTCTCTTTTGCAGGGTGTGTTATGACAGGAGCCCATTTAATCCCCTCCTATCTACATTCATTTTATCGGCAATGTGGCATGGTGTTCATCCTGGGTACTACCTCACTTTCCTCACTGCTGTGCCCATCACACTGGCAGCTCGCAAGGTGAGTAAATCTCTTACTCTCACTGTTTGATTACCCAAAACAGGAACATTTTGCAGACAGGTAAGAGGAGAAGAGACAGAGATAGTTGAAACAAACAGACATAGGTGAGAGGCAGAGTGGTAAGATGTGGGAGGGAAAGGTTTATGGTGGACAAAGGAGATGAAATGGGCATTAAGAGATGAGGGAGGAAAGAGAAGTGGGAGTAGACAGACATAGGTAAAGGGCTGAGTAAGAAAAGTGAAGCTTGGTTGCAAGGGGTGAAGAGACAGATTAGAGAAGAGAATATAGTAAAGTAAGTAGTGGAGAGAAAAGTGAAAGGTGGCAGACCAAGGTCAGAGGTGGAGAGAGAGTGAAACAGTGATAGAACTAGGGCAAGGGTGGTAAGCCAGAGAAAAGCTGGTAGTCCAAGGATAAGGGATGGTAGGGAGGGGGAGGTGTTAGACCAAGGGCAGGAATGGGAAGAGAGGGAAAAGGTGGAGACCAAGGTCAAGGTAGGAGATAAAGGGAAAAGCTGGTAGAGAAAGGGCAGGGATGGATGGAGAGAGCAATGTGTCAGACCATGGTCAGGATTGTGGAGAGAGGGGAGGTGGTAGACCAAGATTAGGGGCGGGAAGAGAGCAGAAAGGTGGTAGAGCAAGGTCAGGGGTCGAAAGAAAGTGGAAATGTGGTAGAAAAAGGACAGGGGCTGGTGAGAAAGGTGAAGGGTGGTAGATAAAGGGCAAGAGTGGGGAGAAAGGGTAAAGGTGTCAGCCCAAAGGCAAGGGTGAAAAGAAAGGGAAAGGATGTTAGAGAAAGTGCAGGGGTGGGGTGTCAGACCAAGGGCAAGAGTGGAAAGAAAAAAAAATAGAAAGTTGAAAAAAAGTGTGAGAGAAGTGACTGAGAAAAACAAGTAGTTTTAGAGAAGACGAAAAATGTTTAAGACAGATTGGGGGAATTAATTAAGCCAATACTAGATGTCCTCCTCGTTCTATGTTTCTATATTTCTGAGATAGCAAGGGTTTGGGGTAAAGACAGAGAGGTCAGGAGAAAGAGGAGACGACCAAAAAAACTTTTAGATAAAGTGGATGGAAAGGGATATGAGGCAAAGCAGGAAGGGGATAAAATTCAGTGGGGTGAAAGAAGGAAGAGAAAGATAGAAAACAGGGAAAGAGCAGGAGGTACAGACAGTGTATGAGCTCATTCACGTATTTCTAGCATGTCCCAGCAGTATCACTGGTCAGTGTTCTGGCGCTGGCGCTGCATATTCTGGTTCCCATAACAACCGGCTGACGGCTGCAGCCATCCTCTCCTTCACAGCATGGAGGCCCTAGCTCACCACAATGACAGAGCATTACTGCAACTTCCACAGACAGGAATTAACATTTGTAATTGCAATTTTAGAGTTTTTAAAATGACATGTGTTATTATACAACATATTAAGCAGGAAGTTTCCGGGTTGCAAAGATTGACAAGCTGTCTTGGCTTGTGATGCATTGTGGGAGCTGGGTGTTCTTGGTGTTGGTAACCCTCCTTTTTTGTTTTGTCCCTAGGTGAGGCAGAACATCCGCCCCTGGTTCCAAGGAACATCACTGAGCAGAGCCGTGTATGCCGTGATTACATGGTTCTGTACACAAGTAGCTATGAGCTACACTGTGGCTCCATTCCTGCTGCTGGAGCTGGGGCAATCCCTAGAGGTGTACAGGTGAGAGGACATGGGAGATGATGAGATAGAGGGGGGAGTGCACAGGTAAAGGGGTCATAGATGAGAGCAAGAAAAATAAACAAAGCAGGAATGTAGAGAAATACACTGGGAGGGGAGTAGGGTAGAGAGACAAAAATAATTGGCGAGAAAAAATTGAGTATGTGAAAAATGTAGAAAGGTATGGGTGAGTAAGTTAGTGATCAGTGCTATTTGAATAGCTGTAAGAGGTGATACTCGGTCATATTGTATAACACAATTGCTTTTTCCCTGCAGGTCGCTGGGCTTCTGTCTACACATTGCCCCTATCTTGGTACTTCTGATTCTTCCAGGGAGAGCAAGACCAAGGAATGCAGAACAAAATGGTACCAAGCCATCCTGGGACAGAAACTACAACAAAGTGAAGAAGGAAACCTGAAGCAATGAAGAGGGGAATAAAGAGGAGGGAGAGGGTCATATAGGGTGAGAAAGAGAGAGACTGGGGAGAGGAAGGAGTGAGACTGAGAAGAGAGAGAGAGAGAGTTATAGACAGGGAGAGGAGAGGAGGAAAAATGAGAATGGCCCTGTTTCACTAAAGTGAAGAAATGAAGGAAACGTTTTAAAATGCTGCATTTCTACATCATTCCACCCGGCAACTAATTTCAGATACATTTTTGGTATTTTGTAGGTGAATTCTCCTATAAATAAGCCACAGTGAGGCTACTCTCTTCATTGACTAAGCAGATAGTTGACAGTGATCAGTGTAATGTTATTTTATGTTAGAGCCACATTTATTGTGTTATAAGAATACATGTCTAACGTTATTTCCTAAGTTAATATGTGATGTATTTCCACTAATTAACCTAGAACTTAGAAAGAAATTTAGATCTGTTTCTTAAGTTGATCTTTTGCCAGAAGACTGATGTTGAAACTAACATGTTTGTGCTAGAGCTCCTCCCATACTTTTTCCACCCTCACAGAGTGTTTTGCATATTTCCCTACACTTTGTCAGTAAATCTTTGTGGCAATTAACTGCAGGCAATTGTGATCCATACTCTGCATCAGTTTGGAAAAGATGGGAAGAACTCCATCCTACAGATGGGAAGAGCTCCATCCTAAAGATGGGAAGAGCTCCATCCTAAAGATTGGAAGAGCTCCATCCTAAAAATGGGAAGAGCTCCATCCTAAAGATGGGAAGAGCTCCATCCTAAAAATGGGAAGAGCTTCATCATAAAGATGGGAAGAGCTCCATCCTAAAAATGGGAAGAGCTTCATCATAAAGATGGGAAGAGCTCCATCCTAAAGATTGGAAGAGATCCATCCTAAAAATGGGAAGAGCTGCATCATAAAGATGGAAAGAGCTCCATCCTAAAGATTGGAAGAGCTTCATCCTAAAAATGGGAAGAGCTCCATCCTAAAAATGGGAAGAGCAGCATCATAAAGATGGGAAGAGCTCCATCCTAAAGATGGGAAGAGCAGCATCATAAAGATGGGAAGAGCTCCATCCTAAAGATGGGAAGAGCTCAATTCTAAAGATCGGTAGAGCTCCATCCTAAAGATGGGTAGAGTTCTATTCTAAAGATGGTAAGAGCTCCATCTTAAAGATGAAAAGTTGATCCATACTAAAGATGGGAAGAGCTCCATCCTAAAGATGGGATAAGTTCCATTCTAAAGATGAAGAAAAAAACATAAATTCTTGGTGTCATATTTTTCATAATAGATAAAGGATTTTTTTATCACAATAAACTGAAAGTTGTTGATGATTACCTTTACTATTTGCAAGTTATAAAAGATGGAATTAAGATGCCTATTAATGTTATGTATCAAATATAAATAGAGAGATAGATAGATAGATAGATAGATAATATTTTTAATACTGATCTTACAGTCTTGCCAAGTCATTGTTATAATGAGAAAGTGAATATGACGGGGCTTGCTGAAGTGACCTGCTCTTCTCACCCCTCAAGCACCTCCTACTTTAGTGAATCTTGGCCTTTGATAAGAAGAGAAAGCTTGGTGGACAGATGGACAGAGAAGCTAGTAAGCAAAAGAGTGAGAGACAGTGATGTAGAGGGCATGATTATGTCAGAAAAAAGCAATAGAGGTGGAGAGGTAGGTGAGGATTGTTATGTATACCACTGCAGTCTATGTGCCTTTTGATGCATAAACCTATTATTTGTTTTACAAAAGGGAGTTTAATACAGAGAGAGAGTGAAAACCAGTGAAGGAAAGCGTGCCTTATTCTCTTGAGTGCAGAAGTTATTTATGAACTGAAATCCACACATTAGGCAGCAAGTTTTGTACTTTTTCCAGTTTTTTTATATTGTATCACAGAAAGTGCAATATGAACTTTTGGGACTTATCAGAGCTGCATAACAGTGTCTATTTCACTTGTGATATTATGTTTGGTGCATACAAATGTATGAATGTGTATTTCTTATTGTGTTTTCTAATGTGTTTTCTGTTAGCAAAATGAGATAAAACGGCTTGTTTTGACTTTAAATTATTTTTTGAGTATTAATTGCTAGAATTACCCAAATGATCTATAGATAAATGTATTAACTTCTGGAAAATAATGTTTATTAAATAATTATAAACTGTCAAATGTGGGTAGGGTAATAAGCATCAAAGGTGCTGTGGTATACTTTGTGTTAGGTTGCAATGTATATTTAATCACAACCACTATAATAATCTACCCCAAATATATTTCAGTCCAATGTTTTGTAACAGACTTTAGCATCTAAGCACTATTATTGTTGAAAATGCCCTGTACACTTTATTTAACTTACTGAATAGCTCAGATTTGGCCTGATTCTAAATTATGCAAAAGTTGTGTTATTTTCTGTTAGAACACATCAGATGGAGAATGCGTGGTGTATGTAAATACTTGTACATGTCAATATAATATTGTAACTGATTTTCTTACAAAATCTATTAAAAATGCTACTTTTCTAAATAATTTGTTATGTTTATGATGTAGTACAAGGTTGTTGCCACCAGAAGGTGCTGCAGCACAGGAACTCACAGTGTAAATGCCTATATTTCAGTGAGGAATAACTAGACACCAGAGGGCGCTCTATCCCCATTGTAAAGTACAAAGTAGTAACATAACTTCTGGGTGTATTTGTGCAGCTGGATAACAGGCAATACCATGGAGTTACATATGGCTGTCATCAATGTAAAGTACATTAAGAATCTATGTATGTATGCCTCTAGATGGATGTTACATGTGTAGGATTTTTTATGAAGTAATACTTAAATACCAATGGAATATGTGGACCTATAGAAAAAATAAATAAATATATATATATATATATATATATATATATATATATATATATATATATATATATTTATTTATATATATATATATATATATATATATATATATATATATATATATATATATATATATATATATACACACACATATACCATACATCTATCAATCTGAGAAGTGCAGTGTAAGTATAGAGGGTGTATGTGATGCCACAACAAGTGTTGGAGAGGTGCAGCACACAGTGGGGGGACACGGTTTGCAGATATGTGATGCATGGCTGAGAGTGTACAGTTTTGCTGTAAAGTGCAGAATTGGGGTGAATTGAGATTCAGGACTAGATAGTGTAATTAGTTGTATTATGTTAGAGTGGTTAATTATATGCAGTGTTGGAGAGGTGTAGTGTATAATTAGGGAGCACACAGTTCTGGGGTGCAGTGTATAATTAGGGAGCACACAGTTTTGGGGTGCAGTGTATAATTAGGAAGCACACAGTTCTGGGGAGTAATATATAATTAGGGGAGCACACAGTTCTGGGGTGCAGTGTATAATTAGGGAGCACATAGTTCTGGGATGTAGTGTATAATTAGGGGAGCACACAGTTCTGGGGAGTAATATATAATTAGGGGAGCACACAGTTCTGGGGTGCAGTGTATAATTAGGGAGCACACAGTTCTGGGGTGTAGTATATAATTAGGGAGCACACAGTTCTGGGGTGTAGTGTATAATTAGGGAGCACATAGTTCTGGGGTGCAGTGTATAATTAGGGAGCACATAGTTCTGGGGTGCAGTGTATAATTAGGGAGCACATAGTTCTGGGATGTAGTGTATAATTAGGGGAGCACACAGTTCTGGGGTGCAGTGTATAATTAGGGGAGCACACAGTTCTGGGGTGCAGTGTATAATTAGGGGAGCACACAGTTCTGGGGTGTAGTGTATAATTAGGGGAGCACACAGTTCTGGGGTGCAGTGTATAATTAGGGGAGCACACAGTTCTGGGGTGCAGTGTATAATTAGGGAACACATAGTTCTGGGGTGCAGTGTATAATTAGGGAGCACACAGTTCTGGGGTGTAGTGTATAATTAGGGAGCACACAGTTCTGGGGTGCAGTGAATAATTAGGGAGCACACTGTTCTGGGGTGCAGTGTATAATTAGGGGAGCACACAGTTCTGGGATGTAGTGTATAATTAGGGGAGCATACAGTTCTGGGGTGTAGTGTATAATTAGGGAGCACACAGTTCTGGGGTGCAGTGTATAATTAGGGGAGCACATCGTTCTGGGGTGTAGTGTATAATTAGGGAGCATACAGTTCTGGGATGTAGTGTATAATTAGGGGAGCACACAGTTCTGGGATGTAGTGTATAATTAGGGAGCATACAGTTCTGGGGTGTAGTGTATAATTAGGGGAGCACACAGTTCTGGGGTGTAGTGTATAATTAGGGAGCACACAGTTCTGGGGTGCAGTGTATAATTAGGGAACACATAGTTCTGGGGTGTAGTGTATAATTAGGGAACACACAGTTCTGGGGTGTAGTGTATAATTAGGGAACACACAGTTCTGGGGTGTAGTGTATAATTAGGGAACACATAGTTCTGGGGTGCTGTGTATAATTAGGGAGCACACAGTTCTGGGGTGCAGTGTATAATTAGGGAGCACATAGTTCTGTGGTTTAGTGTATAATTAGGGGAGCACACAGTTCTGGGGTGCAGTGTATAATTAGGGGAGCACACAGTTCTGGGGTGCAGTGAATAATTAGGGAGCACACTGTTCTGGGGTGTAGTGTATAATTAGGGAGCACACAGTTCTGGGGTGTATTGTATAATTAGGGGAGCACACAGTTCTGGGGTGCAGTGTATAATTAGGGGAGCACACAGTTCTGGGTGTAGTGTATAATTAGGGAGCACACAGTTCTGGGGTGTAGTGTATAATTAGGGAGCACACAGTTCTGGGGTGTAGTGTATAATTAGGGAGCACACAGTTCTGGGATGTAGTGTATAATTAGGGAGCACATAGTTCTGGGGTGCAGTGTATAATTAGGGGAGCACACAGTTCTGGGATGTAGTGTATAATTAGGGAGCACACAGTTCTGGGGTGTAGTGTATAATTAGGGAGCACATAGTTCTGGGGTGCAGTGTATAATTAGGGAGCACACAGTTCTGGGGTGCAGTGTATAATTAGGGAGCACACAGTTCTGGGGTGTAGTGTATAATTAGGGAACACATAGTTCTGGGGTGCAGTGTATAATTAGGGAGCACATAGATCTGGGGTGTATTGTATAATTAGGGAGCACACAGTTCTGGGGTGCAGTGTATAACTAGGGGAGCACACAGTTCTGGGATGTAGTGTATAATTAGGGAGCACACAGTTCTGGGGTGCAGTGTATAATTAGGGAGCACACAGTTCTGGGGTGTAGTGTATAATTAGGGAGCACACAGTTCTGGGGTGTAGTGTATAATTAGGGAGCACATAGTTCTGGGGTGTAGTGTATAATTAGGGAGCACATATTTCTGGGGTGCAGTGTATAATTAGGGAGCACACAGTTCTGGGGTGTAGTGTATAATTAGGGGAGCACACAGTTCTGGGATGTAGTGTATAATTAGGGAGCACACAGTTCTGGGGTGCAGTGAATAATTAGGGAGCACACTGTTCTGGGGTGCAGTGTATAATTAGGGGAGCACACAGTTCTGGGATGTAGTGTATAATTAGGGGAGCATACAGTTCTGGGGTGTAGTGTATAATTAGGGAGCACACAGTTCTGGGGTGCAGTGTATAATTAGGGAACACATAGTTCTGGGGTGTAGTGTATAATTAGGGAACACACAGTTCTGGGGTGTAGTGTATAATTAGGGAACACATAGTTCTGGGGTGCTGTGTATAATTAGGGAGCACACAGTTCTGGGGTGCAGTGTATAATTAGGGAGCACATAGTTCTGTGGTTTAGTGTATAATTAGGGGAGCACACAGTTCTGGGGTGCAGTGTATAATTAGGGGAGCACACAGTTCTGGGGTGCAGTGAATAATTAGGGAGCACACTGTTCTGGGGTGTAGTGTATAATTAGGGAGCACACAGTTCTGGGGTGCAGTATATAATTAGGGAGCACACTGTTCTGGGGTGTAGTGTATAATTAGGGAGCACACAGTTCTGGGGTGTATTGTATAATTAGGGGAGCACACAGTTCTGGGGTGCAGTGTATAATTAGGGGAGCACACAGTTCTGGGGTGTAGTGTATAATTAGGGAGCACACAGTTCTGGGGTGTATTGTATAATTAGGGGAGCACACAGTTCTGGGGTGCAGTGTATAATTAGGGGAGCACACAGTTCTGGGGTGTAGTGTATAATTAGGGGAGCACACAGTTCTGGGTGTAGTGTATAATTAGGGAGCACACAGTTCTGGGGTGTAGTGTATAATTAGGGAGCACACAGTTCTGGGGTGTAGTGTATAATTAGGGAACACATAGTTCTGGGGTGCAGTGTATAATTAGGGGAGCACACAGTTCTGGGATGTAGTGTATAATTAGGGAGCACACAGTTCTGGGATGCAGTGTATAATTAGGGGAGCACACAGTTCTGGGGTGTAGTGTATAATTAGGGAACACATAGTTCTGGGGTGTAGTGTATAATTAGGGAGCACACAGTTTTGGGGTGCAGTGTATAATTTGGGAGCACACAGTTCTGGGGTGCAGTGTATAATTAGGGAGCACACAGTTCTGGGGTGCAGTGTATAATTAGGGGAGCACACAGTTCTGGGATGTAGTGTATAATTAGGGAGCACACAGTTCTGGGGTGTAGTGTATAATTAGGGAGCACACAGTTCTGGGGTGTATTGTATAATTAGGGGAGCACATAGTTCTGGGGTGCAGTGTATAATTAGGGAGCACACAGTTCTGGGGTGTAGTGTATAATTAGGGGAGCACACAGTTCTGGGGTGTAGTGTATAATTAGGGAGCACATAGTTCTGGGGTGCTGTGTATAATTAGGGGAGCACACAGTTCTGGGGTGCAGTGTATAATTAGGGGAGCACACAGTTCTGGGATGTAGTGTATAATTAGGGAGCACACAGTTCTGGGGTGTAGTGTATAATTAGGGAGCACACAGTTCTGGGGTGTATTGTATAATTAGGGGAGCACACAGTTCTGGGGTGCAGTGTATAATTAGGGGAGCACACAGTTCTGGGGTGTAGTGTATAATTAGGGAGCACATAGTTCTGGGGTGCTGTGTATAATTAGGGAGCACACAGTTCTGGGGTGTAGTGTATAATTAGGGAGCACACAGTTCTGGGGTGTAGTGTATAATTAGGGAACACATAGTTCTGGGGTGCAGTGTATAATTAGGGGAGCACACAGTTCTGGGATGTAGTGTATAATTAGGGAGCACACAGTTCTGGGATGCAGTGTATAATTAGGGAACACATAGTTCTGGGGTGCAGTGTATAATTAGGGGAGCTCACAGTTCTGGGATGTAGTGTATAATTAGGGAGCACACAGTTCTGGGGTGCAGTGTATAATTAGGGAGCACACAGTTCTGGGGTGTAGTGTATAATTAGGGAGCATACAGTTCTGGGGTGTAGTGTATAATTAGGGGAGCACACAGTTCTGGGGTGTAGTGTATAATTAGGGAGCACACAGTTCTGGGGTGTAGTGTATAATTAGGGAGCACACAGTTCTGGGATGTAGTGTATAATTAGGGAGCACACAGTTCTGGGATGCAGTGTATAATTAGGGGAGCACATAGTTCTGGGATGTAGTGTATAATTAGGGAGCACACAGTTCTGGGATGCAGTGTATAATTAGGGGAGCACATAGTTCTGGGGTGTAGTGTATAATTAGGGAGCACACAGTTCTGGGGTGTAGTGTATAATTAGGGAGCACATAGTTCTGGGGTGCAGTGTATAATTAGGGAGCACACAGTTCTGGGGTGCAGTGTATAATTAGGGAGCACACAGTTCTGGGGTGTAGTGTATAATTAGGGAACACATAGTTCTGGGGTGCAGTGTATAATTAGGGAGCACATAGATCTGGGGTGTATTGTATAATTAGGGAGCACACAGTTCTGGGGTGCAGTGTATAACTAGGGGAGCACACAGTTCTGGGATGTAGTGTATAATTAGGGAGCACACAGTTCTGGGGTGCAGTGTATAATTAGGGAGCACACAGTTCTGGGGTGTAGTGTATAATTAGGGAGCACACAGTTCTGGGGTGTAGTGTATAATTAGGGAGCACACAGTTCTGGGGTGTAGTGTATAATTAGGGAGCACATATTTCTGGGGTGCAGTGTATAATTAGGGAGCACACAGTTCTGGGGTGCAGTGTATAATTAGGGAGCACACAGTTCTGGGATGTAGTGTATAATTAGGGAGCACACAGTTCTGGGATGCAGTGTATAATTAGGGAGCACACAGTTCTGGGGTGCAGTGTATAATTAGGGAGCACATAGTTCTGGGGTGCAGTGTATAATTAGGGAGCACACAGTTCTGGGGTGTAGTGTATAATTAGGGAGCACATAGTTCTGGGGTGCAGTGTATAATTAGGGAGCACACAGTTCTGGGGTGTAGTGTATAATTAGGGAGCACACAGTTCTGGGATGTAGTGTATAATTAGGGGAGCACACAGTTCTGGGGTGCAGTGTATAATTAGGGAGCACACAGTTCTGGGGTGCAGTGTATAATTAGGGAGCACACAGTTCTGGGGTGCAGTGTATAATTAGGGAGCACATAGTTCTGGGGTGCAGTGTATAATTAGGGAGCACACAGTTCTGGGGTGTAGTGTATAATTAGGGAGCACATAGTTCTGGGGTGCAGTGTATAATTAGGGAGCACACAGTTCTGGGGTGCAGTGTATAATTAGGGGAGCACACAGTTCTGGGATGTAGTGTATAGTTAGGGAGCACACAGTTCTGGGGTGCAGTGTATAATTAGGGAGCACACAGTTCTGGGGTGCAGTGTATAATTAGGGAGCACACAGTTCTGATATGTAGTGTATAATTAGGGAGCACACAGTTCTGGGGTGCAGTGTATAATTAGGGAGCACACAGTTCTGGGATGTAGTGTATAATTAGGGGAGCACACAGTTCTGGGGTGCAGTGTATAATTAGGGAGCACACAGTTCTGGGATGTAGTGTATAATTAGGGGAGCACACAGTTCTGGGGTGCAGTGTATAATTAGGGAGCACACAGTTCTGGGGTGCAGTGTATAATTAGGGAGCACACAGTTCTGGGGTGCAGTGTATAATTAGGGAGCACATAGTTCTGGGGTGCAGTGTATAATTAGGGAGCACACAGTTCTGGGGTGTAGTGTATAATTAGGGAGCACATAGTTCTGGGGTGCAGTGTATAATTAGGGAGCACACAGTTCTGGGGTGCAGTGTATAATTAGGGGAGCACACAGTTCTGGGATGTAGTGTATAATTAGGGAGCACACAGTTCTGGGGTGCAGTGTATAATTAGGGAGCACACAGTTCTGGGGTGCAGTGTATAATTAGGGAGCACACAGTTCTGATATGTAGTGTATAATTAGGGAGCACATATTTCTGGGGTGCAGTGTATAATTAGGGAGCACACAGTTCTGGGGTGTAGTGTATAATTAGGGAGCACATAGTTCTGGGGTGCAGTGTATAAATAGGGAGCACACAGTTCTGGGGTGCAGTGTATAATTAGGGGAGCACACAGTTCTGGGATGTAGTGTATAATTAGGGAGCACACAGTTCTGGGGTGCAGTGTATAATTAGGGAGCACACAGTTCTAAGGTGCAGTGTATAATTAGGGGAGCACACAGTTCTGGGATGTAGTGTATAATTAGGGAGCACACAGTTCTGGGGTGCAGTGTATAATTAGGGAGCACACAGTTCTGGGGTGCAGTGTATAATTAGGGAGCACACAGTTCTGATATGTAGTGTATAATTAGGGAGCACATAGTTCTGGGATGTAGTGTATAATTAGGGAGCACACAGTTCTGGGATGTAGTGTATAATTAGGGAGCACACAGTACTGGGGTGCAGTGTATAATTAGGGAGCATACAGTTCTGGGGTGTAGTGTATAATTAGGGAGCACACAGTTCTGGGGTGTAGTGTATAATTAGGGAGCACATAGTTCTGGGATGTAGTGTATAATTAGGGAGCACACAGTTCTGGGGTGTAGTGTATAATTAGGGAGCACATATTTCAGGGGTGCAGTGTATAATTAGGGGAGCACATCGTTCTGGGGTGTAGTGTATAATTAGGGAACACATAGTTCTGGGGTGCAGTGTATAATTAGGGAGCACACAGTTCTGGGGTGCTGTGTATAATTAGGGAGCACACAGTTCTGGGGTGTAGTGTATAATTAGGGAGCACACAGTTTTGGGGTGTAGTGTATAATTAGGGAGCACACAGTTCTGGGGTGTAATGTATAATTAGGGAGCACACAGTTCTGGGGTGTATTGTATAATTAGGGAGCACACAGTTCTGGGGTGTAGTGTATAATTAGGGAACACATAGTTCTGGGGTGTAGTGTATAATTAGGGAGCACACAGTTCTGGGGTGCAGTGTATAATTAGGGAGCACACAGTTCTGGGGTGTAGTGTATAATTAGGGAGCACACAGTTCTGGGGTGCAGTGTATAATTAGGGAGCACACAGTTCTGGGGTGTAGTGTATAATTAGGGAGCACACAGTTCTGGGGTGCAGTGTATAATTAGGGAGCACACAGTTTTGGGGTGCAGTGTATAATTAGGAAGCACACAGTTCTGGGGAGTAATATATAATTAGGGGAGCACACAGTTCTGGGATGTAGTGTATAATTAGGGAGCACACAGTTCTGGGGTGCAGTGTATAATTAGGGGAGCACATAGTTCTGGGATGTAGTGTATAATTAGGGAGCACACAGTTCTGGGGTGTAGTGTATAATTAGGGAGCACACAGTTCTGGGGTGCAGTGTATAATTAGGGGAGCACATAGTTCTGGGATGTAGTGTATAATTAGGGAGCACACAGTTCGGGGGTGTAGTGTATAATTAGGGAGCACACAGTTCTGTGATGTAGTGTATAATTAGGGAGCACACAGTTCTGGGATGTAGTGTATAATTTGGGAGCACACAGTTCTGGGGTGCAGTGTATAATTAGGGAGCACACAGTTCTGGGGTGCAGTGTATAATTAGGGAGCACACAGTTCTGGGATGTAGTGTATAATTAGGGAGCACACAGTTCTGGGATGTAGTGTATAATTTGGGAGCACACAGTTCTGGGGTGCAGTGTATAATTAGGGAGCACACAGTTCTGGGGTGCAGTGTATAATTAGGGAGCACACAGTTCTGGGATGTAGTGTATAATTAGGGAGCACACAGTTCTGCGGTGCAGTGTATAATTAGGGAGCACACAGTTCTGGGGTGTAGTGTATAATTAGGGAGCACACAGTTCTGGGGTGTAGTGTATAATTAGGGAGCACACAGTTCTGGGGTGCAGTGTATAATTAGGGAGCACACAGTTCTGGGGTGTAGTGTATAATTAGGGAGCACACAGTTCTGGGGTGCAGTGTATAATTAGGGAGCACACAGTTTTGGGGTGCAGTGTATAATTAGGAAGCACACAGTTCTGGGGAGTAATATATAATTAGGGGAGCACACAGTTTTGGGATGTAGTGTATAATTAGGGAGCACACAGTTCTGGGGTGCAGTGTATAATTAGGGGAGCACATAGTTCTGGGATGTAGTGTATAATTAGGAAGCACACAGTTCTGGGGTGTAGTGTATAATTAGGGAGCACACAGTTCTGGGGTGCAGTGTATAATTAGGGGAGCACATAGTTCTGGGATGTAGTGTATAATTAGGGAGCACACAGTTCTGCGGTGCAGTGTATAATTAGGGAGCACACAGTTCTGGGGTGTAGTGTATAATTAGGGAGCACACAGTTCTGGGGTGTAGTGTATAATTAGGGAGCACATAGTTCTGGGGTGCAGTGTATAATTAGGGGAGCACATAGTTCTGGGGTGCAGTGTATAATTAGGGAGCACACAGTTCTGGGGTGTAGTGTATAATTAGGGAGCACACAGTTCTGGGGTGCAGTGTATAATTAGGGGAGCACACAGTTCTGGGATGTAGTGTATAATTAGGGAGCACATAGTTCTGGGGTGCAGTATATAATTAGGGAGCACATAGTTCTGGGGTGCAGTGTATAATTAGGGGAGCACACAGTTCTGGGGTGTAGTGTATAATTAGGGGAGCACACAGTTCTGGGGTGCAGTGTATAATTAGGGGAGCACACAGTTCTGGGGTGCAGTGTATAATTAGGGGAGCACACAGTTCTGGGGTGTAGTGTATAATTAGGGGAGCACACAGTTCTGGGGTGCAGTGTATAATTAGGGGAGCACACAGTTCTGGGGTGTAGTGTATAATTAGGGAGCACACAGTTTTGGGGTGCAGTGTATAATTAGGGAGCACACAGTTCTGGGGAGTAATATATAATTAGGGGAGCACACAGTTCTGGGGTGCAGTGTATAATTAGGGAGCACACAGTTCTGGGGTGCAGTGTATAATTAAGGGAGCACATAGTTCTGGGGTGCAGTGTATAATTAGGGGAGCACACAGTTCTGAGGTGTAGTGTATAATTAGGGGAGCACACAGTTCTGGGGTGCAGTGTATAATTAGGGGAGCACACAGTTCTGGGGTGTAGTGTATAATTAGGGGAGCACACAGTTCTGGGGTGCAGTGTATAATTAGGGGAGCACACAGTTCTGGGGTGCAGTGTATAATTAGGGAACACATAGTTCTGGGGTGCAGTGTATAATTAGGGAGCACATAGTTCTGTGGTTTAGTGTATAATTAGGGAGCACACAGTTCTGGGGTGCAGTGAATAATTAGGGAGCACACTGTTCTGGGGTGCAGTGTATAATTAGGGGAGCACACAGTTCTGGGATGTAGTGTATAATTAGGGGAGCATACAGTTCTGGGGTGTAGTGTATAATTAGGGAGCACACAGTTCTGGGGTGCAGTGTATAATTAGGGAACACATAGTTCTGGGGTGTAGTGTATAATTAGGGAACACACAGTTCTGGGGTGTAGTGTATAATTAGGGAACACATAGTTCTGGGGTGTAGTGTATAATTAGGGAACACATAGTTCTGGGGTGCTGTGTATAATTAGGGAGCACACAGTTCTGGGGTGCAGTGTATAATTAGGGAGCACATAGTTCTGTGGTTTAGTGTATAATTAGGGGAGCACACAGTTCTGGGGTGCAGTGTATAATTAGGGGAGCACACAGTTCTGGGATGCAGTGAATAATTAGGGAGCACACTGTTCTGGGGTGTAGTGTATAATTAGGGAGCACACAGTTCTGGGGTGTATTGTATAATTAGGGGAGCACACAGTTCTGGGGTGCAGTGTATAATTAGGGGAGCACACAGTTCTGGGGTGTAGTGTATAATTAGGGGAGCACACAGTTCTGGGTGTAGTGTATAATTAGGGAGCACACAGTTCTGGGGTGTAGTGTATAATTAGGGAGCACACAGTTCTGGGGTGTAGTGTATAATTAGGGAACACATAGTTCTGGGGTGCAGTGTATAATTAGGGGAGCACACAGTTCTGGGATGTAGTGTATAATTAGGGAGCACACAGTTCTGGGATGCAGTGTATAATTAGGGGAGCACATAGTTCTGGGGTGTAGTGTATAATTAGGGAGCACACAGTTCTGGGGTGTAGTGTATAATTAGGGAGCACATAGTTCTGGGGTGCAGTGTATAATTAGGGAGCACACAGTTCTGGGGTGCAGTGTATAATTAGGGAGCACACAGTTCTGGGGTGTAGTGTATAATTAGGGAACACATAGTTCTTGGGTGCAGTGTATAATTAGGGGAGCACACAGTTCTGGGATGTAGTGTATAATTAGGGGAGCATACAGTTCTGGGATGTAGTGTATAATTAGGTAGCACATAGATCTGGGGTGTAGTGTATAATTAGGTAGCACATAGATCTGGGGTGTATTGTATAATTAGGGAGCACACAGTTCTGGGGTGTAGTGTATAATTAGGTAGCACATAGATCTGGGGTGTATTGTATAATTAGGGAGCACACAGTTCTGGGGTGCAGTGTATAACTAGGGGAGCACACAGTTCTGGGATGTAGTGTATAATTAGGGAGCACACAGTTCTGGGGTGCAGTGTATAATTAGGGAGCACACAGTTCTGGGGTGTAGTGTTTAATTAGGGAGCACACAGTTCTGGGGTGTAGTGTATAATTAGGGAGCACACAGTTCTGGGGTGTAGTGTATAATTAGGGAGCACATATTTCTGGGGTGCAGTGTATAATTAGGGAGCACACAGTTCTGGGGTGTAGTGTATAATTAGGGGAGCACACAGTTCTGGGGTGCAGTGTATAATTAGGTAGCACATAGATCTGGGGTGTAGTGTATAATTAGGTAGCACATAGATCTGGGGTGTATTGTATAATTAGGGAGCACACAGTTCTGGGGTGTAGTGTATAATTAGGTAGCACATAGATCTGGGGTGTATTGTATAATTAGGGAGCACACAGTTCTGGGGTGCAGTGTATAACTAGGGGAGCACACAGTTCTGGGATGTAGTGTATAATTAGGGAGCACACAGTTCTGGGGTGCAGTGTATAATTAGGGAGCACACAGTTCTGGGGTGTAGTGTTTAATTAGGGAGCACACAGTTCTGGGGTGTAGTGTATAATTTGGGAGCACACAGTTCTGGGGTGTAGTGTATAATTAGGGAGCACATATTTCTGGGGTGCAGTGTATAATTAGGGAGCACACAGTTCTGGGGTGTAGTGTATAATTAGGGGAGCACACAGTTCTGGGATGTAGTGTATAATTAGGGAGCACACAGTTCTGGGGTGCAGTGAATAATAAGGGAGCACACAGTTCTGGGGTGTAGTGTATAATTAGGGAGCACACAGTTCTGGGGTGCAGTGTATAATTAGGGAGCACACAGTTCTGGGATGTAGTGTATAATTAGGGAGCACACAGTTCTGGGATGTAGTGTATAATTAGGGGAGCACATAGTTCTGGGGTGTAGTGTATAATTAGGGGAGCACACAGTTCTGGGATGTAGTGTATAATTAGGGGAGCATACAGTTCTGGGGTGCAGTGTATAATTAGGGGAGCACACAGTTCTGGGATGTAGTGTATAATTAGGGGAGCATACAGTTCTGGGGTGTAGTGTATAATTAGGGAGCACACAGTTCTGGGGTGCAGTGTATAATTAGGGAACACATAGTTCTGGGGTGTAGTGTATAATTAGGGAACACACAGTTCTGGGGTGTAGTGTATAATTAGGGAACACATAGTTCTGGGGTGCTGTGTATAATTAGGGAGCACACAGTTCTGGGGTGCAGTGTATAATTAGGGAGCACATAGTTCTGTGGTTTAGTGTATAATTAGGGGAGCACACAGTTCTGGGGTGCAGTGTATAATTAGGGGAGCACACAGTTCTGGGGTGCAGTGAATAATTAGGGAGCACACTGTTCTGGGGTGTAGTGTATAATTAGGGAGCACACAGTTCTGGGGTGTATTGTATAATTAGGGGAGCACACAGTTCTGGGGTGCAGTGTATAATTAGGGGAGCACACAGTTCTGGGGTGTAGTGTATAATTAGGGGAGCACACAGTTCTGGGTGTAGTGTATAATTAGGGAGCACACAGTTCTGGGGTGTAGTGTATAATTAGGGAGCACACAGTTCTCGGGTGTAGTGTATAATTAGGGAACACATAGTTCTGGGGTGCAGTGTATAATTAGGGGAGCACACAGTTCTGGGATGTAGTGTATAATTAGGGAGCACACAGTTCTGGGATGCAGTGTATAATTAGGGGAGCACATAGTTCTGGGGTGTAGTGTATAATTAGGGAGCACACAGTTCTGGGGTGTAGTGTATAATTAGGGGAGCACACTGTTCTGGGGTGCAGTGTATAATTAGGGGAGCACACAGTTCTGGGATGTAGTGTATAATTAGGGAGCACACAGTTCTGGGTGTAGTGTATAATTAGGGAGCACACAGTTCTGGGGTGCAGTGTATAATTATGAAGCACACAGTTCTGGGATGTAGTGTATAATTAGGGAGCACACAGTTCTGGGGTGCAGTGTATAATTATGAAGCACACAGTTCAGGGGTGCAGTGTATAATTAGGGAGCACACAGTTCTGGGGTGTAGTGTATAATTAGGGAGCACACAGTTCTGGGGTGCAGTGTATAATTAGGGAGCACATAGTTCTGGGGTGCAGTGTATAATTAGGGAGCACACAGTTCTGGGGTGCAGTGTATAATTAGGGAGCACACAGTTCTGGGGTGTGGTGTATAATTAGGGAACACATAGTTCTGGGGTGCAGTGTATAATTAGGGAGCACATAGATCTGGGGTGTATTGTATAATTAGGGAGCACACAGTTCTGGGGTGCAGTGTATAACTAGGGGAGCACACAGTTCTGGGATGTAGTGTATAATTAGGGAGCACACAGTTCTGGGGTGCAGTGTATAATTAGGGAGCACACAGTTCTGGGATGTAGTGTATAATTAGGGAGCACACAGTTCTGGGGTGTAGTGTATAATTAGGGAGCACACAGTTCTGGGGTGTAGTGTATAATTAGGGAGCACATATTTCTGGGGTGCAGTGTATAATTAGGGAGCACACAGTTCTGGGGTGTAGTGTATAATTAGGGGAGCACACAGTTCTGGGATGTAGTGTATAATTAGGGAGCACACAGTTCTGGGATGTAGTGTATAATTAGGGGAGCACACAGTTCTGGGGTGTAGTGTATAATTAGGGAGCACACAGTTCTGGGATGCAGTGTATAATTAGGGAGCACACAGTTCTGGGGTGCAGTGTATAATTAGGGAGCACACAGTTCTGGGATGTAGTGTATAATTAGGGGAGCACACAGTTCTGGGGTGCATTGTATAATTAGGGAGCACACAGTTCTGGGGTGCAGTGTATAATTAGGGAGCACACAGTTCTGGGGTGCAGTGTATAATTAGGGAGCACATAGTTCTGGGGTGCAGTGTATAATTAGGGAGCACACAGTTCTGGGGTGTAGTGTATAATTAGGGAGCACATAGTTCTGGGGTGCAGTGTATAATTAGGGAGCACACAGTTCTGGGGTGCAGTGTATAATTATGGGAGCACCCAGTTCTGGGATGTAGTGTATAATTAGGGAGCACACAGTTCTGGGGTGCAGTGTATAATTAGGGAGCACATAGTTCTGGGGTGTAGTGTATAATTAGGGAGCACACAGTTCTGGGATGTAGTGTATAATTAGGGAGCATACAGTTCTGGGGTGTAGTGTATAATTAGGGGAGCACACAGTTCTGGGATGTAGTGTATAATTAGGGAGCACACAGTTCTGGGGTGCAGTGTATAATTAGGGAGCACACAGTTCTGGGATGTAGTGTATAATTAGGGGAGCACACAGTTCCTGGATGTAGTGTATAATTAGGGAGCATACAGTTCTGGGATGTAGTGTATAATTAGGGGAGCACACAGTTCTGGGGTGTAGTGTATAATTAGGGAGCATACAGTTCTGGGATGTAGTGTATAATTAGGGGAGCACACAGTTCTGGGGTGTAGTGTATAATTAGGGGAGCACACAGTTCTGGGATGTAGTGTATAATTAGGGAGCACACAGTTCTGGGGTGTAGTGTATAATTAGGGAGCACACAGTTTTGGGGTGTAGTGTATAATTAGGGAGCACACAGTTCTGGGGTGTAGTGTATAATTAGGGAGCACATAGTTCTGGGGTGCAGTGTATAATTAGGGGAGCACACAGTTCCTGGATGTAGTGTATAATTAGGGAGCACACAGTTCTGGGATGTAGTGTATAATTAGGGAGCACACAGTTCTGGGGTGTAGTGTATAATTAGGGAGCACACAGTTCTGGGGTGTATTGTATAATTAGGGAGCACACAGTTCTGGGATGTAGTGTATAATTAGGGAGCACACAGTTCTGGGGTGTAGTGTATAATTAGGGAGCATACAGTTCTGGGGTGTAGTGTATAATTAGGGAGCACACAGTTCTGGGATGTAGTGTATAATTAGGGGAGCACACAGTTCTGGGGTGCAGTGTATAATTAGGGAGCATACAGTTCTGGGGTGTAGTGTATAATTAGGGGAGCACACAGTTCTGGGGTGTATTGTATAATTATGGAGCACACAGTTCTGGGATGTAGTGTATAATTAGGGAGCACACAGTTCTGGGGTGTAGTGTATAATTAGGGAGCATACAGTTCTGGGGTGTAGTGTATAATTAGGGAGCACACAGTTCTGGGATGTAGTGTATAATTAGGGGAGCACACAGTTCTGGGGTGCAGTGTATAATTTGGGAGCACACAGTTCTGGGGTGCAGTGTTTAATAAGGGAGCACACAGTTCTGGGGTGTAGTGTATAATTAGGGAGCACACAGTTCTGGGGTGTAGTGTATAATTAGAGGAGCACACAGTTCTGGGGTGTAGTGTATAATTAGGGAGCATACAGTTCAGGGATGTAGTGTATGATTAGGGGAGCACACAGTTCTGGGGTGTAGTGTATAATTAGGGAGCACACAGTTCTGGGGTGCAGTGTATAATTAGGGAGCACACAGTTCTGGGGTGCAGTGTATAATTAGGGAGCACACAGTTCTGGGGTGTAGTGTATGATAAGGGGAGCACACAGTTCTGGGGTGTAGTGTATAATTAGGGAGCACACAGTTCTGGGATGTAGTGTATAATTAGGGAACACACAGTTCTGGGGTGTAGTGTATAATTAGGGAGCACATATTTCAGGGGTGCAGTGTATAATTAGGGGAGCACATAGTTCTGGGGTGCAGTGTATAATTAGGGAACACACAGTTCCTGGATGTAGTGTATAATTAGGGAGCACACAGTTCCTGGATGTAGTGTATAATTAGGGAGCACATAGTTCTGGGGTGCAGTGTATAATTAGGGAGCATACAGTTCTGGGGTGTAGTGTATAATTAGGGGAGCACACAGTTCTGGGGTGTAGTGTATAATTAGGGAGCACACAGTTCTGGGGTGCAGTGTATAATTAGGGAGCACACAGTTCTGGGGTGTAGTGTATAATTAGGGAGCACACAGTTCTGGGGTGTATTGTATAATTAGGGAGCACACAGTTCTGGGATGTAGTGTATAATTTGGGAGCACACAGTTCTGGGGTGCAGTGTATAATTTGGGAGCACACAGTTCTGGAGTGTAGTGTATAGTTAGGGAGCACACAGTTCTGGGGAGTAGTGTATAATTAGGGAGCACACAGTTCTGGGGTGTAGTGTATAATTAGGGAGCACACAGTTCTGGGATGTAGTGTATAATTAGGGGAGCACACAGTTCTGGGGTGTAGTGTATAATTAGGGAGCACACAGTTCTGGGATGTAGTGTATAATTAGGGAGCACACAGTTCTGGGGTGCAGTGTATAATTAGGGAGCATACAGTTCTGGGATGTAGTGTATGATTAGGGGAGCACACAGTTCTGGGATGTAGTGTATAATTAGGGAGCACACAGTTCTGGGGTGCAGTGTATAATTAGGGAGCACATAGATCTGGGGTGTAGTGTATAATTAGGGAGCACACAGTTCTGGGGTGCAGTGTATAATTAGGGAGCACATAGATCTGGGGTGTAGTGTATAATTAGGGAGCATACAGTTCTGGGGTGAGTGTATAATTAGGGAGCACACAGTTCTGGGATGTAGGGTATAATTAGGGAGCACACAGTTCTGGGGTGTAGTGTATATTTAGGGAGCACACAGTTCTGTGATGTAGTGTATAATTAGGGAGCACACAGTTCTGGGGTGCTGTGTATAATTAGGGGAGCACACAGTTCTGGGGTGCAGTGTATAATTAGGGAGCACACAGTTCTGGGGTGTAGTGTATAATTAGGGAGCACATAGTTCTGGGGTGCAGTGTATAATTAGGGAGCACACAGTTCTGAGGTGTAGTGTATAATTAGGGAGCACATAGTTCTGGGGTGCAGTGTATAATTAGGGAGCACACAGTTCTGGGGTGTAATGTATAATTAGGGGAGCACACAGTTCTGGGGTGTAGTGTATAATTAGGGAGCACATAGTTCTGGGATGTAGTATATAATTAGTGGAGCACACAGTTCTGGGGTGCAGTGTATAATTATGAAGCACATAGTTCTGGGGCGCAGTGTATAATTAGGGGAGCACATAGTTCTGGGGTGCAGTGTATAATTAGGGAGCACACAGTTCTGGGGTGTAGTGTATAATTAGGGAGCACACAGTTCTGGGGTGCAGTGTATAATTAGGGAGCATACAGTTCTGGGGTGAGTGTATAATTAGGGAGCACACAGTTCTGAGGTGTAGTGTATAATTAGGGAGCACATAGTTCTGGGATGTAGTGTATAATTAGGGAACACACAGTTCTGGGGTGCTGTGTATAATTAGGGGAGCACATAGTTCTGGGGTGCAGTGTATAATTAGGGAGCACACAGTTCTGGGGTGTAGTGTATAATTAGTGGAGCACACAGTTCTGGGGTGTAGTGTATAATTAGGGAGCACACAGTTCTGGGGTGTAGTGTATAATTAGGGAGCACACAGTTCTGGGGTGTAGTGTATAATTAGGGAGCACACAGTTCTGGGGTGTAGTGTATAATTAGGGAGCACACAGTTCTGGGGTGTAGTGTATAATTAGGGAGCACACAGTTCTGGGGTGTAGTGTATAATTAGGGAGCACACAGTTCTGGGGTGCAGTGTATAATTAGGGGGCACACAGTTCTGGGGTGTAGTGTATAATTAGGGAGCACACAGTTCTGGGATGTAGTGTATAATTAGGGAGCACATAGTTCTGGGGTGCAGTGTATAATTAGGGAGCACACAGTTCTGGGGTGCTGTGTATAATTAGGGAGCACACAGTTCTGGGGTGTAGTGTATAATTAGGGGAGCACACAGTTCTGGTATGTAGTGTATAATTAGGGAGCACACAGTTCTGGGATGTAGTGTATAATTAGGGAGCACACAGTTCTGGGGTGTAGTGTATAATTAGGGGAGCACACAGTTCTGGGATGTAGTGTATAATTAGGGGAGCACACAGTTCTGGGGTGCAGTGTATAATTAGGGAGCACACAGTTCTGGGGTGTAGTGTATAATTAGGGAGCACACAGTTCTGGGGTGTAGTGTATAATTAGGGAGCACACAGTTCTGGGGTGCAGTGTATAATTAGGGAGCACACAGTTCTGGGATGTAGTGTATAATTAGGGGAGCACACAGTTCCTGGATGTAGTATATAATTAGTGGAGCACATAGTTCTGGGGTGTAGTGTATAATTAGGGAGCACACAGTTCTGGGGTGCAGTGTATAATTAGGGAGCACACAGTTCTGGGGTGTAGTGTATAATTAGGGAGCATACAGTTCTGGGGTGTAGTGTATAATTAGGGGAGCACACAGTTCTGGGGTGTAGTGTATAATTAGGGAGCACACAGTTCTGGGATGTAGTGTATAATTAGGGAGCACACAGTTCTGGGGTGTAGTGTATAATTAGGGAGCACACAGTTCTGGGGTGTAGTGTATAATTAGGGAGCACACAGTTCTGGGTGCAGTGTATAATTAGGGAGCATACAGTTCTGGGGTGCAGTGTATAATTAGGGAGCACACAGTTCTGGGATGTAGTGTATAATTAGGGGAGCACACAGTTCTGGGGTGTAGTGTATAATTAGGGAGCACACAGTTCTGGGGTGCAGTGTATAATTAGGGAGCACACAGTTCTGGGATGTAGTGTATAATTAGGGGAGCACACAGTTCTAGGGTGTATTGTATAATTAGGGAGCACACAGTTCTGGGGTGTAGTGTATAATTAGGGAGCACACAGTTCTGGGATGTAGTGTATAATTAGGGGAGCACACAGTTCTGGGGTGTATTGTATAATTAGGGAGCACACAGTTCTGGGGTGCAGTGTATAATTAGGCAGCACACAGTTCTGGTATGTAGTGTATAATTAGGGAGCACACAGTTCTGGGATGTAGTGTATAATTAGGGAGCACACAGTTCTGGGGTGTAGTGTATAATTAGAGGAGCACACAGTTCTGGGGTGTAGTGTATAATTAGGGAGCATACAGTTCAGGGATGTAGTGTATGATTAGGGGAGCACACAGTTCTGGGGTGTAGTGTATAATTAGGGAGCACACAGTTCTGGGGTGCAGTGTATAATTAGGGAGCACACAGTTCTGGGGTGCAGTGTATAATTAGGGAGCACACAGTTCTGGGGTGTAGTGTATGATAAGGGGAGCACACAGTTCTGGGGTGTAGTGTATAATTAGGGAGCACACAGTTCTGGGGTGCAGTGTATAATTAGGGAGCACACAGTTCTGGGGTGTAGTGTATAATTAGGGAGCACACAGTTCTGGGGTGCAGTGTATAATTAGGGAGCACACAGTTCTGGGGTGTATTGTATAATTAGGGAGCACACAGTTCTGGGATGTAGTGTATAATTAGGGAGCACACAGTCCTGGGTGCAGTGTATAATTTGGGAGCACACAGTTCTGGGGTGCAGTGTTTAATAAGGGAGCACACAGTTCTGGGATGTAGTGTATAATTAGGGGAGCACACAGTTCTGGGGTGTAGTGTATAATTAGGGGAGCACACAGTTCTGGGGTGCAGTGTATAATTAGGGAGCATACAGTTCTGGGATGTAGTGTATGATTAGGGGAGCACACAGTTCTGGGATGTAGTGTATAATTAGGGAGCACAAAGTTCTGGGATGTAGGGTATAATTAGGGAGCACACAGTTCTGGGGTGTAGTGTATAATTAGGGAGCACACAGTTCTGGGGTGCAGTGTATAATTTGGGAGCACACAGTTCTGGGGTGCAGTGTTTAATAAGGGAGCACACAGTTCTGGGATGTAGTGTATAATTAGGGGAGCACACAGTTCTGGGGTGTAGTGTATAATTAGGGGAGCACACAGTTCTGGGATGTAGTGTATGATTAGGGGAGCACACAGTTCTGGGATGTAGTGTATAATTAGGGAGCATACAGTTCTGGGATGTAGTGTATAATTAGGGAGCACACAGTTCTGGGGTGTAGTGTATAATTAGGGAGCACACAGTTCTGGGATGTAGTGTATGATTAGGGGAGCACACAGTTCTGGGATGTAGTGTATAATTAGGGAGCACAAAGTTCTGGGATGTAGTGTATAATTAGGGAGCATACAGTTCTGGGGTGTAGTGTATAATTAGGGAGCATACAGTTCTGGGGTGTAGTGTATAATTAGGGAGCATACAGTTCTGGGGTGTAGTGTATAATTAGGGAGCACACAGTTCTGGGGTGTAGTGTATAATTAGGGGAGCACACAGTTCTGGGATGTAGTGTATAATTAGGGAGCACACAGTTCTGGGGTGCAGTGTATAATTAGGGAGCACATAGATCTGGGGTGTAGTGTATAATTAGGGAGCATACAGTTCTGGGGTGTATTGTATAATTAGGGGAGCACACAGTTCTGGGGTGCAGTGTATAATTAGGGAGCACACAGTTCTGGGATGTAGTGTATAATTAGGGAGCACAAAGTTCTGGGATGTAGGGTATAATTAGGGAGCACACAGTTCTGGGGTGTAGTGTATAATTAGGGAGCATACAGTTCTGAGGTGTAGTGTATAATTAGGGAGCACATAGTTCTGGGGTGCAGTGTATAATTAGGGAGCACACAGTTCTGAGGTGTAGTGTATAATTAGGGAGCACATAGTTCTGGGGTGCAGTGTATAATTAGGGAGCACACAGTTCTGGGGTGTAGTTTATAATTAGGGAGCACATAGTTCTGGGATGTAGTATATAATTAGTGGAGCACACAGTTCTGGGGTGCAGTGTATAATTATGAAGCACATAGTTCTGGGGCGCAGTGTATAATTAGGGGAGCACATAGTTCTGGGGTGCAGTGTATAATTAGGGGAGCACACAGTTCTGGGGTGCAGTGTATAATTAGGGAGCACACAGTTCTGGGATGTAGTGTATAATTAGGGAGCACACAGTTCTGGGGTGTAGTGTATAATTAGGGAGCACATAGTTCTGGGGTGCTGTGTATAATTAGGGGAGCACATAGTTCTGGGGTGTAGTGTATAATTAGGGAGCACACAGTTCTGGGGTGTAGTGTATAATTTGGGAGCACACAGTTCTGGGGTGTAGTGTATAATTAGGGAGCACACAGTTCTGGGATGTAGTGTATAATTAGGGCAGCACACAGTTCTGGGGTGTAGTGTATAATTAGGGAGCACACAGTTCTGGGGTGTAGTGTATAATTAGGGAGCACACAGTTCTGGGATGTAGTGTATAATTAGTGGAGCACACAGTTCTGGGGTGTAGTGTATAATTAGGGAGCACACAGTTCTGAGGTGTAGTGTATAATTAGGGAGCACACAGTTCTGGGATGTAGTGTATAATTAGGGAACACACAGTTCTGGGGTGCTGTGTATAATTAGGGGAGCACATAGTTCTGGGGTGTAGTGTATAATTAGTGGAGCACACAGTTCTGGGGTGTAGTGTATAATTAGGGAGCACACAGTTCTGGGGTGCAGTGAATAATAAGGGAGCACACAGTTCTGGGGTGTAGTGTATAATTAGGGAGCACACAGTTCTGGGGTGTAGTGTATAATTAGGGAGCACACAGTTCTGGGGTGTAGTGTATAATTAGGGGAGCACACAGTTCTGGGTGTAGTGTATAATTAGGGAGCATACAGTTCTGGGGTGTAGTGTATAATTAGGCAGCACACAGTTCTGGGGTGCATTGTTTAATAAGGGAGCACACAGTTCTGGGATGTAGTGTATAATTAGGGGAGCACACAGTTCTGGGGTGTAGTGTATAATTAGGGGAGCACACAGTTCTGGGATGTAGTGTATAATTAGGGAGCACACAGTTCTGGGGTGAGTGTATAATTAGGGAGCACATAGTTCTGGGATGTAGTGTATAATTAGGAAGCACTCAGTTCTGGGGTGTAGTGTATAATTAGGGAGCACACAGTTCTGGGATGTAGTGTATAATTAGGGAGCACACAGTTCTGGGGTGCAGTGTATAACTAGGGGAGCACACAGTTCTGGGATGTAGTGTATAATTAGGCAGCACACAGTTCTGGGATGTAGTGTATAATTTGGGAGCACACAGTTCTGGGGTGTAGTGTATAATTAGGGAGCACACAGTTCTGGGATGTAGTGTATAATTAGGGAGCACACAGTTCTGGGGTGTAGTGTATAATTAGTGGAGCACACAGTTCTGGGGTGTAGTGTATAATTAGGGAGCACACAGTTCTGGGGTGTAGTGTATAATTAGGGAGCACACAGTTCTGGGGTGTAGTGTATAATTAGGGGAGCACACAGTTCTGGGTGTAGTGTATAATTAGGGAGCATACAGTTCTGGGGTGTAGTGTATAATTAGGCAGCACACAGTTCTGGGGTGCAGTGTTTAATAAGGGAGCACACAGTTCTGGGATGTAGTGTATAATTAGGGGAGCACACAGTTCTGGGGTGTAGTGTATAATTAGGGGAGCACACAGTTCTGGGATGTAGTGTATAATTAGGGAGCACACAGTTCTGGGGTGAGTGTATAATTAGGGAGCACATAGTTCTGGGATGTAGTGTATAATTAGGAAGCACTCAGTTCTGGGGTGTAGTGTATAATTAGGGAGCACACAGTTCTGGGATGTAGTGTATAATTAGGGAGCACACAGTTCTGGGGTGCAGTGTATAACTAGGGGAGCACACAGTTCTGGGATGTAGTGTATAATTAGGCAGCACACAGTTCTGGGGTGCAGTGTATAATTAGGGAGCATACAGTTCTGGGGTGCAGTGTATAATTAGGGAGCACACAGTTCTGGGGTGCAGTGTATAATTAGGGAGCACACAGTTCTGGGATGTAGTGTATAATTAGGGAGCACATAGTTCTGGGGTGCAGTGTATAATTAGGGGAGCACACAGTTCTGGGGTGTAGTGTATAATTAGGGAGCACACAGTTCTGGGGTGTAGTGTATAATTAGGGAGCACACAGTTCTGGGGTGCAGTGTATAATTAGGGAGCACACAGTTCTGGGATGTAGTGTATAATTAGGGAGCACACAGTTCTGGGATGTAGTGTATAATTAGGGGAGCACACAGTTCTGGGATGTAGTGTATAATTAGGGAGCACACAGTTCTGGGGTGCAGTGTATAATTAGGGAGCACACAGTTCTGGGGTGTAGTGTATGATTAGGGGAGCACACAGTTCCTGGATGTAGTATATAATTAGTGGAGCACATAGTTCTGGATGTAGTGTATAATTAGGGAGCACACAGTTCTGGGATGTAGTGTATAATTAGGGGAGCACACAGTTCTGGGATGTAGTGTATAATTAGGGAGCACACAGTTCTGGGGTGCAGTGTATAATTAGGGAGCACACAGTTCTGGGGTGTAGTGTATTATTAGGGGAGCACACAGTTCTGGGGTGCAGTGTATAATTAGGGAGCATACAGTTCTGGGGTGTAGTGTATAATTAGGGGAGCACACAGTTCTGGGGTGTAGTGTATAATTAGGGAGCACACAGTTCTGGGATGTAGTGTATAATTAGGGAGCACACAGTTCTGGGATGTAGTGTATAATTAGGGAGCACACAGTTCTGGGATGTAGTGTATAATTAGGGAGCACATAGTTCTGGGGTGCAGTGTATAATTAGGGGAGCACACAGTTCTGGGGTGTAGTGTATTATTAGGGGAGCACACAGTTCTGGGGTGCAGTGTATAATTAGGGAGCACACAGTTCTGGGGTGTAGTGTATAATTAGGGAGCACACAGTTCTGGGGTGTAGTGTATAATTAGGGAGCACACAGTTCTGGGGTGTAGTGTATAATTAGGGAGCACACAGTTCTGGGATGTAGTGTATAATTAGGGAGCACATAGTTCTGGGGTGCAGTGTATAATTAGGGGAGCACACAGTTCTGGGGTGTAGTGTATTATTAGGGGAGCACACAGTTCTGGGGTGCAGTGTATAATTAGGGAGCACACAGTTCTGGGGTGTAGTGTATAATTAGGGAGCACACAGTTCTGGGGTGTAGTGTATAATTAGGGAGCACATAGTTCTGGGATGTAGTGTATAATTAGGGAGCACACAGTTCTGGGGTGTAGTGTATAATTAGGGAGCATACAGTTCTGGGGTGTAGTGTATAATTAGGGAGCACACAGTTCTGGGATGTAGTGTATAATTAGGGTAGCACACAGTTCTGGGGTGCAGTGTATAATTTGGGAGCACACAGTTCTGGGGTGCAGTGTTTAATAAGGGAGCACACAGTTCTGGGGTGTAGTGTATAATTAGGGAGCACACAGTTCTGGGGTGTAGTGTATAATTAGAGGAGCACACAGTTCTGGGGTGTAGTGTATAATTAGGGAGCATACAGTTCAGGGATGTAGTGTATGATTAGGGGAGCACACAGTTCTGGGGTGTAGTGTATAATTAGGGAGCACACAGTTCTGGGGTGCAGTGTATAATTAGGGAGCACACAGTTCTGGGGTGCAGTGTATAATTAGGGAGCACACAGTTCTGGGGTGTAGTGTATGATAAGGGGAGCACACAGTTCTGGGGTGTAGTGTATAATTAGGGAGCACACAGTTCTGGGGTGCAGTGTATAATTAGGGAGCACAGAGTTCTGGGGTGTAGTGTATAATTAGGGAGCACACAGTTCTGGGGTGTATTGTATAATTAGGGAGCACACAGTTCTGGGATGTAGTGTATAATTTGGGAGCACACAGTTCTGGGGTGCAGTGTATAATTTGGGAGCACACAGTTCTGGGGTGCAGTGTTTAATAAGGGAGCACACAGTTCTGGGATGTAGTGTATAATTAGGGGAGCACACAGTTCTGGGGTGTAGTGTATAATTAGGGGAGCACACAGTTCTGGGGTGCAGTGTATAATTAGGGAGCATACAGTTCTGGGATGTAGTGTATGATTAGGGGAGCACACAGTTCTGGGATGTAGTGTATAATTAGGGAGCACACAGTTCTGGGGTGCAAGGTATAATTAGGGAGCACATAGATCTGGGGTGTAGTGTATAATTAGGGAGCATACAGTTCTGGGGTGAGTGTATAATTAGGGAGCACACAGTTCTGGGATGTAGTGTATAATTAGGGAGCACATAGTTCTGGGGTGTAGTGTATAATTAGGGAGCACACAGTTCTGGGGTGTAGTGTATATTTAGGGAGCACACAGTTCTGTGATGTAGTGTATAATTAGGGAGCACATAGTTCTGGGGTGCAGTGTATAATTAGGGAGCACACAGTTCTGAGGTGTAGTGTATAATTAGGGAGCACACAGTTCTGGGGTGTAGTGTATAATTAGGGAGCACATAGTTCTGGGGTGCAGTGTATAATTAGGGAGCACACAGTTCTGGGATGTAGTGTATAATTAGGGAGCACACAGTTCTGGGGTGTAGTGTATAATTAGGGAGCACATAGTTCTGGGATGTAGTATATAATTAGTGGAGCACACAGTTCTGGGGTGCAGTGTATAATTATGAAGCACATAGTTCTGGGGCGCAGTGTATAATTAGGGGAGCACATAGTTCTGGGGTGCAGTGTATAATTAGGGAGCACACAGTTCTGGGATGTAGTGTATAATTAGGGAGCACACAGTTCTGGGGTGCAGTGTATAATTAGGGAGCACACAGTTCTGGGATGTAGTGTATAATTAGGGGAGCACACAGTTCTGGGATGTAGTGTATAATTAGGGAGCATACAGTTCTGGGGTGTAGTGTATAATTAGGGGAGCACACAGTTCTGGGGTGTAGTGTATAATTAGGGAGCACACAGTTCTGGGATGTAGTGTATAATTAGGGAGCACACAGTTCTGGGGTGTAGTGTATAATTAGGGAGCACACAGTTCTGGGGTGTAGTGTATAATTAGGGAGCACACAGTTCTGGGGTGTAGTGTATAATTAGGGAGCACATAGTTCTGGGATGTAGTGTATAATTAGGGAGCACACAGTTCTGGGGTGCAGTGTATAATTAGGGAGCACATAGTTCTGGGGTGCAGTGTATAATTAGGGAGCACACAGTACTGGGGTGCAGTGTATAATTAGGGAGCATACAGTTCTGGGGTGCAGTGTATAATTAGGGAGCACATAGTTCTGGGATGTAGTGTATAATTAGGGAGCACACAGTTCTGGGATGTAGTGTATAATTAGGGAGCACACAGTTGTGGGGTGCAGTGTATAATTAGGGAGCACACAGTTCTGGGATGTAGTGTATAATTAGGGAGCATACAGTTCTGGGGTGTAGTGTATAATTAGGGAGCACACAGTTCTGGGGTGTATTGCATAATTAGGGAGCACACAGTTCTGGGATGTAGTGTATAATTAGGGAGCACACAGTTCTGGGGTGAAGTGTATAATTAGGGGAGCACACAGTTCTGGGGTGTAGTGTATAATTAGGGAGCACACAGTTCTGGGGTGTAGTGTATAATTAGGGAGCACACAGTTCTGGGGTGTAGTGTATAATTAGGGAGCACACAGTTCTGGGGTGTAGTGTATAATTAGTGAGCACATAGTTCTGGGGTGTAGTGTATAATTAGGGAGCACACAGTTCTGGGGTGTAGTGTATAATTAGGGAGCACACAGTTCTGGGGTGTAGTGTATAATTAGGGAGCACACAGTTCTGGGGTGTAGTGTATAATTAGGGAGCACACAGTTCTGGGATGTAGTGTATAATTTGGGAGCACACAGTTCTGGGGTGCAGTGTATAATTAGGGAGCACACAGTTCTGGGGTGCAGTGTATAATTTGGGAGCACACAGTTCTGGGATGTAGTGTATAATTAGGGGAGCACACAGTTCTGGGATGTAGTGTATAATTAGGGGAGCACTCAGTTCTGGGGTGCAGTGTATAATTAGGGGGCACACAGTTCTGGGGTGTAGTGTATAATTAGGGAGCACACAGTTCTGGGATGTAGTGTATAATTAGGGGAGCACACAGTTCTGGGGTGTAGTGTATAATTAGGGGAGCACTCAGTTCTGGGGTGCAGTGTATAATTAGGGAGCACACAGTTCTGGGATGTAGTGTATAATTAGGGAGCACTCAGTTCTGGGGTGCAGTGTATACTTAGGGAGCACACAGTTCTGGGGTGTAGTGTATAATTAGGGAGCACTCAGTTCTGGGGTGTAGTGTATAATTAGGGAGCACTCAGTTCTGGGGTGCAGTGTATACTTAGGGAGCACATAGTTCTGTGGTGTAGTGTATAATTAGGGGAGCACACAGTTCTGGGGTGCAGTGTATAATTAGGGAGCACACAGTTCTGGGGTGTAGTGTATGATTAGGGGAGCACACAGTTCTGGGGTGTAGTGTATAATTAGGGAGCACACAGTTCTGGGGTGCAGTGTATAATTAGGGAGCACACAGTTCTGGGATGTAGTGTATAATTAGGGGAGCACACAGTTCTGGGGTGCAGTGTATAATTAGGGGAGGGCACAGTTCTGGGGTGCTGTGTATAATTAGGAAGCACATAGTTCTGGGGTGCAGTGTATAATTAGGGAACACACAGTTCTGGGGTGTAGTGTATAATTAAGAAGCACATAGTTCTGGGGTGCAGTGTATAATTAGGGAACACACAGTTCTGGGGTGCTGTGTATAATTAGGAAGCACATAGTTCTGGGGTGCAGTGTATAATTAGGGAACACACAGTTCTGGGGCGCAGTGTATAATTAGGGAGCATAGTATGTGTATAGTATGGGATGGGTTGCAGCACACAGTAACTGGTGTATAGTATGGGATGGGGTGCAGCACACAGTAACTAGGGATAGTATGAGATGGGGTGCAGCACACAGTAATTGGTGTATAGTATGGGATGGGGTGCTGCACACAGTAACTAGGGATAGTATGAGATGGGGTGCAGCACACAGTAATTGGTGTATAGTATGGGATGGGGTGCTGCACACAGTAACTAGGGATAGTATGAGATGGGGTGCAGCACACAGTAATTGGTGTATAGTATGGGATCGGGTGCAGCACACAGTAACTGGTGTATAGTATGGGATGGGGTGCAGCACACAGTAATTGGTGTATAGTATGGGATTGGGTGCAGCACACAGTAACTGGTGTATAGTATGGGATGGGGTGCTGCACACAGTAACTAGGGATAGTATGAGATGGGGTGCAGCACACAGTAATTGGTGTATAGTATGGGATGGGGTGCTGCACACAGTAACTGGTGTATAGTATGGGATGGGGTGCTGCACACAGTAACTAGGGATAGTATGAGATGGGGTGCAGCACACAGTAATTGGTGCATAGTATGGGATCGGGTGCAGCACACAGTAACTGGTGCATAGTATGAGATGGGGTGCAGCACACAGTAACTAGGGATAGTATGAGATGGGGTGCAGCACACAGTAATTGGTGTATAGTATGGGATCGGGTGCAGCACACAGTAACTGGTGTATAGTATGGGATGGGGTGCTGCACACAGTAACTAGGGATAGTATGAGATGGGGTGCAGCACACAGTAACTGGTGTATAGTATGGGATGGGGTGCTGCACACAGTAACTAGGGATAGTACGAGATGGGGTGCAGCACACAGTAACTGGTGTATAGTATGGGATGGGGTGCAGCACACAGTAACTGGTGTATAGTATGGGATGGGGTGCTGCACACAGTAACTGGTGTATAGTATGGGATGGGGTGCAGCACACAGTAACTGGTGTATAGTATGGGATGGGGTGCAGCACACAGTAATTGGTGCATAGTATGGGATCGGGTGCAGCACACAGTAACTGGTGTATAGTATGGGATGGGGTGCAGCACACAGTAACTGGTGTATAGTATGGGATGGGGTGCAGCACACAGTAATTGGTGCATAGTATGGGATCGGGTGCTGCACACAGTAACTAGTGTATAGTATGGGATGGGGTGCAGCACACAGTAACTGGTGTATAGTATGGGATGGGGTGCAGCACACAGTAATTGGTGCATAGTATGGGATCGGGTGCAGCACACAGTAACTGGTGTATAGTATGGGATGGGGTGCAGCACACAGTAAGTGGGGATAGTATGAGATGGAGTGCAGCACACAGTAACTGGTGTATAGTATGGGATGGGGTGCAGCACACAGTAAGTGGGGATAGTATGAGATGGAGTGCAGCACACAGTAACTGATGCATAGTATGGGATGGGGTGCAGCACACAGTAATTAGTGCATAGTATGGGATGGGGTGCAGCACACAGTAACTGGTGCATAGTATGGGATGGGGTGCAGCACACAGTAACTGATGCATAGTATGGGATGGGGTGCAGCACACAGTAATTAGTGCATAGTATGGGATGGGGTGCAGCACACAGTAACTGGTGTATAGTATGGGATGGGGTGCAGCACACAGTAACTGGGGATAGTATGAGATGGAGTGCAGCACACAGTAACTGGTGTATAGTATGGGATGGGGTGCAGCACACAGTAATTAGTGCATAGTATGGGATGGGGTGCAGCACACAGTAACTGGGGATAGTATGAGATGGAGTGCAGCACACAGTAACTGGTGTATAGTATGGGATGGGGTGCAGCACACAGTAACTGGGGATAGTATGAGATGGGGTGCAGCACACAGTAATTAGTGCATAGTATGGGATGGGGTGCAGCACACAGTAACTGGTGCATAGTATGGGATGGGGTGCAGCACACAGTAACTGATGCATAGTATGGGATGTGGTGCAGCACACAGTAACTGGTGTATAGTATGGGATGGGGTGCAGCACACAGTAATTGGTGCATAGTATGGGATGGGGTGCAGCACACAGTAACTGGTGTATAGTATGGAATGGGGTGCTGCACACAGTAACTGGTGCATAATATGGGATGGGGTGCTGCACACAGTAACTGGTGTATAGTATGGGATGGGGTGCAGCACACAGTAACTGGTGTATAGTATGGGATGGGGTGCTGCACACAGTAACTGGTGTATAGTATGGGATGGGGTGCAGCACACAGTAACTGGTGTATAGTATGGGATGGGGTGCAGCACACAGTAACTGGTGCATAGTATGGGATGGGGTGCAGCACACAGTAATTGGTGCATAGTATGGGATGGGGTGCTGCACACAGTAACTGGTGTATAGTATGGGATGGGGTGCTGCACACAGTAACTGGTGTAAAGTATGGGATGGGGTGCAGAACACAGTAACTGGTGTATAGTATGGGATGGGGTGCTGCACACAGTAACTGGTGTATAGTATGGGATGGGGTGCAGCACACAGTAACTGGTGTATAGTATGGGATGGGGTGCAGCACACAGTAACTGGTGTATAGTATGGGATGGGGTGCAGCACACAGTAACTGGTGCATAGTATGGGATGGGGGGCAGCACACAGTAACTGGTGCATAGTATGGGATGGGGTGCAGCACACAGTAATTGGTGCATAGTATGGGATGGGGTGCTGCACACAGTAACTGGTGTATAGTATGGGATGGGGTGCTGCACACAGTAACTGGTATATAGTATGGGATGGGGTGCAGCACACAGTAACTGGTGTATAGTATGGGATGGGGTGCAGCACACAGTAACTGGTGTATAGTATGGGATGGGGTGCAGCACACAGTAACTGGTGCATAGTATGGGATGGGGTGCTGCACACAGTAACTGGTGCATAGTATGGGATGGGGTGCTGCACACAGTAACTGGTGCATAGTATGGGATGGGGTGCAGCACACAGTAACTGGTGCATAGTATGGGATGGGGTGCTGCACACAGTAACTGGTGCATAGTATGGGATGGGGTGCTGCACACAGTAACTGGTGTATAGTATGGGATGGGGTGCAGCACACAGTAACTGATGCATAGTATGGGATGTGGTGCAGCACACAGTAACTGGTGTATAGTATGGGATGGGGTGCAGCACACAGTAACTGGTGTATAGTATGGCATGGGGTGCTGCACACAGTAACTGGTGCATAGTATGGGATGTTGTGCAGCACATAACACCCCTCTGGGTGCATACTTTTGGAAGGTACCCCATATAGTTGTGTGTACTGTTATATTAGAGCCCCTGATATCACGGGGTGCAGTGTTGGGGTGCAGCTCTGTAGCCTTGTCCTGTTGCACACACTGGGTGGGGGTTGTATGTAGGAAGTGAATGAGAGCAGCAGCAGCCAGTGAGTGGATGCAAATGGAGACAGATGAGGGGGAGAGGGGAGGGGGGAGGCCAGCAGCAGTCAGACAGCCTGGCGCCAGGAGACACCTGCGGGTCCTGAAACAATGACAATGCCAGGTGAAGAATTCCTAAAACATCCCCCCTACTAATCACAGCTGATTACAGCTGCACAGACCCCCCTCCTGCTTTCCCCTTCTAACCCCCCCCACAAAAGGCAAGGGAATCCTATTATCTAAAAAACCCTACAAATGTTATATCCCAAGTAATAGGATCACAAGCCCTTTTAACCCTGGGAATCCTAAACAACGCTCTGGATGGGACTTAACCCTTTTAGTACGGAATCCATCAATTAGTACTTAAGGTTATATGGTATACAGCACTAACTTGTATATAGTCTGCTTTAACACGTTGTGTGCTGGTTACAATAGATACTGTATATATTTGCCATCTTATATTAGCTGTTTGAATGGTTACATCTTTATTTAATAACTTAAAATATAATAATGTCATAATGTAAATATATATATATATATATATATATATATATATATATATATATATATATATATATATATATATATATGTGTGTGTGTGTGTTATACGAGTATTGCAGCATACTGTTGACTTGAAGAAAGTTACATTCATTAGAAAGCTTCTCACCACAATTACAATGTTTCTATTAATAATTCAATGTATGTGTTATAGATAAACACATATATAACAGATAGATTAGATAGAAGAATACAGGGATATTTGACAACTTATATTAGCTTTTTCAGGGATGTCATGTATATATAATATAATATTATATATATGTATACTTGTATTACACAAATTCATACATGCAATTAAAATATATGCGATAGTCTTTGTCGATATAATAACTTGTGTGCCAAATCCCCACCAGCATTATATGAACATATATGGGATCAGCACGTTTTTATCCTCATGGGAACCCTAAATCATTTATATGCCAAGACATGAAGTTTGAGATTCCCTATTTATATGGTAAATTCTGTCCAGTAATATATTCTTTGAAATAAAATAATGTTTGTGTGTGAAAAGGCTCAGTGTCAGACTGACATATGTATACACAAGTATAAACTCTGTGCTGCAAATCCTATTACATCTCTATGGGATCAGAGCACTGTCCTTTGACTCTTTTGGGGCGCTTTGAAATATTTATATGGGAAGAAAAATGATTTAATCCTAAATCATTGTAGGAATGTTGTGGGAAGAGAGTTCAGAGCATTAAAATGTGCTATTAACTGTGTATGTGCTGGGACACTTACATACTGATACTGGCTGAATATATACAACTATAATATTGTAATCCTGAAATATTTCTGGAATGTTATGGGAAGCCAGAATAAAACATCTCTCTTAAATCCCTTTTATGTGTCTTTATAATTAGACTAGGTTATACTGAGATATAATAAAATGGATACAAGCACAAGCTTGTAAGGATATATATATATATATATATATATATATATATATATATATATATATATATATATATATATATATACTGTATCTACATACTATATAATAGATATGTTTAATATAATTGTAGTAAATCACTAAAATATTTAATACTAAGTAATATTTTCAGGACTACCTTGAAACAGATGCACTTGTTTTACACCCATTATACAAATGTATGATGAGAATTAATAGACTTTTTTGGATTTTATGTGTCTTTATTAAACATTGTCTCCTAAAGAGCTTTGAATGCTTTGTATGCATATGGTAACTTGTTAACACTTACTTTACATTGTATCTTTATACATATCTTGACATATACTAATTTGCCTCTGTGGGCTACTGGAAATCATGTAAGGCTTGGGAGCCAGGGTATGAAAAGGGGGAGATCTGTTAAAATTGATTTGTGTAATAGATATAGTAGTTAAATAGTAATTTATGGGAAATGAGTAATAGAGTTGTATAATTGATTAATAGCATGATATATATATATATATATATATATATATATATATATATATATATACATATATATAAAATTATATATATATACGTATATATGTAAATATATATACTATACACTATGGCCCTCATTCAATTGCAATTTGGCCAATTGAATAGGGCCCTAAATAAGCACATAACATATATTTTTTAAAGAAGTTTTTAGTTAGCAAGCATCTATCCAAAAGAAAGGTTTTCACTAACTAAAAACGTCTTTAATAAAAATATGCTATCTGCTTCTTTAGGGCCCTATTCAATTGGCCACATCGCAATTGAATGAGGCCCTATGAGATTAGGTTTGTAGTTGTATAGAAGTATACCGCTGAGTGCATGCTATAGTGATATCAACTATGCGTTATGTTGAGTTTTTTATATTTATACATTTTCTATATATTTCTGTGATAAATACTCATAGTTAACATGTAGAATGTGCTCATAAATATGTTTATATATATATATATACATATATACACACACACATATAAATAATAGTATTTGAAAATGTGTGTATATATAAATATTTTTTTTTTTATTACACATAACCAGATTAATGAAGACAACATCTGAAATATTTAAAAATAATTTTTATTTACACATAGACAAAAATAAAACTTTTATAAAAAGTTATTTTCAACTTAGAAACTATGCAGTTCCAACAAATGATCTCTACTTTAGAGAGTGGAATAACTCTGGGGCCAGTGCCACAGATTTAAGGCTTTTTAAAGTCCATACAAAATTTAGGAGATATTCTCCAAGGCAAAATGTCATTTTGTTTACAAAAATATATACAGCTCTTAAATTCACCAAGAGAATGGTAACAAAATATTGGAAATGTAGTTGGTAAAAATATAGAAAAATACAGATATGGCTTAAGTGGATAATAGGGATTTGTTTTGGTCCAAAAGGTTTGATTCTCTGTAGGAATGTAAAAAATATTGCAATATGCAATAGCAGAAACATTCATTTGGAAGGGGTTAATAGCTTTAAACCATAAACCTTACATGATTTAGGTCAAAATATCAAACAGAAAATGAATGTGGCAGCTCCCTAAAATTAACATACTGTATGATTTACATGAAACTTGTAAAAAAAAAAATCAGAATCCTTATATAAATATTATAAGGGAAACTGAACCAACGTAAACCCTGATAAAAAAAAAAAAGGAATACGCTTAAAATGTAGAGTGTAAAAAAAAATAGTTTATAAAGTCTTTTGTAGGTCGCTGGAGCTTGAAGAGTTAACAGTCTTGAATTCGTTTGCTTCATGGAAAAGGAGTTTTTTTTTCTTCTCAAGCTTCCCACACCTGCAGAAAGAGAAATATGCATATATATAAATGTGAGTCAGGGAGGGGGTGGAGGCAGACAGGCTGGCGCCAGGGAGGAAACTAACCCTGCCTCTAGGACTGATAACATCATCTGGGCTGTGCTAATTGAGGCTGTGTGAGACACTAATACCACCCCCCCTGCTCCTGGCTACTGGCCCCCATGTAACTCATACTGTGTATGTACCCATATAATTATACATCTAGGCAGAAACTAAGCATCGTGCATTATCTATACATATATATATATATATATATATATATATATATATATATATATATATATATATATATATATATATATATAAAACAGAGATAGATCTACAAACTACATATAGGTCCATAAATATTAAACTAAAATAGCTATGACTATTTTTTATTTAACTTTTCATTTGTTAATATTCACTATTATGAAAGTGAGAAGTGTAAGGGAGACTTTAATATAAAGGAATATATTCTTACCATGACAGAGGTCTGGGTCAATGACAGATGCTCGTGTCTCCTTTGGTGGCAAGTTCTGAGAAGTCAGATTTCTGTAAGAGAAGACATAATATCATGAGGATTTTGTTACACATGGGGTAAAATAAACTAATATAGCCAGGATGGATTAGGAAGGTGGATAGTTAAGGTAGATTATATTATATAGGGATCTTGAGTATGGGGTGATGGAAATACAATGCAACAGGTTTGATAAACTTCATCTTACCTGTAAGGAGAGGATGGTGCTGCCCACACTCTGCTGCTGCTCTTCCCCAAGGACTATTTGCAGGTCGAAGATGTAGTCAATGACATGTTGTAGGATCTCCACCTGGCTCAGTTTGCTTCCCTGTGGGATGCCAGGCACCAGCTCCCTCAGTTTGGAGTAACAGTCATTCATGTCGTAGAGAAGGCCCATGGGCTCTTCCATTCCCTTGTGCCCACTTCCCCTGGCAATGCCCAGGCTCTGTTCAGATAAGCAGCACACTGCCTGGTAGCAGCTGGCCATGGATCTCACTGGGCTGATGGCTTTCATGGTTGATAGAAGGATAAGAGGTGCTTTGGAATCTTCAAGATCTAAGACTAATGAGTCCAGATGTGAGCAGGTATCTTCCAACGTGTGAAGGTGGATCTCCAGAAACTCAAGACTTGGTGATCAGCAGTACTTGTCTCCAGGAGCTGTGTGTATATGTAGTGCACTCCAGAGCCACTTCCCTATTTATAGGCGCACTCACCCCCCTCCTCTCCCTGTACAAATCACCCCTCCCTCTCTCCCCCCTCCACACCCCACTGGTTCATAATATTGAGATAACAGCTGGTTGAGCACTTTCAAACAGCTTATCCTGAGGGCTGGAAACAGTGTCATTAATGTCACAGAGTGAGGGGGTGAGGAGGGGGGCTGATCTCTTACATGGCTTTGTATTGGACTGACACTATTTTAATGCAAAAAAATGCACATTAGGTACAAATGATTCAACAGCTTATGTAGCATGTAGGAGAATTTCCACCCACAATTATAAAACCTGATGCATGTGTTGGAATGCAACTGTAAAATATAGAGAAATAATAGGATAGATATAAATAATAATTATAATATCTACAATACTTTATCTAGAATAAAATAGTTTACAAATATGTAACAAAACCAGCCTTAAAAACGAAAAAACATGATGTCCAAATACAAGATGTTTTCTGTATAATTATATTATGTATAAAAAAAGGTTATTGTTAAACAAAAACATGTAATATATTTAATGTAATAAATTAATGTAATTCTTATTTCTCAATTTTAAAATCACATGAGCATTTTAACAAATATGTTAAAAGAATAAAAATAATCATGTGAATCTATGTCCTTTTGTTTTATTTATCTGGATTTAATCGGTTTTCTTTAGTGTAAAAGCCATTATTTTGTATTTTCTCTCACTCATTGTGCCCCCCTCCCTCCTCTCCCTCTCTGACCTCCAGACTTTCTGGCGTCAGGAATATTATCCTGTGACCAGGGAGGGAAGAGGCTGGGAACTGAATGAGCAAAACAGACAAGGGACAGGCTGTGTACTGTGTGTGTGCCTGTAGGTACATGGAGAGGCTTTATTCATATGGATATATATATATATATATATATATATATATATATATATATATATATATATATATATATATATATATATATATATATATATATATTATAAATCCATTGAATACACATCATTATATGCATATATATTTTGATTTCTTTTAAAAAATGGATTTATATAGGAAAAAGTTATTTTAAACACACATATATATTATATATTTTACAAATCTATTGAGTACACATAAGTGTATATATATATATATATATATATATATATATTATATGCATCCATCATTTTACACCTAATGTATATATATATATAATTTGGCTTATTGTGGGCAAAACAGTAGCCCCCATCATACAGTAAATAAATAGTACATTTTGTGTTCCCCTTTTAATTTCTGAAGTGAGTTAACAAAAACAAACTTATTACTTGCTCAGAATGTCTAAAAAGTATTTAATAGGCTTTTAAACTTATATTTAGATATGGGAACACAATTTATTTACCATAAATATATACTATTTATTTACTATATGCATAAATATAAACAATTATATATGAATCCAATGAATACTTAGGTATGTGTCTGAATATATATCCATAGAATATATATATATATATATATATTTACATATATATATATATTATTTGTGTAAAAATTAAAGCATTGTGTAGAATGTGTGTGTAAAATAGCTTTACATATGAGTCCAGTCCTATCAGGCAGTCTCAGTATGTATTGACACACGTGCATATGATTGTGTCCATATTGTACTGTTTGTCGTACTCCCCCCTTCATCACCCTCCCAGACAGCCTGGCGCCAGCCTCATGACGTCACGGGCTCTCCCCCTCCCTTCACTGGGACGCGTCTCCCTTGGCAACGGCTCCACTACTATTCAAACCAATGACAGAAGAGAGTTGGGGCGGGGCGTGTGTCAAACTTCTGCAGCTGTGCTGCCAGCCATAAAGAGATAACAACATCAACACTTTCCCGGGCAATCAGGCATTGAAGAGTATTTAAAGTGGCACAGCCACTGAGTATACACACCTCTGTATACATACCCAGCTGCATCTGTATATGTATACCGAAAGGGGGTCGTTTAGAGGGACAACACAAGCTGTTAGTGTGTCAATACAACTGTGCATAAGCTCTTTATGTGGATAAACCAAACCTGCCATGTATTCTTTATAGATGTGTATGAAACCACTCATAACATGGAGATAAACTTAAGGACAAGGAAGAATACAATATTAACAAACTGCAGAAAAATGGAGGGCCCTGTTTTGATAAACAGATAATGTGATCAATTCCCTCCTTACAGCAGATCCATACACTTGTAAAATAATACAATATTTATAATTTCAGTGGGATTTCCATTTATTACAACTGAGACTAGCTTTAAAAAAATATATATATTGTAAAACGCAAAGATCTACTAATTTTTCCACCCAAGACCATGTAGTAAGAGTATATCACATATATAGTTGTCAGTGCTCGCCCCGTTGCGATGTTGGTCACGCAATGTTAAATAATTGCGATCCTCGCAAAGCGAGGCGTGCAGTTACCTGCGAGGCGAGCAGTTTATGCCCCAACTGGTAAATAATTGCGAGCCTCGCAAAGCGAGGCGTGCAGTTACCTGCGAGGCGAGCAGTTTATGCCCCAACTGGTAAATAATTGCGAGCCTCGCAAAGCGAGGCGGGCAGTTGACGCCCCCAACTGTGAGGCCCGTGGGCGCTCAATGCAGGGCTAGTGATCAGCTCCACAGGCGCTCATTGCAGGGCTGGTGATCAGCGCCGCAGACGCTCATCGCCAACGCCAGGATGCCTGGGAGTGAAGTTGCAAATGATTTGGAGCCATATTTTGCAAGGGAAAAAATGGCGGCCGAAAAAATTCTAAAACAGGATGAAAACGAGGCTAAGCAAGACCAGGCACCGAGAACTTAGAAAATACATGACTGCGAAGACAGTAACACTTACACGAAGAACAACAGACACGCAGGACTTGAAAAATAAAACCAACCCCAGTCGGCGTACGCCACGCAAAAGGTGCTCAGAGAAGCAAAAGCCTCACATTGTGTGGCAAACAACATTGCCAGCCTTAGAATTTTATTCCTGTCATTTTTGACGGGCAATTTCCTAGTAAGATTATAATAATACATTTATATGAAGCATTTCTCCCAGACCGGATTCAAATCGATCTAAAAAACAAAGAAGCTACTTTTGTGTGTTTTTTTAAGTATTTTACAGATTACTCACATTTTAAAAAAATATATATATCATAGAACACAGTATAAATAACAACAATGATATGCTTACTTAACAATACACATACATACATTAAAATATTATTTGTGAAGCCTATGCAATTATTTAGTCGTATTATTTTCTTCCCTAGAATTAATGTGATCCTATATAGAGATAGAATTGATAGTATTTCAATAATTATTACAGTACTGTGAATACTTGAAGGGTGACTATAGTATTATTATTTCCTTTATTCTTAACGCGACAACATATTCCACAGCGCTGTACAGAGGTTAAGTACGAGACAAAAACAATATTAACATATAGTATGGCAAACAGTTTTTTTTTATTTGAAATGTTTAACATAAATGTATATATGTATATTTACCAAATAATTGAGAATTGGATGGGCTCCTTAATGATGTGTGGAGAACTTTTGTGGAGCATAACACTAACACAGCATAGATCTTTGTATGGTGGTATATGCAGAAGAGTCCTTTAACTGTCCCAATACACACAACAATAATGTATATAAGTGTTTACTTCATTACATATAAGTCAACATAAGTTTATGGCTAAGCCTAGAGCCTAGAGCAGGAGATTTAGAGGAGTAGCAGCGAAGGGGGATTCACAGAAAGAGGGCATTAATGTAATAATATTGGGACAAATCTCAGAAGCTATACGGGTGATGTATGTAAATGTGTCATTCACCAATTTGGTGCAAGATAAGATTGGTAATATATTGTATTTACATGAATCTAGTGCGCCATCGAATCTAATGCGCACCACAAATTTGGAACCCGATTTTCTATGAAAAAGATGCGTATTAGATTTGAGTAAATATTGTATATTTCAATAGGCTCATTAGGCGTTGCGGGGGCTGCTATTTTCCCATAGAGATGGGTAGTATCAAAGGGTTGCAACAAAGTGATAAAGACTAAGTTCAACTTAAACCTAAATTTATTTTATATTGAAAACACCATTGGAGAAAATGATCTATCTATGTAAAAGCTATAAAACTTGCCTTGTTTGCCATTTACTCTTCTATGTTTGATCATTGAGCTCTGTGAGCTGATTGGGTCAACATTTCAAGAGACAATTCAAGAGACAATCAAATGACACCTGTAGCTCTAAGCCAGGGGTCACCAAACTTGGTCCTGGAGGTCCGACCCAGGCCTGGATTTGTGGATATCCTTGCTGCAAACAGGTGAGTCAATCAGGATGGCTGAAGAAACAAGATTCTCACCTGTTTGCAGCAAGGATATCCACAAATCCAGGCCTGGGTCGGCCCTCCAGGACCGAGTTTGGTGACCCCTGCTCTAAGCTATGAAGGTTATACTCATGTTCTGTGTTCATCAGCAGCTCACGTCACCTAATGCACAGAGATCGGTAGCAGTAAAATGCAAATATTATAACGATTATGCATATATTTGATTGTACGTAAATGCACTCTTAAGAGCAACTTGTGTTTATGTAAAACCTCCCCTTTAAGTAGATAAGTTACACACATTTGAATGGGCCTTGAGTAGTGACATGCATAAATGCATCACTGGCAGCAGTACTATATAAAAAGAGTAGTAGATAAATGGGAAAGTGTTCTGGTGGATGTGGTACTGAGAAATAAAGTAAGGGAACTCCAAAAGCTGTGGCTATTCTTAATGTTATCTTAATTATGTTTACGATTCATATGTAGATAGGAGAATGGGCAGAAAGAGTAGGCCTATCAGTTTATTCCAGTCCTGAAAATGGATGCTTCTATATTCAATGTCACATACTCTCCAAGACTATTTAAAAAGTCAAATTAAATTGCATTGGTAACATACTTATTTTTCCAGGACATTGCTTATAATGGGTTCATATTATTTAAATAAATAAAAAAATACAATTCACTATCCCAAAATCTAGATCATAAATCTCTTCAAATAAGAGCTGTATGTGCTTTTGTACTAATACAGTCAAATCCCAATATTCTAACCAAAACACACTACATAAAAGTGACTACAAACCTTTTATACTATAAAAATTCTATATTGAGAGTCACATTTTCCTGTGACTTTAGCATTTAGAATTCCACACACCCCACAAATATCTTTATAGAGTGCTTGATCCTATATAAGTTATAGTGTATTTTATAGGGTTGAGCATAATAAGTGTAAAAGCACAGGTGTTTTACTACAAACACTATATAATAACATGATAAACCCCCACAACTGGATCTACAAAAAAGCCTAGATTATAGGGTTGCACTGACCCAACTGATAAAGGTTATAAGATAAGCAATACTGATTCCTCTGTAACAGGAAGCCTATAATTAATTAACACTCAATTACCTTTTTTATATATATATATATATATATATATATATATATATATATATATATATATATATTGATAGATAGACACATATATATATATACTCGTTTTTTCCTCTTCAAGACCCCACATCTGTCTGATTTAGGGCTGCCATTATGTCAGACACCATTACACTTTATAGGATTATCTACTAATTAAAGAGTAAAACATCATCCATCACACAATTTTGTGCAATAAACTTTCAAGGACAGCAGAGTTTCCCTCCACAAGTTTCTACACGAAGGGTTAAAGCTGGTAGGATTTCTCCCTCCCACCCTGCAGCTCTCCCCTCCCCGCTGAGCCCAGGTGCGGGGAGGGACACTGAACAATGCAGAGGCCGGCGTCAGTCTGTCTGCTGCCCGGCAGCCCCCCTCCCTGCCCGGCTGCAGCTGCGCCGGGACCCCGCCCCCCTACAGCCTGCTCAGGACCCCACAAAGAGAGCTTTATATGGGGCACTGGGAATATACAGTGGGACTGAGCATCCTGAGCAATGAATAGTGATGAGGAATAACTAACTATACATTATATATATATATATATATATATATATATATATATATATATATATATATATACACACAAATATATATATATATACACACACACACATGCACACAAATATATATATACATTCACACACACACAAATATATATATATATACATTCACACACAAATATATATATATATACACACACACACATGTATATAAATATATATATATATATGTTCAGCAATATAGATTAATATCAATATTACAGCATAAAGTGATACCTAAGGTTTTGAGATACACATCTCTTTATCAAGTTTCGCTTGTTCTGACTTGATAAAGAGATATACAACTTTGAAAGCTTTTCATTCTAAAATTTTTGTCCAATAAAAAGGGCATTGCTATATTCTGCAATACTCTGATTAGTTATATATATATATATATATATATATATATATATATATCACATATAATAGTTGTAATAGCGAGTTGTCGTCACGCAATGCTAAAAGATACAGGCTTGTGCATGCACATTGAGTGCCAAAGGCGCTCATCGCGAGGGCCGAAAGTTACGGGTTTGACAGGGGCTGCAATGATCGCCAAAGGCGCTCATCACAAGGCCCACAAGACTTTGAAAAATGTTAGCTGAACGCTGAAGGCTAACAAGACTTGGAGAAAGTCTTGCAATGAGCGCCAAAGGCACTCATTGCAAGGCCTGAAAGTTGCGGGTTAGATGCCTCCAATAAGCGGCTCATCGCGAGGCTCGTAAAGTAGAGGGGGGGGCTCGCAATGAGCACCAAAGGCGCTCATTGCAGGGCTCACGATAAACGCCAATGGTGCTCATTGCGAGGCATGAAAGTGGCAGGTTGGCCGAAGCCTGCAATGAGCGCCAAAGGCGTTCATCGCAAGGCCCGTAAAGTAGACGTGGGAGAGGATTTCAATCGCGAGGCCCACAAGTTAGAGGGGGGAGAGCCTTGCATTGTTTGGCAAGCAGCATTGCCAGGCTTCACATTTTATTGCCATCATTTTTGTCGGGCAAGTCGCTAGTATATATGAGTGTATGCACTCAGAGTGTCAACACAGTATAATAATTCTGAGTATTTTCATAAATCATAATGATGGCATACTAAGCTGTATAATGATCATGCCATGGGTGAATTTAGGTTTTTTGCTGCCCTAGCTCATTCACATTTGTGCCCCTACACCCCACTTTCAGCTAGCTGCTTCCCCTTTCTATATCACAAATCATAAGTTTATGTACTGTATATATATATATATATATATATATATATATATATATATATATATAGTATGTCAGAAAGTGTCAGGTACACCTACAGACTGAAATATCATTGCATGGACATTCCTGTGCATATACAAACATATAGGTTTGTAAGTTTGCATCCTGTAAGGTACTTTAGGGAAAGCACAATGCACACTCATTCTAAGCTCAAAGACAGGACCCTCTATTATTTTGCAAGGTGTTAAAATAGTTTTGTACTTAGCCCCCGTATAGTGCTACAGAATATGTTGGCACGTTACAAATAAAGGAAAATACTATTTCAGTGTTCCTGCTGCCTACTGGAAATATGCTTCCCTAGGTCTGGTCCTTGAGGGTCTAGGCAGAAACACCCACCTGGATCATGACTATCTATACACTGTTTAAAGCAGTGATGTGTTTAGGACTAGGCCCACAAGGCATATGGCAGCACATTTCAGAGGGCAACAGACTGCTTGAATAAGCTGGTGTAGTATCAGAGAATAATGGGTGCACAGAAATAGCTAACTGTAAGCGTCCCTAAAACTTTCAGATATACATAAATATTCATAAACATATAATTTGGATAAGAGCAGTGGATAAGAGCAGTAATAACTGGGGCGTGATATGATGATCATACTATACTGTTTAATGATGCCGAGTATACTCTGATAATTATCATGATCAGTCTCTGTACAATGATACACTGAATTATGATAACAAGTACTAGTACACTGAAAGTAAACACCCACTATATAATAGTGTTGAGTATCTATACTAATAATGAACATGCTGTACCGTAAACTGATGCTGAATATCTTTACTGAATATTGAAACAATCTGTATACTGATATGCACTGTAAAGTGATGGGGAGTATATAAGGTAATATCAGGCTGCTTTGTGTAATGATGCTGAGTATCAATACAATGATAATATGCACAATGCACTGTATGGAGAGTATCTATACACACATGAATAGCACTGCACTGTACAATAATGATGAGCATTACTGGGGTCAGGTTCCCAGGCTGCTGTTTTGTTACAGCTGTTTCCTGCTATCTGATGTCACCTTGAGGATACAGAGCACTGAGCATCCTGCAGAAATCTTGTGGGTCGGGGGATCTTTCTCACGCCCCAAGATGGTCAGCTGGACAGCACCTGGGGACAAATAGGGTTGACAGTCACCCAAGTAACTGTCATTGTCACCCTTGGGTGGGGGGCAGACGCCATGACTTGCTACTATGGTAGCAAGGACAGACTCCATGTCTCATAGTCTTTTCTATGAGTGTCACCCTGCAGTTTGAGGACAGTCTCAGTGTCACTGTGTCACCCAAACTCCATGTCTCCTAGCTCCTTATGTCGGTGTCACTGTGTCACCCAAACTCCATGTCTCATAGCTCCTTATGTCGGTGTCACTGTGTCACCCAAACTCCATGTCTCATAGCTTCTTATGTCGGTGTCACTGTGTCACTCAAACTCCATGTCTCCTAGCTCCTTATGTCGGTGTCACTGTGTCACCCAAACTCCATGTCTCATAGCTTCTTATGTCGGTGTCACTGTGTCACTCAAACTCCATGTCTCATAGCTCCTTATGTCGGTGTCACTGTGTCACTCAAACTCCATGTCTCATAGCTCCTTATGTCGGTGTCACTGTGTCACTCAAACTCCATGTCTCCTAGCTCCTTATGTCGGTGTCACTGTGTCACCCAAACTCCATGTCTCATAGCTCCTTATGTCGATGTCACTGTGTCACCCAAACTCCATGTCTCATAGCTCCTTATGTCGGTGTCACTGTGTCACTCAAACTCCATGTCTCCTAGCTCCTTATGTCGGTGTCACTGTGTCACCCAAACTCCATGTCTCATAGCTCCTTATGTCGGTGTCACTGTGTCACTCAAACTCCATGTCTCATAGCTCCTTATGTCGGTGTCACTGTGTCACCCAAACTCCATGTCTCCTATCTCCTTATGTCGGTGTCACTGTGTCACTCAAACTCCATGTCTCCTAGCTCCTTATGTCGGTGTCACTGTGTCACCCAAACTCCATGTCTCATAGCTCCTTATGTCGGTGTCACTGTGTCACCCAAACTCCATGTCTCATAGCTCCTTATGTCGGTGTCACTGTGTCACCCAAACTCCATGTCTCATAGCTCCTTATGTCGGTGTCACTGTGTCACCCAAACTCCATGTCTCATAGCTCCTTATGTCGGTGTCACTGTGTCACTCAAACTCCATGTCTCATAGCTCCTTATGTCGGTGTCACTGTGTCACCCAAACTCCATGTCTCATAGCTCCCTATGTCGGTGTCACTGTGTCACTTAAACTCCATGTCTCCTATCTCCTTATGTCGGTGTCACTGTGTCACTCAAACTCCATGTCTCCTATCTCCTTATGTCGGTGTCACTGTGTCACTTAAACTCCATGTCTCCTATCTCCTTATGTCGGTGTCACTGTGTCACCCAAACTCCATGTCTCTTTGCTCCTTATGTCGGTGTCACTGTGTCACTCAAACTCCATGTCTCCTAGCTCCTTATGTCGGTGTCACTGTGTCACTCAAACTCCATGTCTCCTATCTCCTTATGTCGGTGTCACTGTGTCACTTAAACTCCATGTCTCCTATCTCCTTATGTCGGTGTCACTGTGTCACTTAAACTCCATGTCTCCTATCTCCTTATGTCGGTGTCACTGTGTCACTTAAACTCCATGTCTCCTATCTCCTTATGTCGGTGTCACTGTGTCACTTAAACTCCATGTCTCCTATCTCCTTATGTCGGTGTCACTGTGTCACTCAAACTCCATGTCTCCTATCTCCTTATGTCGGTGTCACTGTGTCACTTAAACTCCATGTCTCCTAACTCCTTATGTCCGTGTCACTGTGTCACCCAAACTCCATGTCTCATAGCTCCTTATGTCCGTGTCACTGTGTCACCCAAACTCCATGTCTCATAGCTCCTTATGTCCGTGTCACTGTGTCACTTAAACTTCATGTCTCCTATCTCCTTATGTCGGTGTCACTGTGTCACCCAAACTCCATGTCTCATAGCTCCTTATGTCCGTGTCACTGTGTCACCCAAACTCCATGTCTCATAGCTCCTTATGTCCGTGTCACTGTGTCACCCAAACTCCATGTCTCATAGCTCCTTATGTCCGTGTCACTGTGTCACTTAAACTTCATGTCTCCTATCTCCTTATGTCGGTGTCACTGTGTCACCCAAACTCCATGTCTCATAGCTCCTTCTGTCATGACACCCTGTGGTGAGGGGGGCAGATTCTATATATCCTTATATATCCTTAAGTGTCAACTAGTGAGGAGAGGGATGGGAAGTAGTGATGAGATTAATCATCTGCAAATGAAGCGTTAATATGATAATCTACATAACAACAACACCAGATCACACCTCATTTTGAGGAGGGGCAGGGAGCCACAGCTGCAGTAGGTCAGTAGTGTAGTATCGTCCTCACCTTATAACAATCCTATTTATATGGGTCCCCTATGGCTTGGAGGCTCTGTGTGTAAATGGCCAGATATCCCTTAGAGGAGATTCCTTGGTGTTTATCAAGTTTGAGCCCTTAGGGTTTGACACCTAGAATTTGACAGCATGTAAGAAATGCCTGTTCCATCTAGTCTGCTCATTATCCACAAAACTGATTTGGTCTTTGGACTTGTCCAATGTTTCAGGACACCTGCATGCCTAACCCAATGTTTGAATGTGCTTACACTGCTATGTGGAGGTTATTCTATGTATCTATACAGATAATGTCGGTTTGGACATTCAGTACTCTGATTTTTTCTTCTCTAAGCATATTAAGATTAGGGGCGAACACTGGGCTAACATTCATTTTAAAGACGTGAGCTTCTGAGATCTCCTACAGTGCTATATGATTTAAATTAATACAAGAGGGACCCAAAAAAAAAACAACAATATGCAAATTCGCAACTAACATAACAAATTCAGTGAGAACTGGATCACATTTCTCATGATAAATGTATATAGTGATAATGTAGGGAATTTACTAAGCATTTTCTCACCTGAGATGAGTTTTTCCCATAGGAAATAGTACATAGCATGAAAAAGAAAAATAGGATATAGTGCATAGTAAATCGCAAGATTATTTTGAGATGCTTAGTAATTCCCCCCAAAGTCAGAAATCTGAATAATATTCACATCTAAATAATGTCAACGTTATGTATTTATACGTTTATCCATAACTTGAATGCATATTTAAATACATGTCCATTGACTTAAATGGACATTTATGTAAACCAGAGAATACATTTACCAAAGCAATGTAACTAAGGCATAAATTAGGTGAAATAGGTGATAGTTCAACTAGAGCTACCTATGAAAACATAACTTTTAAAAGTATATTTAATAGTAGGGCAAAAAGTGATGAAAATGTGTATGTAGTATGTATGTTTCATGTTTGTCTCCTTAAATAGGAGTTTTGGTATGTTAGTATCACGCACACTCCCGTGGCTTAGACACACATCTCTGCCACTAATTACCACAGACCAGCCTGACCCAGTTAGAGAGACATAGCAAAGGTTCACATTGTTGGAGAAATTAAACACACATGTACAGTTGGGTATTTTAAGTATAAATTACTGGAAAAAGGAATTCTCTTTATCCTAATAACGTTATCTCAAGTGAGTAATTAGTAATTATTCCTCACAGTGGGGGTGATAAGCCACAACAGCATGCACAGTTAGTATAGATTAAACCTATAATAAGAATTCTAGTCTCCATTGACAAATATTATTTATCCGATTGGGCATGCTCTGGTGGCTTATCACCCCTCTCGGACCTATCCTCTTATGGTAGCGCAGCACAAGGCAGCAGCAGTGGTGGTGAGCATCTGCTAGATGGCGCTGCCGATATTCCGCTGCCATATCATAGAGTCAAGGCTTAGGTAAACTGTTAGGATTAGGGTAAGGGTTGGGGTGAGGGTTAGTTCAAGGGTTACGCTAACATTATAAGCTTAGAACTTCTCGCACATATCGGCAGCGTGGCAAAATATCGTCAGCGCCATCTAGCGGTTGGAGGCTGCACTGCAGCAGCGGACCTGTCCCAACAACATAACAAGATAGATCTCCCCTCTCTACTATAATGAATAATCACGTTAGATAAAGTATGTAGGAAAGTCGGAGGACCATTTCACATAATTTATGCTTAAAAAGTTCAGGCTCAATTTTTTTTAGATTTTTAAAGCTTTTAATAACAACGAACTGAAATTATATTTATTTATATGTGTACACAACTAAGACACTTGTGCTACTCTAAGCAGCTTAGTTTAATATCAACCTCTAAACCTGGCAGCCTCCCCCTCAACATTCAGGCACATCAATATTATCAGTGATCTGAACAAGTGTTTCAGGACTAAGTGCTTTGTATCATGTCAATCTCACTGGGTAACTCATCCTGTGCAGTTTCCTTCCCTACCCACTCTTACCCACCACCCTCTCTTCACATGCACACACCACAAACAGATATTTTGTGCCTTAAAAGCATCTTTTTATCTCCCTTAATATATTTTTAGCTTGTAGGGTTTGGGGCGGGCACACAGCTATCTCTCTCGTCTTGGCTGTCTCGGCTGTGATTTTTCCATCTGTGGGCGATACCGCATCCTGTGAGCTGGCGAGGCACCAGGAGGGAGAGTGGCAGGGGACGCAAACTGACATTTGCCCTATTAAACATCTATATGCTCATATTGCAAAACATGAGCCTTATTTACATCCTATAAAACTATTCTCTAAAAAAATTCTTACATGTTTTCTTTTTAAATATTGCCATCATAATACTAAGTTGCATTGGAAGAGAAAATAGCAGACAAAAAAAAGAAGCACTAATGCCACTCTGTTGATCTTTATTCAAACATTCCTGAGAATGCTGTGTCTGGTGTTTGGTGCATGGTTAAAATACAAAATTACAAGAAAGGATTACAAGGATAGCGATGCCATGGTCATTAAAAATCATATTTAATCATATAATAATTAATTCATTTTCAAATATTAACATTTCAGGATCTAGTTGAATGTTTGTCTCCACCCAGATAAGGTTGTTAAAGAGAGGGTGGCGGGATAGAGCTGAGATACATGTCTAAAGGGTTTTAAGAACAATCAAATACGATAAAAGAATAACAATTATTGAGAGGCTGCTTTAATAGCAAAAGCTTGTCTTCCAAGGGAAACATATGCAATAGAGGCTAATGTATTGGTACACTTTGTGTCTGAAAATTTAGCAGCTGCCTACTATATAAAGCCACCTCCACCCATTTACTTTATTGTGGGTTATTTGAGAGTATTTGAAAATGTGTCACAGTGTATTTTCTTTTTTTCAAATAAAGGTCCCAGAGCACAAAAACTTATTTGAAAGTTTAATTGATCTTGGTGACTTGCCCCCTACCAGCCAATAAGATCTACAGAATAAAGTCAGCTCTCTGCATTTTCTGGTAATTTTAATTAAGTATAAATATTTTTACTTAATATTTCATTCAAAAATTACTTTTGTAATGTTTCAAAGTGCTCATTTAACTCTTAAAAACAAAAAGTTGTTTTCCATGTCCCTTTAATGTTGAATATTGCTTTTATATTATTTAAATAACTGAATATTAATTGTATTAATGTTCAATACTTAATTAAACGATCTAGCTCATGTTGTTATGTCATTAATATGCTCCTTTAATGTGAATAGTTTACAGAACAGGAAGGTGAGTGATAATGTGGTACAAATCTTTAAATATTGTAAAATATTTAATACATCCAGAAGAAAACTCAATTAAAAAAAGAGATTGTGATTAGAATATGGTGGGTAGTAGATAAGTGATACACCTCTTCAGTTACGGGATTGAGGCAAGTCTATTTTATGCATATAGATGTCCTGAGGATTTATTAAGAAAATATTTTTAGATTCATAAAATTGGCTAACAAGATGGGCCTATTGGTTCCTAACTACAGACAAAATTCAGTTTTTCTGTTTTAAATAGAAATCCCATTGTTATTGGGATCTTTGTTGCACTATTGGTCAATTGTATGTGGAGAATCCTTTTAAGAGTCTTGTTGTAGATGCTATGGGTTCTGGCCTTCCCTCCCACTAATATATTGCATGGCTGAGTGCTTCCGAATTCTGGGAAATCCTTTATACAGTTTTAGTGGGAACAGGGCAGAGAGACGCCATGGTGTCTGAGCCGGACACAGGAGACGCCAGAGAGAGGGGTCCATGTCCTAATCCCACCCAGAGCTTCCTGGAAGAAGGGAGGGGGAAGAGGAAGAGGGCACAGGAGCTTGTAGTCAGAATAATGTCAAATATTTATTTTTTTTGAGTGTAGATTCTGTGGCTCATAGATTTTGTACTACACTAGCCCTATAGTTTTTTAAATTACTAGATTAATTGAATAGTTTCAAACAACAATTTTGTGTGGAAGAATGACAGAGGACAAGTACATGTGGCACAGAGAGACTAAGTGTATAAGAGAGCGCAAGACCCTTTTTTTTGGTCTGTGCAAGCAATATCTAAAGAGATTAGATAAACAACATACACAGATTGACCTATTGTGTTTAATATATATATATATATATATTTATATATATATATATATATATATATATATATATATATATATATATACGGTATATTCTACATAGGGACCTCAAATTGTTTGTTTCCTTATTGTATTGTTTTGTCTTTATATTTCTGTATAATTTATACTTTTATCGTACCTAATCTTCAATATAGTGCTACAGAAAATTTTACCGGTTAAAAAAAAAGAGTAATAATAATAATGCATGTAAAATTGTATGTGAGAATGACTCAGAGAGTTTGAGGGAATATATGTGAGAGAAACTAAATGTATTTGTAATAGTGCTTGAGAATGGGACTCAGTGCCAGGGTACTCCTGAGAGTGAATGACTGAGTGTGCATTAGACTGAGTGAAAAAGGACAATGGGTGAGTGGCGTAGTGTGACCCATGTATGAAAGTGCTGGAAAAATAAGAGGGTGCTTGTGAAAGTATATAGAGAGACAGTAGGCGGCTTTGTAAGAGTATAGGCGAGAAACACAAAAACTGCTAAAATTAGTGAAATTACTTGAGTGAGTAAAAAACTGTAAGATTGTTAGCCAGTGAGGAAGAACAAGAAATATGGTGTGTATGTATGAGGGAGTGAGAGGAAATCTGTGCAGGTGTATGATTATGTATTAGTGGGGAGGACTAGAGTGGATATGTGAGATAGATAGACAGACAGACAGACAGACAGACAGACAGATAGATAGATAGATAGATAGATAGATAGATAGATAGATAGATAGATAGATAGATGACTTAAGTGATGAGCAAGTAGTAGATGGATTCAGGAGGGGAGAATCTTCCAGATAAAAGAGAAATACAATAACAAGTGGTCATGGTTTGAAGATGGAAAGTGGAAGATTTAGTGGTGGTGTGAGAACTACTTTACAGAAAGAATAGTAGATAAATGGAACAGCCTTCAAGCAGAAGTAATATGGACAAACAAAGTAAAAGAATACAAGCGTAAGATATGCATATAGAGCTATCTTGATTGTTAGCTATGGTTAGCTAGGTCAATTATTTAATGTGAAAGTACGGTCAGAATAGATGGCCTATTAGTTCTTGGGTATTATCTGTCAAATATGTGTTTCCTGAGTTGAATGTGTGTGAGTGGGAGAGGACCAGAGTGCATATATGTGTGTGAGTATGCAAGAGAGGGATGTGAGAGAGCATTGTGTGTGAGTGAAAGCGTTGCGCGTCAGCCCCCTCCAGCTCCTGTCTCCAGTCTGTCTCTGGGCATCATCTGGAGTACAGATTCCCACACACAGATGGGGCCAGGCTGTGTTACTATGATGTAAATCAGTGTGTATCCGAGTACCTCTGTATGTGCAGCTCTGGGTAGTTGTGCGTGCGTATGTATGTGCATGTGGATGTGTGTATGCGTATGTATGTGGATGTGTGTTTGTGTATGTGCATGTAGATGTGTGTTTTTGTGTGTGGGTGTATCTGTTCATCTTATTCTCAGTATCTCAGCTGTGTATATATCTTTCTTTCTGTATCGGTGCTGTGTGTATATATCTTTGTGTATATAATATGTGTGTGTTTGTGGGGGAGGCACTTCACACCTGTCATCCGCTGTGTGTTTAGTACACACCCAACAAGACAGGAGAGCAGGAAATAGGCAGGGTGGTGTTTGCCAATGCACATGGAGATTTGTGTATCTTTCTGCATAGTTTATAGGTACAAACAAGCTGGATACTAAATATATTATGTTATAGCACATTTACCTGGACAATGTTTTTGTAATATGTATGGTTATTCTGCAATAATAATAACATAACTATAACCCCACAGACAGGGGCTTTTGGGACACTCCAACACTCACTAAGGATTCAGTGGCACAGATGAAAGTGTCTCTTTACAGTTGTAATAATGGTAGATATGTCCTAATAAAAGTTTATTTGGGGGAGAGCTGTTGGCACTTTAATATACAACACTGTGGTGCAGTCATGAAAATAAAAGAGAAAGGAGGGAGGAAAAAGAGAAGCGTGTGTGAAGGGAGAGAGAAAAGGGGGGGGGGAGAGGAAAGCGATGTGTAAGAGAGAAGGAAGGAAAGAGGAGAGAGAGAAAATAAATGAGAGACAAGAGAAACAAATGAGAAGAGATACAATAAAATATAGGGAGTAGAGAAGAAAGAGAGAAAAAGAGAGAACAAATGAAGAGATGTGTGAAAAGAAAGAGTTGAGAGAGGAAAGTGAAAAAAAAAGGGAGATGAGATAGGAAAGAGAGATTGGAGAGAGTTGAGAGGAGAGAAGAGAGAGAAAAGAGAAAAATGTCAGAGAGGAGAGGTAAGAGAGGACAGAAGAGAGAGAGAGAGAAGAGAGAGAGTCCAGAAGAGAGAGAAAAGAGAACAACGAGAGAGGAGGGATGTGAAAAGAGTATAGAGTGGAGAAAAGAGAGATACAAGATGGGAGAGAAGAGACAGAAAAAAAGAATGATGAGAGAGAAAACAGAGAAGAGACAAGTGAAAAGAGGATGAAAGAGAGAAAAGAGAGTAAAGAGACAAAGAAAAAAAGAGGTAAAGGAGAGAGAGGATGAGAGAGTGGGATGAAGCAGGAGAGAGAGAGGAGAACATTTAAGAGAAATGAGATGAGGAGAAAGAAGATATGCATATGCACAGACACACACTACTAGAGATCCATACACACTTTAAGTAGCTATATACATATTACCAGACTGTGGGTCTTTTTTATCTCTTTACAGATCTTCTATGTCCGTTCATCATGGGTCTCTTATAGAGATGTCGCGGACAGTTCGCCCGCGGACTATTCGCAGCGATTTTGGCATGTTAACGTTCGCATCGGACGGCGAACACATTCGCTTTTGGGTTCGCCCCCTATTCTTTATCATTGAGGAAACTTTGACCCTGCACCTCACAGTCAGCAGACACATTCCAGCCAATCAGCAGCACACACTCCCTTCCAGGGCCTTCCATCTGAAGGACAGCATACATTTTAGAATCATTCTGAAGCTGCATTCATTGTGAGAGGACAGATAGTGTAGCTGCTGGAGATTTAATAGGGAAATAGATAGCCAGGCTGTGTATTTAGCTTTCACTACAGACCTGAAGGACTCATCTGATATCTGCTGCAAGGACAGCAACCCAAAAAGCCCTTTTTAGGGCTAGAACATCATTTATTTTATTTTATAATTTTTTTCTGTGTACGGTAATCTAATTGCATATGCCTGCCTGCGTGTGTGTGTGACAGGCTAACACCTAACAGCTTATATTGTGTTCAGTGAAATAAAACAACACTTTTTTGACTGTAATAGATTGAATAGCAATTGCCTGCCTACAGGCGTGTGTGTGAAGCCTATTGCATCTACTCTGCCAACTTTTGCCAGTGCACAGTGATACGTCATATCTGGTGCAACCGTAGTGTACAGTGACATAAAACAACACTTTTTTGACTGTAATAGATTGAATATCAGTTGCCTGCCTACAGGCGTGTGTGTGAGGCCTACAGCTCCTACTCTGCCAACTATTGCCAGTGCACAGTGACACTCATATCTGGTGGCACCTTAGATTGCACGCACAGTGCCCCAAATTTGAAGTGGGAGGACCGACCAAGCATCTTTTTCCATCTCCCGCTTCCAAAAATCCATGCCATATACACGTCCCCTGATAGGTGACGTAACAGGTATCAAACTGATAGGAATAAGTAGTACAACTTAATACACCACTCCTATCTGATGGCACATTACATTGCACGTGCAGTGCCCCAAATTCGAAGTAGGAGGTCCGACCAAGCATCTTTTTCCATCTCCCTGTTCCAAAAATCAATGCCATATACACGTCCCCTAATAGTGGACGTAACAGGGATTAAACCGATAGGAATAGTACTACTTAACAGTACACACCTTATAATAATGCGGACAGAGGCAACGCAGAGAGAGGAGTCTGAAGAAGAGGAGTCAGAGGAGGAAGGTGGTTTTGAGGAGGTGGAAGACCAAACACAGTGGGGGGCCCAGGGGGCTTGTTGTCACCTTTCGGGGACCCTTAGTGGCTGGGTGGAGGAAGAGACCTTCAATGACATCAGTGAGGACAAGGAACGGGACATAACTAGCTTGGTATCCAACCTTGTGCAAATGGGGAGTTTGCGGTTGTGCAAAGGGACTGTTTGCGGTTGTTTGCGGTGCATTAAACGGGGAGATTGGTCTGTTACTGTGAAGCTGGTGTAACCCTTACACTACCTGATCGATACAAGATCATACCTGATGTTTTAAAGCATGTTATTCCAAACAATTTAGGAATGTTAGGTGATTTATGCCCTTTATGGCTTAAAACCAGACTCTGCATCAACTATGTAATTTTCCGTGGGAGTTTTGCCATGGATCCCCCTCCGGCATGCCACAGTCCAGGTGTTAGTCCCCTTGAAACAACTTTCCCATCACTATTGTGGCCAGAAAGAGTCCCTGTGGGTTTTGAAATTCGCCTGCCCATTGAAGTCTATGGCGGTTCGCCGGATTCGCCCGTTCGGGAAAATTTGATGGAAGTTCGCGTCTGCTGTTTGCGAACCGAAAATGTGATGTTCACTAGTCTCTTACTGTCCTATGTTTCAGTAGATCCCAATTCAGACTGGTTACCCACCTTGAGGCCTTGTTTGTCACCCATGTTCTATGCCATCTCCTCAAATCCAGAATCTAGACATCACCATGTGGATGGCAGATACAATATTCTCATTACAAGAATGGTGAATATAAAATATAACAGCATGGGTGATCAAAGTGACTCAATGAATCTCCCTCGTATGTCTATGTATATTATTATTTTATTTATATACCTGATATCACTAATAATATCGGCAAAGCAAATAATGCAGTTACAGTTCTAGGAAAAAGAGCAGAAATGTGGACTTTGCATCAACCCTGCAATGGCTGCCTGACAGGACCTGACAACTGAGCCTGTGTTTTTGCCCTGTTTACAAAGGTAATGCTTTGTCTACTTTTCCCTTGTTGCTTATTCTCTATTATTTTTGTCAAAGCACCAACACTGGGGGTTGCAGGATGTATGTTTTCAGTACTGTGTACTTCATGCAGCACCCAGGTAGTATATACACTCCAGGTTAGTGGGTGCAGAACATTACTCCCTGGCACAGCCAAGTTGTTAGGCTCGCTTAGCAAGCATTACTGCCTGGAGACACCTGCAGAGCCACACACAGGTGTGCAGCAGGAAGTGTGTGGGTGTCACAGCTCAATCCTCACAGCAGCTGCGCTTCCTGGACCCAGGTCTATGAACATGCCACTGACAAGTCATGAGGTCACAGTGAAAATATGGGTGTCTCTGATAGTGTCCCAATAATCTATAAACTAAAACTTGTGTAGTCTGCAGTTAGAATAACATTCTGGGCCTGTCCCCATAATCTGCAGTCTGGAGGTCACTCTATATATTACAGGACTCCCTGAGCTGTCCTTATAAATTGCAGTCCATAGGCAACACTATATACCCCAGGACTGACTGAGCCTGTTCCTATAATCTGGAACCAGGTGCTCGCAATGTGTATAACAGAGCCAATCTCTATATTCTGCAGTCTTTAGGTCTCCTATCCCAGGACTGTTTGAAGATTTGTGATAGGTGTCTTTCTACCAAGGCCCAGGAGGCACAGGCCTAGGGCATCACATTTTCAGGGAACAGCAGACTGCCTGAAGATGCAGTGCAGTACATTGACATATATTGTACATGCACTGAAATGTATATATGCAGTGATATTCCTGCTTGTAAGCGTACCTGACACACCATATATATACATAAATACACATAAACCTAGGATTTGAGATATAGAAAAGAGAAAGGAGTAGCTGCAAATCTGAATATGAAAACCTAAAAACATCTCCATGAGGCTATACACCTATACAGTCTTATTAAATTGTGATTCGGACAATTGAAAAGGGCTCTATATAAGGACAGAGCATATTTTTTTTTACAGAAGTTTTTAGTTAGTGAAGACCTTGCTTTTGGATAGAAGATCACTAACTAAAAACTTCTGTAAAAAATATGCTCTGTGCCTTTATAGAGCCCTATTCAATTGACCAAATCACAATTTAATAAGGCTGATAATCAGCAGTTGGGGAGTCGCTCTGTACATCCCAGCACTGTCTGAGCCTGTCTCTGTAATCTGCAGTCAGGAGGTCACTTTATAAACCCCAGGACTGTCTGAGCCTGTCCCTATAATCTGCAAGCAGGTGGTAACCCTGTACAAATGAGGCACTCATTATAAGCATTATAGTGTTTATTAAGTCCCTACAGCTGTTGTGAGACCCTCATGGTCTGTGTTACACAATGATGTTTTTGCTTTATGACCCCAGGGGGCAGGTGACTCCGGTGCCCTTCAGCCCACAGTATCCATCAGGCTTCTTGTGCAGGTATTGTTGGTGATAATCCTCAGCATAGTAGAAAACAGGAGCGGGTAGGATCTCAGTAGCGATGGTACCCAGATTACGATTGGTCAGCGCCTGCGCGTACAGAATATCATATTAATTCAGCCTTATATACCAAGCCTTAATCAGACCTAATACTCACAGTTTGCATGTACACATATGTTACAGTATCAAGCATTATCAAACCAAGGCCATTTCACATACTATTTCCTACAGTCTCTATTCCCTCCTCAACCTCTTATGTTGCCAGTATTCATAAATCCAGCTTTTCACTTGTGAGGTGAGATCTCTCCAATTCCTATGCTATACTGGGAAGCCTCTTTTGAAGTTGGCGAGATCACTTTACACATCACTTAAAATAATAACAATGAGAAAGCTGCAGGACACTGGCACCCCCTCCTTTTGCTGTTATCGGTTCTCTTACTTGTGACTTTTGTACCCAGATACAACTTGTACACAGAGCATTCAATCAGTAGATCTCCATATTAGTCAGGGGCACCCTCTGCTGGTTATTGTGAGGTTTTCAGCACAGATTTCACATGTACTATCATAACTATAAGTAATGAGGTGGGTGCATTTTAGCCATGGAAGAAAACAATAAATCAAAGTGGAGTAAAATGTGATACCTTTAATGGATAACTAAGAGGGATTACAGTACAAGCTTTCAGGGTCTCTTTTTCTGCAAGGTATAAAATAAACGCAGGAAAATCTCCTATAATATATAGATCAGAATCTGGGATTACATTACACAGACAAGTAAGTACACAAACTGTAGCAGTGACGCAACAGAAGTTCCAAATATTTAACTGAAAACTACAGGCAATACGAACTTTATCAATTAAAAAGTCGCATTTTCTTGTAGTAATCTTACATTGAAGTTGCAATATTTAGCTGTCAATCATCCATTCTGATCCTCACATCAAAGACTAACTGCATTGTGTCTAAGGAGACCATTATTGACAGTAATTACAGATTACCCCTTGAATTTAATTGATTATCTTCAGTGAGTAACTAAACTGATTAGATGCTCAAATCTCAGGGGTGATTTATCTAATCAGTCTAGTTCAGAGCATCTAGGGTTAATAAGTAATTACTGGCAATATTGGCCCCATTAGACAGACATTGCAGTCAGTCCTTGGTGGGAGAATCAGAATAGCTGATTGACAGCTAAATATTGCAAACTTCAAGATATGATTACTGTTAAAAAATGCCTTTTTTAAACATTTAACTAATAAAGTACTTGTTATTACCTACAGTTTTCAGTTATCCCTCATTTAGATCCTCCCCTGTGTCATTTTAATAGTGTGAAAGAGGCTGCTATGATATGCTGCAAAGCTTTCCTTTTATCAAGGCAACGTTTAGTGAATTTAGGCCAATATGTCTTTGTACTATACATTTTAATACACTTGAAACCATATCATACCAATATTCTTCCATGCACTTAGGGTTGTATTCACTATTGTTAGAGCTTTCATTCCAGTGAGACAAATGTATTTAATTCCTATTCTATAGGGCATATACAAGGTCATATACATGATCTTGTGAAGAATAACTATGCTCCCAGGATTACCAAGACCCACTTAAAGGCCCACAGCAGTCCAATACATTCATAATGCATTTAAAAGAACACATGCCATACACAACCAAGATTTTGTTTTGCGTGTAAAATAAATTATATTATTTTAAGAAAATTAGCAATAAAACATCAAGGAAACTTTTTTTTGTAACTTGTGTTTTGTTTTTATGTACTTAATGTAATTAACTTTAAGTGGGGTTGTGGCAGGGACCATGGTAGTCTGAAGGCGATCATCGCAAGGCCAGTAAAGTAGAGGAGGGAGAGGCTCACAATGAGCGCCTCCTGTCAAGTAGAGGGTGGGAGAGGTAGAGGGGGAGAGGGGAGAGGTTTGCAATGAGAGCCAAAGGCGCTCATCACGAGGCCAGTAATTGTGTGGCAAACAGCATTGCCAGGCTTCACTTTTTATTAGATGGGCAAGTCGCTAGTCTAAAAATAATCGGTATATTCACCATATATTATAATGAAAAACATTAGAACGTGCATATTAATATACTATAGGGGTAGTCCATATTATTAGCAAAAATCCAGAATCAGTATTGCTGGTATTCCAGACAAGGATGGTATTCCCAGTAGTAACATACGGATATGAGAGCTGGACCAAAGAAGTCTGAGGGCCATAGAATCAACACCTTTGAATTGTGGTGTTGGCAAAAACTGCTTAGAGTCCTTTGGACTGCAAGAAGATCCAATAAATCAGTACTTCAGGAAATCAAGACAAACTGTTAACTACAAGATATGATCATGAGGCTGAAGGTCAAATATTTTGGCCATATTATGAGAAGGCAGGATTCCCTAGAGAAGACAATGCTGATGCTGGGAAGGATTGAAGGCACACGAAGAACGGAGCAACAGAGGCAGAGATGGATAGAAGAGGTAAATGAAGCAATGAACGTGAACTTGATGGAGCTCAGACGGGCAGTGACTGAGAGATGTACCTGGAGTTATACGGTCCATAGGGTCACAGAGAGTCAGACACAACTGAATGACTAAGCAACAACTAAAGTTATAGACCAGGGTGGATGTAGATCTAGATGTAAGGTAAAGTGGACGTTCAGGAGTACACATGCTTGATGTGCATGATTGACCATTATAACATATCCTAACACATCAAATACTAATGCATGTAATTCACCAGATTATCCCCCAGAGGAGCTCTACATAGTCTCTTTCAGATTTTTCTATTACATTAGCAAGATCTTTATCCCTAATTAAAAGGGAAATATACATCAACAGCCTTATTAAATTGGGATTCTGTAAATTTTCAAGGGCTCTATTTAAACACATAGCATATTTTTTACAGAAGTTTTTAGTTAGTGAAGATCTTGCTTTTGGATAGAAGTTCACTAACTAAAAACTTCTGTAAAAATATATGCTCTGTGCTTATATAGAGCACTTGAAAATTTACAGAATCGCAATTTAATAAGGCTGTAAGTCATTTGAAACTACAAGATTCTTGACAATATTTACTTATGCAAAGGGTATCTTTCCTTTATTTGTAAATGTTTTTAATTGTGTGATAGCATCGCTGTTTCAATAAAAATGTAAATAAAATGTAAATAGTACGTACTTATCCTTCCCCACTTTTTGTTTCCCTTTTGATATTAATATATAAATACATTATATATATATATATATATATATATATATATATATATATATATATATATATATAATGTATATTAGTGATATTACTAATGAGGGACCATGGAGGTTCTTGTGGACCCACATCAGGGCACAGGGTCCATAAGGACCCCTATGGTAGTAGTTAAGGTGCAATGGGAGTCCATTGGTACCCCCATGGTAGGGGGTTAAGTTTAGGTACTTTGGGGGTCCATAAGGTTATAGGATAGTATACACTGATGGACCATAGAGATTCCCATGGAATAGGTGTTAATGTCAGGTGTCATGAGGACCCCCATGGCAATACTTAGATGCCCAAATGCACAATGGTCAGCCTGGGTTTTGAGGGAGTCTCGGAATACACAAGCTCATAGGGGGTAGAGTGTTATCCGCAGATGGCTATTTTATTAATAAGGGATGCTGATGGCCATTAACGAGTAAGGTATCATTTCACTGTGTTTGTTGTTGTTATACTGTACATCATTATTGATGGATTGCCAACCACTGCAGGTTTGCCAACCAATACAGCAACTGCACCAATGGTGAAATGTAAAAGGTGGATATTGGATGTATATACAGTGCTACAAGGGCATTTGGCACCCTTATTTATAATACCAGTGATTTAGTAAATTGCACCGAGACCTGAGAAGTGCTAATCAGCAATGAGCCGCTTATTGTGATTCCTGTTAGTAAATGCCCCCCAATGTGTCAGAGTGTGTTTTCTTTTTTCAAATAAAAGTTTCAGGGCTCAAAAACGTATTCAGATTATTAACTGCTCTTGTGAGCTTGCCTTCTGTCAGCCAATGGTATGCTCTGAGCATTTACTGTTAGTTTGAATTAAATTTAAAAAGGTTTTGCTTAATATTTTTTAATTCAAATAACTTTTGTAATGTTTAAAACATGCGTTTTTTACATGCACAAAACAAACAGTTATATTCAATGTCCCTTTAATTGTGTTTCATATCTGAGCACATTCAATCAAATGGGTTTTCAGGCACAACGAGTTAGCATCCTGCATAATATTCTATGTGTCTTTGTTTCCTGTAACATGTCAGGGCAGAGGAGTAGAAAACAACCCCATTGTGTCTCAATTTACTGTCATTTATCTACAGTGTAGACCACTTATTTTTCATACACATTTTTTTTTATTAATGTTTATGTCCAGGTAGCCGTGAGTGTCCAGTAATATAGATGAATAATCTGAGTATTGCAGTATATAGTGATACCTATGTTATTGGACAAACAAATTAGTTATGATGATATATTTTCAAGAGCTGTACCTATACTGTACTATATACATTTTTAACGTAAAATAGAAATGTTCAGACTACCATGGCCTTTTACAATAACCCCACTAGATGCTACTAGCAGGACTAATATATATTGCTTGTCACGACTTCTCAAAATGAATATACCCCCTGTTTTGCTGTTAGTTTACAGAGCAAATCATTGAGAATATTTTCAATCAGTTGTAATTCTCACAGATTGCTCCCCACACAATGCCTCCAAATAACTTCCCAGTCCTCCATACTCCCACTCACATACATTCTTTGAAATAAAATGTTATATTAAATAAAACATGTTTAAACTTTCCTGAAACTTGCAGGAAATGTTTGTCTTTGTACAGAAGATACCATATCATGAGATCTCATCATCAGATATTATTACTAGAGTTCAGTGACTGACAGGGACATGCTTCCTGGGGAAATTGTATATTCAAAGTGGATTCTTCGGTATTTAAGTATTTCAGATTGAGCAATGAAAACGGTGCTTTCTTTGGACCTTTAATTGCTGTTCCACATCACCAAGAAAAAAAGAATGTCCAGCTTTGCCTCCAGGATGATGGTAAAGTTCTTATTATCGTATCACATATAATAGTTGTCAAACTGTGATTCGTGCGCAATGCTTCGGAGCCGCAAACGCGCATTGTGTTGGGGGCGCGTGCATGTGCATTGCTTTGGGAACGCGTGCACGTGCATTGCGTTGGGGGCGCGTGCACGTGCATTGTATCGGGGGAGAGTGCATCCGACGCTGCGCACGCGCATTGCGTCAGGGGTGCGTGCGCAAGTAAGCGGCCGTGTGTGCGCCAGAAGGACACGGGAGGCAGAGAAGGGAGGAAAAGACACACAGGGGAGGAGGGGGGAGAGACACAGGGGAGGGAGAGGAGGGGGGGGAGAGACACAGGGGAGGGAGAGGAGGGGGGGAGACACAGGGGAGTGAGAGAAGGGTGGAAGAGACACAGGCTAGTGAGAGGAGGGGGAAGAGACACAGGAGAGGGAGAGGAGGGGGGAAGAGACACAGGGGAGGGGGGAAAGACACAGGGGAGGCAAATGGGTGGGAAAAGACACAAGGGAGGGGGGAAGAAACACAGAGGGGGCAGCGGGGGAAAGAGACACAGAGGAGGGAGAGGGGGGAAAGAGACACAGGGGAGGGGGAGAGACTCGCAATGAGCACCAAAAGGCGCTCATTGTAAGGTTCGCAATGAGCACCTCCCGTCAAGTAGAGGGTGGGAGAGGTAGAGGGGGGGAGAGGCTCACAATGAGAGCCAAAGGCGCTCATTGCAAGACATGTGATGAGCGCCAAAGGCGCTCATCGCGAAGCCAGTAATTGTGTGGCAAACAGCATTGCAAGGCTTCACTTTTTATTGCCGTCATTACTGTATAGAGCATATCACTGTGGATATTTGCAATCAGCTGCAATCATCATAGATCATGCAATGTCAGAAATAAATAGCTCCCCAATTCTCTCCATACAATGCTTCATAATGACGTGCAAGTGCTCCATACTGCTACTCACACACACTCCCCACCGCCATTAAAGGTACAGTGGATATAAAAAGTCTACACACCCCTGTTAAAATGTCAGGTTTCTGTGCTGTAAAAAAATTAGACAAAGATAAATCATTTCAGAACTTTTTCCAACCTTTTATGTGACCTATAAACTGTACAACTCAATTGAAAAACAAACTGATCTCTTCCTCCAGGAGACCCACTTTGCGCAGGGCAAGACCCCCTCTTTTTTACACAAGCACTATCCAACCTTTTACACCTCTAGCCAAAAAACCAAAAGGGCAGGTGCTGCAATATTGATCTACAAAAACTTCCCATTTCAAGTTTCCCACAAAAAAATAGACAAAGAAGGTAAGTTTGTGATTATTACGGGCACCCTGCTCAACACTAAGCTCACCCTGGTGTCAGTCTACGCCCCTACGGTGGCCCCCCATAAAGCTATTATAAATCTACTGGAGACGTTATACTCCCAGGACACAGACAAAGTTATTATTGGGGGGGACTTTAATCTGGTGCTAAACCCAGAAGTGGATAGGTCCAAAAAACAGGGGGAGTCTCGACCTCCAGTCAAAATCAAACAAATCAAAAACCTGCTACTGATACTGGGATTAGTAGATGCTTGGAGGGGACTGCACCCTCAAGAGAGGGAATACACGTTTTATTCACCTACACACAAGTCCTACTAGCGTATTGACACACTTGTTATAGACGCCACATTACTAGAGCAAGCCACATTTTCGGACATAGTCCCCGGCCCATGGTCAGATCATAGTCAGGTCACATTAGGCCTGAATCTTAATCCCAATTTCGAATTGCCTTACACATGGCGGCTCAACGATAGGCTTCTTTCAATCCCGAGTGTGCTAGACCAAATTTCTAGAGAGCTGAGGGACTTTGTTTCCACTCATTTTAACCCTTCCACGGGCGCTGGTGGTTCTGGGTAACGCATAAAGCGTTTATAAGGGGTAGCTTTATAAGGCTAGCCTCATCATACAAGAAAAAAGTGAGAGAAAAGGAGAACTTACTGATGAAGGAACTTACCTCCCTAGAAAAACAAAACCAACAACAGCAGTCGGACCTGAGTCGTCAGCGGATTGACACGACTAGACTAGAATTAGATAACATCTTGTCAGCTCAAACAGAGAAGGCCTTAAGGAAAACCCAGAGCAAATTTTTTGCGCAGGCGAATAAGCTGGGCCCCTTATTGGCCAGCAGGCTGAACGCCAGATTCCAACAATCAAGGGTCACCCAAATCAAGACTAGATCAGGCTCAGTCACAATTAACCAGGCTAGGATTTAGGACACCTTCCGAACATTTTACCAGAATATATACACCTCTCAGGTACGGGCGGATGGGGATTCCCTGACGGGCTTTCTCGGGGGGCTGGACCCTCCGGTTTTGGGAAACACGGACCTAGATTTACTTAACTCAGATGTAACAGAAGAGGAAGTCAAAGACACCATTTAATCTCTTAAACTAGGCAAATCCCCTGGGCCGGATGGCTTTTCAAATCTATACTATAGAAAATTTGCAGATGTTCTGACTCCTCACATGGTTTTAATGTACAATGCTATCCTGAAAGGAGAGCAGATACCGCAGGAGCTTAATCAGGCGAATCTGGTCTTCTTTTCCAAGGGGGGGGATCCAATGGAGGTTAAGAATTATCGTCCTATCTCCCTGCTGAATGGGGACATTAAATTCCTGGCCAAATTGATGGCTAATAGGGTCTCCGGCTTCCTGCCCAAACTAATCCACAAGGACCAAGCAGGCTTCATCCCTCATAGGCAGGCGGGGGATAACATTAGGAGAGTGCTGAATATTATACACCTAGCCAACGACTCAAAAAACCCTCTTTGCACCCTAGCCTTAGACATCGAGAAGGCATTCGATTCGTTAGAATGGCCATATCTATTCGCAGTCTTAAAGAACTTCGGTATTAGAGGGAACTTCCTAAATCTTCTTAAAACATATTACAGGTCCCCACAAGCCACTCTGAAACTCCCCGGCCCAGAGAACTTGCTGCTAAACATTCAAAGGGGGACAAGACAGGGCTGTCCTCTTTCCCCAATCCTATTTGCCCTCGCCATGGAGCCGCTAGCTCAAAACATTAGGGCCTCCCCAGCGATTCAGGGTCTTCAACTGGGTGGCCAAGAATACAAGTGCTGTCTTTTTGCGGATGAATTACTGTGCACCCTAACCCGCCCACTCACGTTCATTACGGCCCTGATGGAAGTGTTCGATAAATTCCACTCTATCTCCGGGTTGCGAGTTAACGAGGATAAATTGGAAATTATAGGGCTCCACCTCCCACAACCCGACAGGGAGGGGCTTAAGAACTCATTCAACTTTCACTGGCCCAAAAAGCACTTAAAATACCTAGGAATAAAAATTACCCCCAATATCGTGGACACTTACGGGGCCAACTGTCCAACCCTATTCAAAGAATTAGCAGCCGACCTGGAGAGATGGAATAAATTCTGCATCTCCTGGTCCGGCTGGATTCACACGGTCAAGATGAACGTACTCCCTAGAATCCTATACTACTTCAGATCACTACCAGTTAAAGTTCCCATCAAAGACCTGGACAACCTACAAAGGCAAATTATGAGGTTCATATGGCAAAATAAAACCCCTAGAATCCTGAAACTCACTATGTTTAGACACAAAGGTAATTGTGGACTCTCATGTCCCCATCTGAAGCTCTACTATAGGGCGGCCCAGATCTCCTTTCTGCCTCAAGCGCACTCCATGACACACCAGCCCATTTGGGTAACAATAGAAAACCAGCAGCTACAACCTCAGGGATGGGACACGGTAGTATGGCTACCGAAGTCTCATCGCCAGCCACATACTTACCCCAACCCCATGATCAGACTATCCCTGGGATGCTGGGATTGGGCGAACTCAAAACGGCGCCTGACTCCTCTCCCCTCTTTGCAAAGGACCTAATGAATGACTCTAAAGTTTGGTGGACCTCCCACGGGTTGGATAGGATAGGGGCTTGGTTCAAGGAGGACCAACTCATTAGCTTTGAGCACCTTAGGGATAATTTTGATCTCCCCCTAAAAGAGCACTTCATCTTTTGTAAGTTTAGTCACTTTATATGGACCCTGAGGAGGACTTTAGGTCAACCCAAGACAAACTGGATGACACGCATGTGCACAGATGCCCCGCTAACTAAAGGCACTCTAGGCCTGATATACGAAAAATTCAATAGCCCGCCGAATAATAGTAAACCTAAACCCTTGACAAAATGGGAAGAGGACCAGGGCCAGACATGGGACCTGGAAAAATGGGAACACATTAGCCAGAGACTAGCGGGAGCTTCCTATAATTACAGCTTGATGGAAACTTCACTAAAAGTACTTCATATGACTTACATTACCCCGGCAAGACTCCACAGGATGAACCCTCAAGAGCCTGACACTTGTTTTAGGGGATGCCCAAAGACGGGGACCTTCATCCACATATGGTGGACCTGCCCTAAGGCTCAGGATATCTGGTCCAAAATAACCTGAATAGCATCAAAACTCTGCCTTACTCAAATAACCGCCTCCATCGAAACTTGTCTCTTGGGACAAAGACCCCCCTTACTGTATAGGCCCCAGGATAGGTTACTTCAGTCCATATTCTTGGCGGTAAAATGCCATATTGCCAGTAAGTGGAAAAACCTTAGCCTATGCTTGAGAGAGATCATAAATAAAATAAACTTTATTATGATTAACGAAAAACTTATACACCTAGTTTCGGATACTTACGCCAGCTTCCTGACTATCTGGGAACCCTGGATAGCTTCCAACCACAGCATTGACCCGGGATAGAGTAACACTAAGCGGGCTAGGGGTGGGGGGTCTGGAGCGGTAGTGACCGGATGGCGCATTGCGGGGCACCCTCACTGGAGACCGGACGAAAACGTAAGTTGATGGGAGCAGCCCCTGTGGGTGGGCCGCAGGGGGCTGGGGACAGGGGGGAACGGGGGGGGGGGGGGGTTAATCTTAGAGGGTTAGAGGGACAAGGGAATCCAATACTGTTGGATTCTGACATAGCCTACCTTGCCCCATATTGGGGAGCAGATACTTTTGGAAAAGAGAAAATCTGAGCCTGAATTTTATCTCTCTGTTCTTGTTTAGTTTTAGTTTTTAAATTATTACTAACGTAAACTTGTTTGTTGTTTTTCTTTTTTCTTTTTCTTTGCTTTTCTTGTTTTTACTTGTTATTGGAAAATGGAAAATTGTTGTTGGTGTGGCTCATGAAGAGATTACAATAGGGCAGCCATTAATAAGGTGCAGGTGCATTATATACTTGCTTTTGTTATGTTTCCTTAAATTGAGGCTGCACTCTATATACACTGTTGTAACTTTTCAACCTTTATGAGTCAATAAAAATTATTGAAATAAAAAAAATAAAAAAAAACTGAAATCTTTTAGGTGGAGGGAAGAAAAAGAAAAAAGAAAAATAATGTGGTTGCATAAGTCTGCACACCCTCTTATAACTGGGGATGTAGCTGTGTTCAGAATTAAGCAATCACATTCCAAATTGTGTTAAATAGGAGTCAGCATACACCTGCCATCATTTAAAGTGTCTCTGATTAACCCCAAATAAAGTTCAGCTGCTCTAGTTGGTCTTTCCTGAAATGTTATTAGTCACATCCCACAGCAAAAGCCATGGTCCACAGAGAGCTTCCAAAGCATCAGAGGGAACTCATTGTTAAAAGGTATCAGTCAGGAGAAGGGTACAAAACAATTTCCAAGGCATTAGATATACCATGGAACACAGTGAAGACAGTCATCATCAAGTGGAGAAAATATGTCACAACAGTGACATTACCAAGAACTGGAGCTCCCTCCAAAATTGATGAAAAGACGAGAAGAAAACTGGTCTGGGAGGCTACCAAGAGGCCTACAGCAACATTAAAGGAGATGCAGGAATATCTGGCAAGTAGTGGCTGTGTGGTACATGTGACAACAATCTCCTGTATTCTTCATATGTCTGGGCTATGGGGTAGAGTGGCAAGACGAAAGCCTTTTCTTACGAAGAAAAACATCCAAGCCAGGCTACATTTTGCAGAAACACATCTGAAGTCTCCAAAAAGCATGTGGGAAAAGGTGTTATGGTCTGATGAAACCAAGGTTGAACTTTTTGGCCATAATTCCAAAAGATATGTTTGGCGCAAAAACAACACTGCACATCACCAAAAGAACACCATACCCACAGTGAAGCATGGTGGTGGCAGCGTCATGCTTTGGGGCTGTTTTTCTTCAGCTGGAACTGGGGCCTTAGTTAAGATAGAGGGAATTATGAAAAGTTCCAAATATCAGTCAATATTGGCACAAAACCTTCAGGCTTCTGCTACAAAGCTGAACATGAAGAGGAACTTCATCTTTCAGCATGACAACGACCCAAAGCATACATCCAAATCAACAAAGGAAGGGCTTCACCAGAAGAAGATTAAAGTTTTGGAATGGCCCAGCCAGAGCCCAGACCTGAATCCGATTGAAAATCTGTGGGGTGATCTGAAGAGGGCTGTGCACAGGAGATGCCCTCGCAATTGGAGTGTTTTTGCAAAGAAGGGTGGGCAAATCTTGCCAAGTCAAAATATGCCATGCCATGGATCATACCCCAAAAGACTGAGTGCTGTAATAAAATCAAAAGGTGCTTCAACAAAGTATTAGTTTGAGCGTGTGCATACTTTTGCCACCATATTATTTTATTTTTATCTTTTTTCTTCCCTCTACCTAAAAGATTTCAGTTTGTTTTTCAATTGAGTTGTACAGTTTATAGGTCACATTAAAGGTGGAAAAAGTTCTGAAATGATTTATCTTTGTCTCATTTTTTTACAGCACAGAAACCTGACATTTTAACAGGGGTGTGTAGACTTTTTATATCCACTGTACATTTGTTATTAAGGAGCATGTTTTCATAACTGCACAAGGTTCTATTTGCATGAAAACCATTTGGTAAATGTTTATGTAAACTTGCAAGAAAATGCCTGTCCATGTACATGTCATACAGATGTATATTTTATTACTGGCTGGCACTTAAGACTCATATAGTTCTATAACGGGTCAGAGCTGACCAGGACATGTCCAAGGGTTAGTTATACATTCAGAGCTGTATATCCAGTCCTGGGACCTTCATTGTTCTATGTGAGATGCAACACACTGCTTCCCCTGTCCTTTTCACTTCCAGGGGGTAGAAAGGTGCCAACCTTCAACCCACTACTTTTCCTTTCTTGTCCCTTCACTTCTCCATTTGTCTGCCTATTTCAGCTATATATTTACAGCCTTATTAAATTGCAATTCAGCCAATTGAATAGGGCTCTATATAGGCACAGAGCATTTTTTTTTTTTTTTACAGAAGTTTTTGGTTAGTGAACTTTTATCAAAAAGCAAGGTCTTCACTAACTAAAAATTTCTGTAAAAACACCATCAAACACCTACGGATTTCCCGAATAAAAGACATACGAGATTAGAAAACAAGGATGCAACCCGCGCGACCCCCAAAACATTACAAACACAATAAATGCACACAACAAACATATAAAAAGCTTACCCACAGCAAGGTGGTGCACCCAGGACCTCTGCAAGTAAAGTTACACCGCGATTTAAGTACAAATTTCGGAGTTTAGACACCCGAAAATCACCTAAGCGAGAGAAAAAATGGCCGCCGAACAAAACGAAAACGTGGCTAAAGGACCCTAAACATGCAAAACACCACGATAAACATGCAAAACACCACCAAACAGCTACGCATATTCCGAAAAAGTCGGATGACATAGAAAACGAAGGACGCCAAATCAGCCACAGCCGCATACCACACATTAGCCGCCATTTTAGAACAATAACTTATACAATGCGGAAGTACACAGCTACGCTAACAGATTTGTCTCGCGCACGCACACTATTACAATCCACACATTCATCACGCTTACACAGCAGCTCCACAGCATTGATGCTGCAGCAACATCAAAACAGATTGCCAGCTCTTCAACAGAATGCTTCCTGCATATATTACTTCACAATAGGTAAAGTATATTACTTTATCAATCTATTAGTTAGTTTATTATTATACACCAAACAGCATTAGCTCACTTACAATTTCATTGCCGTCATTTTTTGACGGGCAATATTCTAGTATATATATAATCTTTGGTTTATGTCTATTTGAGTATTTATATTAAAATAGAGGTCCCTAATAGTGCTGTCGTTCATGACCTAGGTAGATATTTAACACTGCCCATCCAATTTCTTCTCTCCCCCTGTTGTCCATTTTATCTTCTCCCATTTTGGGGGAAAATCTAATTTTTTTAAGACTATTTATAAGTACAGGAACCAATTTTGTTTGTTACATCACTTCCTCAGATTAAGAACTTGATGTATGACTTTTTCCTGCTTAATTATGTCAAACAGAGTCTTCAAACAAATTTCTTTTTTTTTTTTCATTGTGTGGGGGTCCTTTGACTATGTAAAGTGAGTAGAGAAACCTTCCAAACTGAAAAGAGAGAATAACAAAAGAATCTGAGTGCTCTCATCCTCAGGCCTGTTGAATGGAGCAATACTGCTGGCAGTTGTTCCCTCTTCACTATAGCACCACCTAGTGGCAAAGTCACAGTGAGAAACATGCAGTGCGCTTCTTTACTTCTAATCTGGCATATGTGAATATTGAGCCAATTAAATTTTAAACTTTTAGGTTAAAAAAAACTCTTCAGTTTTTACTTAAAATCGAAATAAAGCCACTGGATAATTAGCATAAATAATGATTAGTATGTGGAGACAAACCACAGTAGGAGATAGCTGGAGCACACCATACATTTATGTGTATCCAATAATTTAGATGAATAATCAGAGTATTGCAGTAAATAGTGATACCTTTTTATTGGACAAACTTATTCATAATATAGCAACAAGCTTTCGAGAGAGGAACATCTTTTTATCTATTTATTGCTTCTGACTTGATAAAGAGAGGTTCCGCTGCAATACTCATACCTATTCAAATATATATATATATATATATATATATATATATATTAAATGTAATGTTTATTCATATGCAGACTCTAAGGCCCTCATTCAATTGCGATTTGGCCAATTGAATAGGACCCTAAATAAGCACATAGCATATTTTTTTTAAATACGTTTTTAGTTGGTGAATTGCTTTTGGATAGATGCTTACTAACTAAATACTTCTTTAAAAAATATATGTTATGTGTTTATTTAGGGCCCTATTCAATTGGCCAAATTGCAATTGAATGAAGGCCCAAGTACTTAAACATCCTTTAAACCATTATTTTACCCAAAGCATTACTGTACACTCACGTCTACCTCAGTCTTAAATCAAAAAATGTAACCAATACTAATCGAGCAAAGCAAATAATTTCAATTTAAAGGTGCAAGTGTACTAAGTTTTCATGTTAAACCTATGTTTTAGTGAGATAAATTATATTTGTAAATTATATTTTCTGGGTAAAGGTTTGGTTTGCTGGTTTGCTGGTTTGCACATGTATTTTTATGTTAATTAATGGTGAACTAACACATAGGTCTAATATGAAAAGCACTTACAATGGCCCTTTAAGCCATGTATTCAGATAAAGCAACGTATAGGGACATAGTAGACAATCCAAGTTACAGACACAATGAATTAAACTATCATTTTCAGTGCATTTCCAATGCATGTAGCACTGAGTAAAATGTTGACTCTTTATAAATAATAATAACTAGCGAATTGCACGTCAAAAAATGACGGCAATGAAATTGTAAGGTAGCTAATGCTGTTTAGTGTGTAATAATGAAATATATAATACATTAATAAATGAATATACTTTACCTATTTTAAAGCATTGTGTGGAAGAGCTGTGAATGTGTTTTGATGTTGCTGCAGCATTAGTGGTGTGGATCTGCTGTGTAAGCGTGATGAATGTGTGCAGTGTAACACTGTGCGTGCGCGAGACCAAACCGTTAGCGTAGTCGTGTACTTCCGCATTGGCGTAAAATGGCGAGTAATGTGTGGTATACGTCTGTATCGGAATATCCGTAGGTGTTTTGTGGTGTTTTGCGAGTTTCTTGTGGTGTTTTGCGAGTTTAGAGTGCTGTAGCCTCGTTTTCGTTTTGTTCGGCGGCCATTTTTTCTGTCGCTTCGATTTTTTTTATTTTTGAGGTCCTGGGTGCTCCCTCTTGGTGTAGGTAAGTTTTTTATGTATGTGCTGTGTGTATGTATTGTGTTTTACATTTTGTAATGTTCGCGAGTTGCGTCCGAGTGTTGCGAGGCCGTAATGTGTGTGAACGTGTGTCGTATGTTGTTTGCGAGTGTCGTAATGTGTGTGTCGTGCTGTTTGGTTTGCGAGGTAAAGTTTGCGAGGGTCGCAGTTGCTGGCATGGAGCGCCTTTGGCGCTCCATGCCAGCAACTGCGGCCCTCAGGTGCTGGCATGGAGCGCCTACGGCGCTCCATGCCAGCAACTGAGGCCCTCGCTTCGAGAGGGTCCTCAGTGGCTGGCAAGGAGCGCCTTTGGCACTCCATGCCAGCAACTGAGACCCTCGGCCACTGCCCTCGCTTTGCGAGGGCCGCGACTCGCGTAGCGAGCCCGCAGCGTTAGCAACAACTCGTACGCTCACAACTATATATGTGATAATAATAATAACAACAATAGCTGAAGTGGTGCAGGGATTCATAAGCACATCTTATTTGGTTGTTTAATGTGATGATGGACCCATGAAAATAGTCCACTCACAGCCTTTATAAGCACATAGCATATTTTTTTACAGAAGTTTTTAGTTAGTGAACTTCTATCCAAAGGCAAGATCTTCACTAACTAAAAACTTCTGTAAAAAAATATGCTCTGTGCTTAAATAGAGCCCTATTCAATTGGCCGAATCACAATTTAATAAGGCTGTTAGCCTGAGATTCCAAGAGGAATGTACTTGCTATATAATTAAAGGAATACAGCAAAGGTCCCAGATATTGCAGAATAAATATTATTGCAATCATAAATACATAAGCATATTTTCTTCTATACATTTATTATTAACTTTTTAAGAGATTTATCAATTCCTTAAAATAATCTTTCTCTACAAAATATGTTTTGCTCATTTTAAGGAAAGTAGAGTAATAGACTTTAGTACAGGTACAGGTTGAAAAATACAGTATATGTAAAGTACGTTCTAAAAGTGCCCTCTTTTGAATGGAAAAAGAAACAGTTTGCTAGAAAAGGTAGAATGTGGATATTCAAGTAGATACAGGCAAAATAAACAAAACAACATATGACAAGTAAGAACAAGACACACTGTTCTTGGTTTGCTTTACTATAGTGCAGCACACTGCAAGCATGCCACTTCACACCTACATCCTAACCCCACAAGAACATGCTCATGGCACCTAAACAGAAATATAAATCTATTATTATGCAAACGAGGCAACACTTACAGGAAGCTGCCTCTGGGCAGTTGCCTTTTTCGCCAAGTTATAAATCTGGCCATAATTGCAATTGGTTGTAATTAAAAATGAGGAAGTATTAGAATGTTCAGTATTTTAAGTGTAAATATCATATGACGCAGTGGCAGAACTAATGATTTGATGGCCCCGCGCAAAATAATATGGACCCTTTCCCTTTATATCATAGGCCGCTGCTTGTAATGGGCCCTAGTGCAGCACCAGCAGAGGCTCTGCCACTGCTATAAAGGACCTCCCTCTCTTTAAGTCTTTTATTCTTTCACCATCAGTTAACTCTCACAATGGGGGTAATACACAAGAAGAGCATGATCATATGGAATAATAATAATGGTCACAAAGATTTTTAATTGCTGTCATATCATAATTCTAATCTATACCAACTGGACATGGTCCTGAGGCTTATTACCCCCACTGTGAGAGTTAATGAATGCCCCTAGGTAAAGAGAGTTATAGAGCGGTAGGGATTTATGCAGAATTCCCTAACTTTAAAGCTCAGTTACCCAACACTTCCACTCAAAAACAATAACCAATTACAATGATATTCATTTATATGTGTACTTCTCATTTTAAATTAGTTTAGGAAACACTGCAAAGATCGCACCTTCAGTATTTTATTTGAAAGCACAGTTTACGGATTTATTAGACCACACCAAATCAAACTGATCGATATGGTCAGTAACATTTTTGTTTCAAAATATGATTATAACTAATTTGGCCATTTACTAGAGAATGCACATCTGATTGGTTCATGTAATACGTGAACAATAAAGCCAATCTAGTTTGTTGGGTGGTGTTGTGAAAGTAAACATAATACAGAGGAGGTTATGGACGGATGTAACTTAATCAGAGGCAGGGTAAGTAGATTATCAGATTTGTCAAGGCCCAAGCAGAAGACCATTTGCACTGTTGGTAAAAAAACAATTTTGAAATTTAATAGTGAAAATAGAAAAACAAAAATGATGGATGATTAGATAATGAGATATATGTGAAGGAGATACCGATATAGCAAATGGTCTCTGATTTAATGTGCTTTGGATTCTGACAAAATGCATCTAAAGCTATTAAAAGGACACCTTAGTCCCAAATGTCCTATTTAAAAAAACAAACACAATTCAAGCATGGGCATAAAAAATAATTAGAGCTGATGCGTGTACATAATACATATGGATACAATGTAACACATATTATGTTATCTAGCCAGTAAAACAATAAAATATATACAATGAAGACATTTTAAATGGACTCTTTTTTGTGTGTGCTTTATATAGATATTAGATGGCCTCATTGTATCTTCTTTAATGTAATTGTCATATACCATTTACACTTCGTTTACTGTTAAGAAACTTCTAGAGTAACAGATGCTTGCCTTCTTGGAGCCTCTTCTGACTTCCAATCCTCTCTCATGTATAGGGTGCCATGTTTCATAGCTGTGACCAAAAAACATGCCCCCCAGACAGAGGTTTTTTATTATGTCATGAATGTCAGGCACACATCCTATGTCTGCTTGCAGTAGAGGAGTATGAGACAGTGGTACTTCAAATGTCCCTACCTGTGGTCACAGCTGTGAAAAATGGCACACTGCATGAGAGAGAATTGAAAGACAGGGTCAGGTTCCAGAAGTTGAGAGTATGTTATTCTTGGGGATTCTTAGAAGTAAGTAAAGTATACATTTTACTTGAACATTACATTGAGGAGAACATTTTAGCTAAAGAGAGTACCATTAATAAATTACCTTTCCCTTCTTTGCATTTACTTAGCCATAGTTTCTTTCCTCTCCACTTTCAGCACCTTCTGCTGACCACAATCCCCATTCTACCCACAGAGTACTTACTCCTTACTCGGTCACCAAAACAAGGGTTTATTCATTTTAAACTATTTTGAAAGGATAAAGTGGTACAGAGGAGACTGAGATAGGGAGAGATGTAGAAGTATTACAGGCATATTTCAGTATTCTGTATGTGGTGCATGTGTATTGGGGGGGGGGGGGGGGGGGTAGATAATAAGAAGACATTATTTTGGAGTAGGTTCTTGTCTGTTTTTTTTGTGACGACAGATGGTCAGAAATTGTACGCAATCTGTTTTACATTTGCAAGCACTGTGTTTCTTGAGTTTTAGTATCATCCTTTTGAATAGAAAACTAACTGAACAAACCAAGATAGGGACCTACTGGGACATTTGATAAATCTCTTTCATTTGATGGAATGGAAATAAGAGAGATAAAAATGGTGGAAACATAAATATGAATACGGAATAGTCCTAATCACTAACTAGTCATCCCAGTAAGATTATTATATGATGGTATCTTTACTTACCTTTTGGAAGGTGTCTCTTGACAGAAGTGCAGCCTCTCTTTGTTGATCTCCATAGGTGAATATTACAGAGCGGTACTGAGTACCTATATCTTGCCCCTGCTTCATCCCTGCATGGAGAGAAAGAATGATTAATGGCTAGAAGTGCCACAGTATACTGGAGGGGAGGGTACTAGTTCACTCACCCTGTGTTGGGTCATGGTTCTCCCAGAACAGTTGCAGCAGGGTCTTGTAACTGATCGCTTTGGGATCAAACACTATTCTGACCACCTCTATGTGTGCAGTTAGACCTGAGGAGAGAGCATGAGTAGCAGAGAGCTGCAGGATGGATGGAGGTGCAGTGGTAAAGCTATACACGAGATCAGTATAAGAATAGCAGAGAGACCTTATGAAGAAGTGAAGTGTGTGTAGATTCAATAGAGGAATGGGCTACAGGTTAGGAAGATGAAATGACAGATGATAAGTAGGAGGCATGTGAGGTTACCTGTGCACACCTCCTGATAGGTGGGATTTGGGGTGAAGCCTCCAGCATATCCAACCTGTGTTGAATACACTCCTTTTTGCTTCCAGAAAAGGCGCTCTACACCCCAGAAACAGCCCATTCCTGTAAAACATCATACATTTTATCTTGTAATAGATCCTTCATTTATTTGTCTGTTTATATCACTGTCACCCTGTGGTAGGAGAGACAACCTACATATCTTGAGAGGGTAAGAGGGAGACTCACCAAACATCGCCAGTTCCATACCATCTGGAAACGGTTCCAGTGTAGATTTGCCATTTACTGTATGCTTGGCTGTGAAGAGAGAGAGAAGGATGAGTCTCCAGAAGGGTCAGCGAGGTGGTTAAGACTTTGGTACTGACTTAAACTGATAAACATTAACCTGTGTGTGCATCCATGCATACTGTATGTAACATGTAGGTTGCTCATCTGTTGTGTAAGTGCAGCAATGCCAAGCACCAACCTACATCTTGAGACCAGCAGAGCACCACAATGTGACACACTCACCCCTTGTCATACTTACCTGCTACCTGCAGAGCCTCAACCCTGCCTGGCAGAGCTTCCTGGGCTGTGGGGAGGACTGTCTTACTTGGCATGGCTGTAAGACACAAATGCATTGGCACAATAAGAAGCCAGGATATTTATAGGGGCAATAAAGGGAGGGGGCAGAGGTCACAGGCACAAGTCTAATAAGTAACTACTGAACTCCAGATATTAACCCTTGATCTGCCACACCATGCTAATACAGACATATGAGAGCATTGAGACATATAATAAGTCTTTTTCACCACCAGAGGTTGACTAGGATTGTCAGATGATTTCTAAGAAAAAAACTGAACCCCTGACCTAGGGAAGTTGCCCACTCAATGTGCACTATAGGAATAGTGTCCTATAGTGAGTGTGTAACGCACAATTATGCCATGTATTCACCTAAAAATACCTTAATGTGCATGCTCAGTACTTGCACACCAACAAAATTACACAGGATCCTAATGTGAGCACCCATAATAGATATATAGGTATCTGATCAAAACACTTTAAAGGTCAATATACACTGTATAATGTATGCTCTTGCAAAAAATTAATGTATGTATATAAACTTACACACTTTTTTCAAATTCATCCATTTGCACCTCAGGCTGGTTCATATGGTACCCTCCACCCTTTCCATTACTCCCCAACTTATTCACCTGTGTGTTTTTGTCTGACCTGCCTTACTGCTCTGGAGAGGACCTGCACACTGCTCTCCAGCTCCCTGGTTCCTTCATTGCTGATACCTCTAAATGAATGGCAGCATCTTTACAAGTCTCTGTATTAGATAGATGAGAAAAATCAGTGTCCTAATATGTGTACATTAAGAGGAAGCAAGGGGCACTGTGTATTAGAAGAGAGAGAGAGAGAACAGCGAAAGAAAGTGAGAATTAGGGAAGAAGAGGGAGAAACAGGAGGAGGAGAGGGAATGGGGGGGGGGGGGGGGCGCGGGACCTTCTTGCATCACAAGGGAAAAGATCAATGACAGGTGACAGTGAGAAAACTGTCACTTGCCAATAATAAAAGGTTATCTTGGTGACACAGGTGAAGAGACAGGTCAGTGACTGGAGGGTTGCTGACTGAAATTAACAAACTGAAAAAAAAAAGTTATTTAAAGTGAGCACAAATACGATCAACTTATATGAACTCTCTGTAGGAATGCATTGCACTTCTCATCTTGGTTCATAAAGCCCTACAGCCCTTTTGTAGGACCTGGTGTACAATGTACTGTAGTTATACTGAGATCCTATATGTATTTAGCTTGTTGTGCTTGAGTGCATGAAACAGGCCTTTATCAAATCTGGGTGCACACTTCTGGAAAGGAGGATATAACTTATTTTTAGCAGGGTTGTGGTACATATACCCAGAGTTGGAGCTAATCAATGAAGGGTCCAGGTGCAAATAATTTAGGGCACCTTACAGCTTCTTTATACAAGGTAGGTGCCTGTAGGTGTCAGTAAAAATCCTAAAACAAAAGTAGGTAGTCAGATCATCCAGAGAGTACACCAAAGAGAGCAGCCAGATACAAATTTTGTCCTTTCTGGTAGAGACCACAGGAACTAATGCTTCAGGGTGGAATCACATTTAGGGTGGGGTCTGAGCTCAAAGCTGAATCAGAGCACAAGGATAGAGAGATAGAGAGACTACATATCACAGGCTGCTCTGCAACACAGGAACCACAGAATGTGATACAAATGTATCAACTAACTTCTGCTTTCTCCTGATTGGCCCAAACGGTTTATGAATGTAAAGCTAATATTAGCAGAGATTTTCAGGGGTGTCAACTAACAAAAGCTGCAGCTTGCAAACTAAAAAAAAAATAGCAAACATCAGGGTGAGTATGTAATTGTTTATTTTAGTATTTTTTCAAGCAACATTTTTTTTTCATACACTACATACATGCCTTTTTCTATGTTTATATGTATGTATTTATAAGCAATTTTACATCCTGCGTATATAATATATATTCTGGCTCCTACACCCCTGCTTCAGAGTCCCATTTTACTCCACGCTGCTTTTTGTAGCAGAGGTTCTGGGGCCCTGTTGTGGCCCCAAGCTCTTTGTACCTGATGCACTGGCAGTAGCACTGCTCCTGCATGTACCATCAGCCTATGGTATAGGAAGAAAAAGTTCTGATAGTATGAAAGTTTGTGTCAGAGGTTGCATTCAATATCCTGGAATCATAATCTAAATGCTGACTCCATATGATATTCAGATGCTAAAAAGCTGTAATATTAAGGCAGAAACCTTAGTTATTCTGTCCCAGCAGGGTGAGACCCAGTAGGGGAATATTGGCTACCCCAGACCTGACCATTACATATAGTTACATAGTTACAGATTAATTGAGGCTGAACAAAATATTTTTAGTCCATCAAGCTCAACCTTTTATGATCTTCTCTGATCTGCAATATGCAGATTAGTTGTTAATTGATCCAAAGGCAGGCAAACAGAAAAAAAAACAAGTGAAACTTTACCAATCGTCTCAAAAAGGAAAACAAAAATACTTCCTGACCCCAGATACTGGCGATCAGATTCTTCCCTGGATCAACACTCTCTCTCTAAATAACCAGGGTAACCCTGAATGCCCTATTTAATTAAAAATATATCCGCTGTCACCACCTCCTTTGGTAGAGAATTCCACAGATTAACCATCCTTACTGCGAAGAACCAAATCTTTATATTGACCCTGGATATATTTATATAATGCAATCATATCTCCTCTTAGATGCCTTTTTTCAGAGAAAATAAGTTTAATTTGGTTAGCCTTTCTTCATAACTTAGCCCCTCCAGTCCCCTTATTAGTTTTGTTGCCCTCCTCTGTACCTTTTCCAGCTCTAAAATATCCTTTTTATGTAGTGGTGCCCAAAATTGTACTCCATATTCATAATGAGGGCGTACTAGAGATTTGTATAGTGGCAGAATTATATTTGCTTCCCTGGCTTCTATACCCTTCTTAATACATGCTAGTATTTTCTTTGCCTTTGCAGCTGTTGCTTGGCTTTGAGCACTGTTACCTAGGTGGTTGTCCACAAGCACTCCCAAATCCCTTTCAATATCTGATACCCCTAGATTTGCCCCATTAAGATTATAAATTGCATGGCTATTTTTCCTTCCCAGATGCATAACGTTATATTTATTCAAATTAAATCTCTTCTGCCATTTAGATGCTCATTTCTCTAATTTATCTAAATCCCTGGAGGGAAAGTACATCTTTATCTGATTTGATTACCTTGCACAACTTCATGTCATCAGCACTGTCCCACTGCTAAGTCATTAATAAATATGTTAAAAAGGAGAGGACCTAATACTGAACCCTGAGGAACCCGATTTACCACATTAGTCCAATCTGAGTATGTTCCATTTACCACAACCCTTTGCTTCCTGTCTTTTAGCCAGCTCTCAATCCAAGAGCAGATATTTACTGCAATTTCTGTATCCCTTAGTTTGCACAATAGTCTTCCATGTGGCACTGTATCAAAAGCCTTCTCAAGATCCAAAAATACTACATCCACTGAGTTGCCTTGATCCAGGTTCCTACTAACCTCCTCATAGAAACTAATTAGATTTGTTTGACATGACCTATCCCTCATATAATCCTGTTAAAATAGACATATTCTTGTATATTATCCCTTATTAACCCTTCTAAAAGCTTTCACACTACAGAAGTGAAGCTCACTGGTCTATAATTCCCCGGATTTGCTCTTGCTCCCTTTTTGAATATAGGTATCACCTCTGCTTTTCACCAGTCATCTGGTAGTAACCCAGTGTTGAGTGAATCTTTTAAAATTAGATATAATGGTTTTGCAATTACAGAGCCCAGTTCTCTCGGTACCCTTGGATGTTTTCCATCAGGACCTGAGGCTTTATTTTTTTTTTCCAACCTCTTTTGGATTTTTTACTGCGTTAACCAATTATTTGGTGAAGGTAGTGTAGCCCCATTATGTTGCAGTGACCCAACCACTGGTACCTCCTTTGTGTATACCACAAAAAATAACCTATTTAGCTAATTTGCCATTTCCTAGTCACTAATTATCAGATGGCCTGTGTCACATTGTTAAGGTTAGTCTTACTCTCTTTTGAAACCAATTTTTCATTTCTATTTTAGCCAGTCTAACACCCCTTTTGCAAGCCTTGCTGATTTCCTTGTACTTACGTAAAGCAGTCTCTATCCCCTCTTGTTTGTAAAATATAAATGCCTTTTTTTTTTTTTACTCTGTATCTTGCTGCCTTATTCAATTGCGATTCAGCCAATTGAAAAGGGTTCTATATAAGCACATAGCATATTTTTTTACAGAAGTTTCTAGTTAATGAAGACCTTGCTTTTGGATAGAAGTTCACTAACTAAAAACTTCTGCAAAAAAAATATGCTATGTGCTTATATAGAGCCCTATTCAATTGGCTGAATCACAATTTAATAAGGCTGTTGATCTTTAAATCATTGTAGTAGTCAATGAGTAGTCTTGGGTATCTAAATGGGACGGTGGAAAAAAGGAGAGAGAAAATGTAAAGATAAAGATGGATATTTGAAAAAGTAACTGGGCGATAGAGAGTATAAAGCAAACAGGTTAACAAATTGAGATTGAAAGAAAAGGAGAAGGAACCTGAAAGTACAGAGAATCGAAGGAAGGGGTACATTAATGAGTGGACCATTTCCCTGTTTATTACCCATTTTTATTCATAAATTAAACAAATAAATATTTCCAACTGTGTTCCTATAACTCTTCGGCCTCAAACATTTAGTGCAGACTAAACAGTCCCACCTCCAAACCCACCCTGTACAATAGCTTGCACTGTGATATTATTTATTATAGACTACCCTAAGGACAGTCTATTTCAGCTTGTGTTGTTGTTAATAAAATTGCAATCTGTTATTTCTTGAAATGCATAAATAAGTGTCACCTAATATTTTTTTTATATAGCATCATAAATTAAAAGGCACTATTATTTGGATCAATTACAGAAGAAGCCCATAGAGGGTGAAACATGTAGAGACATTTTCACTGATCAGAAGTAGTAATAAAGAAAAGGTTGGGCAATGCTGATCTTACTTTGTTTTTACATGAGCATCCAACTTATGTGTTGAAATAACTTAATTTATCATGTTTGACAGTTGCATCAGTATATGAGCGAGTAACAGGGTAATTATTTGTTCTGTTTTGTTTCTCATGACCCTGAAAGCACCGACACAGCCAAATACGGAGCCAGTGCACACATTAAACTGGCATACAAAAATCACAGATATAACGTTCATTTATAATGAAGCTTTGTGACTGTTTAATGTAACAGTTGTTTATTTTTGTTTATAAAATCTCTTGCCAATTATCAAATTCAGATGTTAAAAGCATGGACTACAAATCAGGACTATAGTATATTTTAAGACTTTGCCTGCTAACAGCAATCAAAGACTGCCCCAGCTTACCTCCAGGGTGCAGTGCTGTTTAATGGTTATGTTGTTTTATAGATATTGCTATAACATGTTTTAACAAAAATAAGGTGATCTGCCATTTTATTTCTATCAAAATCTCACAATTATTTTTTTTGTGAATAAGAAATGTTAGGTGGTGCTTATGGGTACTTGGTACCCAGAGTTGCCCAATCTCTCTTCTTGTATGATTTATGGTTGTATATCATCCAGGACCAGAATGCAAGCAACGGTGAGAAGGGTGTGACTGTTCACAAATTATTATTTTTTTTTTTTTACAAAAGTTCAAATCTTTGTCTTGCTTGGGGAAGCAACAAGCAGTACAGATGTACTGACTATATGACCAAAAATCATCATCTCGCCATTGATCTAGTACAGAGTCAGCCTTGGGAATTATGACTGAAATAAAGGATTAGTGTTGTGGTTTTAGTTTAATAATATTTGAATGTACCAAATATCATTGTATATCAATTTAAAAATATTATGTTCATATAAACTGTGCATAAATATATTAATTTATTAAAATCTGTTTCTGTGTTCTAAATAATCTGACATTACCATAGAGATGTTATAGAGTATGCAAGCTTTCCCTTGTCACCAAATTGCTACCAATCCCTATAACTGACAGTTCTGGATAACAGAAGGCTCCTATAAATTGTTATGTAATAAATTTCCTTGGTGATGGCAACGTTATATTACCGTCTCTGGGGTGTACGTGATCATTAAATTATTATTATTTTTTTTTGTTAATTACAGAATTATATTACAGACTTTCCCCCTTCTGGATCGCTACCTTGGCGTGGTCCTAGGGTCACAAAGTCACACGACTGAACAACATTACTGACTTTGGGGTGTGTAGGTAACCATTAACCGGGTTGTTTTTTGTTTTTTTTTTCACAGTCACTGCAGGTGAAGCATATACCTGCAAAGACCCTGTCACATACTGTGTATAAAAAAAACAAAAAAAAAAAACTTATTCATACATAAAATTTACTTCCTAGACTGTTTGAAGCACATTATTTTAAAAATGGAGGATAGAAATGGTGTCCATTTCATTAAGAGATTGTTTTTTTTTTTTAAATCATATTTTATTCCATAAATCCTATTCAAGTTAAAAAATGTTTTCCCTCCTTTAGACCAGTGGTTCTCAACATTCAGTCCTCGAACTACATGGGCGGTCCTCAGTAACAGAGGGAGGAGCAGAGCCTGACGTTTTAAACATACATTTATGCTCAAAAGTTTGCAATACCTGACAGAAATTGTGAAACTTTAGCATTTATTTTGAAAATATGACTGATCATGCAAAAATAATTATTTAATTGAAGGGTAGTGAACATATGAAGCCATTTATTATGACAAACTTATTTGGCTCCTTTTTAAATCTTAATAACAGAAATCACCCAAATGGCCCTGATCGAAAGTTTACATTAAAAGGTTTAATTTCGCACAACTGTGGCTTTTTAAATTGCATTTAGTGTATGTGTATAAATAGTCAATGAGTTTGTTAGCTCTCACGTAGATGCAGGGAGCAGGCTAGATACTGAGCCATGGGGAGAAGAAAAGAACTGTCAAAAGATCTGAGTAACAAGGTAATGGAACTTCCTAAAAATGAAGTTAAAATGTACTGTAGTACCACCTAAATGAAAATGTAATGTGCCACACATTGAATCACCCAGATAAATATGTCCCCATTAGCGGTGGATGGTCACCAGCCAGTCCCCAGATTAAAAAGTGTTGTGATCAACTGCTTTAGACTGTAGAATAAGATGGGGACAGAAAATGTTTTTTTTTTATCATGAATAAAAATTGCCAAGGTTATAAATATTTTTTTTTTAATGCTTGTACAGTTTTTTTTTTTTTTTAAAGGCCCATCTTAAAAATTATTTGCATATACCATTTATTAAATTCTTCATCTACTATTGTGCTCCTAAACACACAGATGGTGACCAACACAGTCATTCATCAGTCAGAATAAGCTTGCCCTAGAGACCTGGAATTAGCACAAAATAAAGAGCAGTAATACTCTCATGCTCTCCTTATTGAACTCAAGTTGTTGGTCACACCCACCCTTTTGCAGCTAGCCTGTGCAAGCAAGGGCATGAAAACATTGCATGAAGCATCCCCTCCCCAACCCCACAACACAATCCAGCATCTTACTAGTCCAACCCCCGGGACAGCTCCTCCTGCCCCCTGGTAGGCTGCGGGGAGGTGGAGAGAAGTGGGACTTCTGAAATATAAATGTAAAATGTATGATTCCAAATATCTGAATTCCACTACCGGCTGCCATCTTTAACCAAGACACTAGCAATAATGGCACCATCATCAGCACGCCGAGAACTGGGACCTGATGACGCTCTCCAATCCAGCTTGCATCCCATTTGCCACAGAAACTTCTCATGCGTGAGCACCCTCATCTAATATTTATTGGACCTGATTTGTAAGGTAAGGGTCTGACAGTTTGCCATATGGGCCAGGCATTGTTTCATGTGTCACTAAGAGCATGTTGCATTGCATGTTCATCACACATGCAAATAATGACAGTGACGTAGTGATAAACATGCAATATGCTCTTAGTGACACATGCACACAATGACAGTGACATCACATACAATATGCTCCTAGTGACAAATGCCAGTACCTTACCTTGGCAGGCTCCAGGAAGCAGGTCCAGTAAACTTGAGATGGGGGGGGGGGCACACACATGAGAAGCCTCTAGGCTGGAGCGCAGAGCGTCATCAGAGGGCAGTTGTCTGCTCCCGGATGACAGTACGCTGTTTTTCAGCGCGTGAAGGACGTGCCACCAGACATAACCGCTTACATTTAAATAGCACTACAGTAAATTAAGAATTTGCTCCCTACTACTGAAATTCTACTACAATCACGCATCCGGTCTTGCCTTGACTTCCATAACTCGTTCCTCACTGGACTTCCAATAAACTGTCTGTTCCCACTATAATCCATCACGAATGCCTCCACCTTATTTACTGTTCCTCCTTTGGTTCCCCACTACAGAATAAAATGGAAAATTGTGGCTTACAAAGCCTTCAACATACCCCACAACATCTCTGCTTTCATCTCCAAGTATAGCCCCAACCCACCTCATTTGTCCCTGTCATTTTGAAAGACTATTCCCAATATTCCTTACACCTCCAATGAGTACACTTACAGATATCAAATGTGTTGTTGCCATCACAATTACAGATGGCCACCTCCTCAATCTACTATTGATTACTCATCACCACTTCTGCATCACTTGTTGTAAGAGCTCTACCTCTACTCCTTCTGTAGTACCATGCACAGTTATGTGGCACATACTTCCTCTATGCAGTGTATTTTCCCTTTGTATGCATATTAATAAGCCGATAATTATTAAATACATTTTATAATAGTTGTTAATGTATTCATCATGCTTTACACACCCTGTTACTTTCTGAGCTCCAAGGGCAATACAAGGTGATATTTAACTCTGTGACATTATCCACGCACACTGAATACGCTGCATAATGTTATAGGATTATGACCACTGCCCAAGCATAGTGACACGTTCTCACACTATTACATAAGAGGGCCACTATTATCCCATTTACTCTATATGGGCCTTCCAATCAACAAACCAGCCACAATAAATAACCAAAAAAGAACTTAATACTTAGCTTTTATATTATATAGTACTATTTATTTTAGTAAGAAGCCCTTTGGGGATGATTTAATCTAATAATCTTTTCATTACTCTCTTTAAAAGCACTGGTACTTCCCATTATGACAACTGTTGCAGTGAAAGTTTCATCCCACTTTTTTTTTTGCTTTCTTTATGAATTGTAGTTTTTGCAGAGTATATTTTAAAGATAGATCTATAGAGATCCTTTAAAGACAATGATTATTTGCTTTACAATATATATCCAGGTAAGAGTACACCTACATTTTACTGTATTTAGAAGAGCTTACAAGGGACATGGACTGTATTCTAATATATCTACCTAAGCATACATCTACTGTGCCAAATACTTTTATTAACCAGTTCTTAAAAGCACCAGTTTTACTTGATAGGTAAACACGTATAGGCTAGAACTATCACAGAAAGTCTCAGAGACAAGGGGCCAAGGGTAGAGTAAGTTGAACAGTGCTTTCAAGTGTTTGTTAATAAGAAGTACATGACATGCAATAGATGTATACTTACATAGATAGGATTAATGTGAACATGAATTAACATAACATGACTCTATAAACAGAACTTTAGTTTGGGATGACAAAATATGTTTAAAAAGGACCAGTACAGTTCAATAACAGAACACCCCCTAAAAAAAAAATGTACTTGTTTGTCAAGTATAAACTCTTAACAGCAATATAAGCCATAGGCATATATATACATAATCCATTTTGTGTTTGGAACATGACATCCTGAGAGCTGGATGATGGGTGTGTGCATTAGTTAGAAATGGAGAGAACAGGCAGTCGTTAATGGCCTTTGAGTAGGAAGAAGTGTGGTGTCAATTTCCAGCTTATTCTATTATCAAGCACTCACCCAGAAGCAGGATATTGCATGAAATACTGCAACCCTGGCTCTTCACACGTAAACTCACCTCTCACACAACTTCCAGCAATATACCATGGATCGACAATTTTTTTTTTTTATTACTTTTTTTCTATTTATAAACTAGGTGTATGACATTTCTGCTTAATTATGCATAGACCAACTCAAACACTTCAAATATATATATATTTTTCATTATTCAGTGATCCTTTAAAGGGAAATAGAAGGTTCCATGTTTACATACTTTTTCTTAACAAGTACTTAAAAGCTCTGTTTTTACTCATGAAAACCTTCCAAATAGTTCCTACAAAAGGTCTGCTCCCAGTACCAATAGACAGTGTGTGCATGAGCTGCTGGGAGCAGACCTTTGAAGGGAGCGTTTTGAAGGTTTAAGTGAGTAAAAATAGAGATTTTAAGTACTGGTTAATCAAATGAGGTTTAGATATGCAAACACTTAGGTAGTTTACTTAAATGGATATGGAAGGTTCCCTGTTTTTTTAATACCTAAAAGGGGTACTAAAAAAAAAAAAAAAAAAAAAGCAGCATAAAAAAAAAAGGAAATAAATATATTACTAGTGAAATCTAAAAACCTCCCATGTCCCTTTGATAATGAAACAAGCTTCTTGTAAGTAAAACAAGAATCGAGTGATTGTTGATTATTGCATCATTTTGAAGTTACAATATGCAGAACTTACACCGACTGCAACCCGCAGCACAGCAGAAATCCTGGCAGAGTACATATTCTAAGTGCACATAATGAGTAATGCCAAAATGACTGGGTACAGAAACAATACAGACACAAGTAATTACATGAACTTGTCTAGAAGAAACCGCACCTCCTACCAGCAAGACAGATCCTGGAAACCACGAGGCACTAGAAAAATACATATACATGGAGAGCTAGCAGAGTGGAAACTTCTTGTCAAGATATTACCACTGGAAAGAAGGTGCATCTCCACTCATCTCTTTACCAATTGTCACCTGATAATTAAGGCATCACTAAATCATATTACAGACTGTAAATCACTACAAAGTATTTTTCCCCCACTTCTCAACTGGCATTGTGTTGAAAAGAAATACAATAACCCCTCAGAAGACCTTTAAAAATAGCAGGTTTGTGTGAGGACAAAAAAAAAAAAAAAAGACTTAGTCTGGACTACAGCATATACATTGGTAAAGGCAATTATTTTGGAGAGGTTCGTGGATTTAGATAAGATGTCGTCATTTCTATAATGTAAATTACAATACCTGCAACTTTATATGTATCCAAGATTTACTATACCAGTGATGATCTAGATAAAGATACAAAGCAATTGTTGACTGTGTAAATAACCTTGTCCATTATCAAGTCTATAAAAAAAAAAATGGACTAAAATAAAAGGAGTGAAACAAAAAAAAAAAGGGTATACACAGCAATAGAATTACAGCCACACATATGTATCATATTAAAGATTCACTGTAGTCTTATTTTAAAGTATAGACTAAGATAGGCAAAATGTGTAAAAATAGAATATTTTATATGCAAGTATACCATTTTAGTTTTTACTATACTAATTCCTAGGTAGGAGGAGACTGACAGTTTTTCAATATTTCAACTGTCCATCATAAAACAGACTTCTGCACTTCCCAAATTTATAGTTTTTAGCTCTGTGATACTTTGTATGTAACCTGTGAGGGCTGGAAAACAACAAAATGGTAAACTTGTTTACACGGAACTCAAAAACAGTAAACATTTATTGGGGTCCACATATTACACGTTCTTTGCACCATTTGTAACTTGTGTCACCTCCTGTATGGCTGATTGATTATGGTACATGATCCTGTTGCTAAAGGAAATACTTTAGATAGCAAAGAGTGAGAAAAACATGTAGACGTGCTCAAAACCAGGAGAGGGTCATGTATAACCAATCAGCAAGGCTCTATATCCTTTTGAGCACATAAAATGATAGATTTTTAACAAATTGTCCACTGTAAGAATAGACTAAGCAGACAACATCTGTCAGAGGTTACCCTTATGGAGTATAAGGTAATGCATAGCACCTGTCTAATTCAAGAAAAACTGCACGTTTGCAAAGGATGCAATGTCTCCATGTTTGCTGATGACACGAAGTTGCACAAGGTAATTAAATCAGATAATTATGTACTTTCCCTCCAAAAGGGATTTACATAAAATAGAGAAATGGGCAACTAAATGGTAGAGGAGATTTATTACAAATAAATGAAAGGCTATGCACCTGGGAAGGAAACAGCGCCATGCAATTTATATTCTTAATGAAGCAAATCTAGGTGTATCTGATATTGAAAGGGATTTAGGAGTACCGGTAATTGTAGACAACCACATAGGTAGCAGTGCTCAATGCCAAGCAGCAGCTGCAAAGGCAAATAAAAATATAAGCATGTATTAAGAAGTGTATAGAAGAAAGGGAAGCAGATATGTTATCTATCAATAACTTTTTTCAACCTCAATTACTATGCAACATGTGTAAAGTGTTGAATAAAAAAATTAAATAAAAATGAATCTTGCGTGTCATACTTCCGGACAGCTTTGTTAAATAATTGGATCTTGCACACTCGCTTTTAGGTAATGGTGGTTCGGATTATAAAATTACAGACCCAAAAACCAAACTATATGATGAAATATGTATTCGCATAATCCACACAATTATTCACGTAGCATACCGGGAAGCCAGGCTCTAGATAATGTTCAAAGGATCATACATTTACTGCATTCCATCAACCATAATACGTTTATATATACATTCACAAAGCATTCGGTTTGGTGCACTAACCAGATTACTATATGTGCTCTTTATTGAGGCCTTAACAATTGCAATCCGAAGATAACATATAAAACAGGGCCTTATGCTGAAGTAGACAGTACAATTTGGCATTTTATGCCGATATTTACACTTACTCAACCTCTTGTTTCACTTCCAAACCAGTTTAAAGTTACTAAAATCAATGTAGGTTCCGGTCTGGTTTAATTGATACCATTAAATAGAACATTCCAATTATTACAGGCCAAACATGCTCCCTCCTTCAATTTAACTTCCCATTCAGTGATCCTCCACAGCGATAGCATATTTAGGAGTTAAACTATCCACCTATTATAGCACAAATTACTAATGCACTGAAAGAATGGACTATACTACCAATATCTCTGCTTGGAAGGATAGCGACACTAAAAATGAACCCATTATCCAGAATACTTTTGTACATAACCAATAAAAGTCCCTTCCAAAAAACTCAAACAAAGCAAACAACTGTTCACAACATTCTCATGGAATTACAAAAACAGCCAGAATCTTCCAACACATTATGCAAAGACATAAAACAATGGGAGACACTATTACATTGCAGCAAGACTGCTCACATTTATCCATCCCAAGCCCATATCACTTCTACCACCGAGTAGGAATAATGAATGTCCCTTGGCTAAATCAGACAGAAAGACTGAATATAGTCAAGCAAAATATACCTCATTTGCTACACCATAAAATCTGGGAGATTTCAAGCTTACCTATCCATAGTCAACAATGACACATTCGTAATAACCCAGATTTCAGTCTACGATAATGTAATAATCCTTTATGAAAAGACAAATCAAGACTAACATAAAAAAAATGGGGCGATTGTCATTTATAGATATCAAATTCCAACATGATTTAGACGATTTAGATTACAACTAAGATACTACGCAAGATTAACTGAAGGATAAAACATTCAACACCATCCTTTTTGAGCTTCTATGTCTACAGTGCATTGTTGACCCAGGCACCATCATACACAAAGCTTTCAAAAAAACATTTCTAAAATACAACAAAACTATATGGCAAACCACTCTAAAAGTTAAGGTTAACAACTTGGCAAACTAAATTGACTCAAAAAGTATCAAAGTTCTTTCCAAAGGAACCAATTACAACATATTGTCACGGTACCAAACTCCCGACATTGTAAATGCATACAAATCCCCTGTGCCACCTACATTAAGGGGAGCTTAGCACTAGGCACCATACTATCATAAGCCAGGAAACAATATATGGGAGCCATGAACCACATGTAATACTGACAAGGTATCTTATTGGTAAATGCACACTAAACATGGCAACATTTGGTTAGAGACACTTCTTGTATGACATGCTTACCAATGTTGAATGATTGATATTTTGACAATTCGATTGGTGGGATCAAACACTATTTCTCATCTAATAATCATTTTGCCACCAAGGAAACTGTTACAATAGTATGAGAACTGCCCTGCTGTTAAGTGTATTATACACCATAAAAGGTAAACAAGTAGAGACTAAACTGGAGGCAATATTATAATCTATAGACTTCACTGTGAGGTAACCAAGCTCAGCCATCTTAACATAACCGGTATTATGTCTTTTATTCTGTATAATGAAACAGCCTGAACAGAGATGCTTCACATCCTTTAAGTCTAATTATCTATCATACACGTTACTGCCTTGTAAACATTTATATTCTTCTTGTTTCTTCCGAATATGTTCTAGGAGATTCAATATTTTTTTTTTGTAATTCATATAAATAACATAAAGCAATCCAAAATGCCTGGTATATACTTAAAGGATCACTGAAATCTGGACATTGTTTTATACTGAATCAAAATTATGACAGTTATGGCTTACTTGCTTCTTTTTGCCATTCATATAGCTCAGTATAGGGGCAGCCATTTTGTCCCCACTTTCTCCCTCTGTAAGATCCACAATGTTTACAATATTTGACAATTTTAAATTCATGGGAAAAAAAGTTGCGTTACATGCCCCTTCAAGCCTGTTTATGGCTTTGCTCACCATTACTGCACATACTGTCAACATTGGACATGGGGAACCACTTGCAGGGCCGTAATCAATCTAAAGATCTCAATTGGCCACAGCTAAAGGTCCAATTATTATTTGAACCCAACACTTACTGGAATAATGAAATATAGTAATTTGCATCTGTCTGAGCGATTCCCCCATCTGATCCCATGTTCTAGGTCTTCATCTCTTCTATGTTACAGTCTAATTACTCAGAGTGATTGAAACCAAGTGAATTTCACCTAACTTATGTTAAAATAGCAGCTCTGAAGAGCAACTATAGTTACACAGTGTCAATATATATTGAAAAATATTCTTGATAAGGTTTTTTGAAAGTACAAAAATACAGTAATTAAATTGACAACTGATGTTGCAATTATGGTATAATTTACAGATGGGTAATAACTAAAAGTACTTTAGCAGTTTAATGTTATTAAAACAAATGACCTCTTCTACAGTAAAACATTGAAGTTTGCCATTTTGAACGGTCAGTCTTTCTTAACCCATCAAATTTTTTTTTTTTTTTTTTAATGAGAGATCATTGCATTTAATTATTGATGAGTCCTATTCATTGTTTTCTGTGCAGTTGACTGGGTCTGGGCACGCCTAGCCTCTTGTGCAGTTGACTGCCCGGAAATCAGTTAACACAAATGCCTTCGGGTTGTACTGTATAATAGAGGCGTATTGGTAGGTAAAAGGCATTCAAGTTAAATATCTTGTTTGTGGGTGGATCAGAAGGGCTGGCCAACAGCTAAAAATAGTAAAGTTCAATGTTACTTTACTGTAGGAATATATATATATATATATATATATATATATTTTTTTTTTTTTTTATTTTTTTTTTATAACATTCAACTGAAAAACTTGCAATTTATAGTTTTGTAATTATCATATTTCGAACTTTCAGTAATAAGAGTAAATATTTGTTACATTTTTTGACATCAACCTATTTTTCAGGGCACTTGAAAACTGCAGTTGGTAATTACAAGCCTCGTCCTACAGAAATATAAACACCCCTTTCCCAAACGCAACCTTCAAGTATCATGTACGAAGCTCTAATTATCATGTTCTAGCCGTGACATTTTACATAATTATGCACTTAGTCAAGACTCATATTTCAATTTTTTTTTATCATACAGTGGTTCTTTAATAGACGGATGCTTGAGGAGCGATCTCTAGAGAAGGTTTTCAGTACACTCAGAACAGAAAAACTAACACAAACCAGCCAGTTTTTTGCTGTTAATATTATAAAGGAAACATCAGGTTAAACTCTGCTTTCAATATGGTTTTTATTCCAGGGAAGTGGCGACTTTAAAGGGGAGCAGGAGCGGGTTAACAAAATATATTTGATTTAGGTTGGTGGAGGAGGGATTAACTTGACCTCACCTCCATGTGTGAGCAGTTCAAAAGTTTTCTTTTACAACTTTCACTCACCCTACTTGATATATCCCATCTCAAATTAAACATTATTCCCTGTTGAATTCGCCCAAACCAACTCCTGATGTTAAGAGAACAAAGGAAGGAACGAAAATATATACGTACAAGGAGCAGTAAAAAGAAATACGGGCGTTTGCCGCAAAGTAAAAAAACAAAACAAAAAGGGAATTTGAGATTTCCAAAAATAAATCTCCAGTCATAGGGACAAAACGAAAAGTATTAATCCTGATCTTTAATCCTGGTTCACTTGCACCCCGGTATTTAATCCTGGTTAATTTGTGTCCCAGGTTAGTATGTCCCTGATATCAGGGGTTTGCAGGGGGGTTATATAACCCATCGCGGTCTGTTTGTCCTTTATCGGGGTAATAATAGATTTATTATTTGAAGTCCATTTTTCCAGTCCCCTCTGGCCAAGTTGGAGTAAAGTTGTAAATGGAAGAGAAGGTCTGGTAGAGGATCCTAGAAGGGGATTGAGAGGGGCACAAGATTAATGAAGCCATATAACACACACACACACACACATGTATTGTAGGATGGGAGAGGGAGAACATACAGACAACCTAAAGTGCCCCACCCATGAAACAAGATCTAGAGGCATCAAGACCACAACCTTCTGAGACCATCTCCCAAATTGTCGGCTCACCTGATTCTCACTTGCTTCTTAATTCTTTATCACCTAAAAAAAGGAAAATAAATATTTTAAAAAATACATGGTATAAACATTTAGTATCACTGTACCCCTTCCCTACCATGGCAAGCCCTGTGAGTGTGACCGTGTAACCATTTCCCTGCCAGAGAGTCAAAGTCCTCCAGTGTATAAGTGTAAACTATTCTATCCCTATAAAGTTAATTCTGCTGGATGTTCTTCAAATGAGAAGAATTGTTAAAAGCAAGTGTGCTTGGAATGAAAAATAAATAAATTATATATAGATTAATAATGAGTATTCCAATATAATTGATCCCTTTTGTATTGGACAAACATTTTATTTGTAATGACGAGCTTTTGAGAGGTTTAATCTCTCTATCAAGTCTGAAGCAATACTACATGAGATAGAACCTTCAGCTTGAATAAAAACAGCAGATGCAGAGAGAGATGAAACAGCATCTGACATCATCAGGTAAATATATATATATATATATATATATATATATATATATATATACACATATACATATATACACACACACACATACATATATATACACACATATACATATACATATATATATATATACACATATACACATATACTATAACACACACACACTAGATATAAAAAGTCTACACACCCTTGTTAAAATGTCAGGTTTCTGTGCTGTAAAAAAAATGACAAAGATAAATAATTTCAGAACTTTTTCCACCTTTAATGTGACCTATAAACTGTACAACTCAATTGAAAAACAAACTGAAATCTTTTAGGTAGAGGGAAGAAAAAATATAAAAATAAATTAATATGGTTGCATAAGTATGCACACCATTAAACTAATACTTTGTTGAGGCACCTTTTGATTTTATTACAGCACTCAGTCTTTTTGGGTATGAGTCTATCAGCATGGCACATTTTGACTTGGCAAGATTTGCCCACTCTTCTTTGCAAAAAAACACTCCAAATCTGTCAGATTGCGAGGGCATCTCCTGTGCACAGCCCTCTTCAGATCACCCCACAGATTTTCAAATCGGATTCAGGTCTGGGCTCTGGCTGGGCCATTCCAAAACTTTAATCTTCTTCTGGTGAAGCCATTTCTTTGTTGATTTGGATGTATGCTTTGGGTCGTTGTCATGCTGAAAGATGAAGTTCCTCTTCATGTTCAGCTTTGTAGCAGAAGCCTGATGGTTTTGTGCCAATATTGACTGGTATTTGGAACTGTTCATAATTCCCTCTATTTTAACTAAGGCCCCAGTTCCAGCTGAATAAAAACAGCCCCAAAGCATGATGCTGCCACCACCATGCAGCACTGTGGGTATGGTGTTCTTTTGGTGATGTGCAGTGTTGTTTTTGCGCCAAACATATCTTTTGGAATTATGGCCAAAAAGTTCAACCTTGGTTTCATCAGACCATAACACCTTTTCCCACATGCTTTTGGGAGACTTCAGATGTGTTTTTGCAAACTGTAGCCTGGCTTGGATGTTTTTCTTCGTAAGAAAAGGCTTTCGTCTTGCCACTCTACCCATAGCCCAGACACATGAAGAATACAAGAGATTGTTGTCACATGTACCACACAGCCAGTACTTGCCAGATATTCCTGCAGCTCCTTTAATGTTGCTGTAGGCCCCTTGGTAGCCTCCCAGACCAGTTTTCTTCTTGTCTTTTCATCAATTTTGGAGGGAGCTCCAGTTCTTGGTAATGTCACTGTTGTGACATATTTTCTCCACTTGATGACTGTCTTCACTGTGTTCCATGGTATATCTAATGCCTTGGAAATTGTTTTGTACCCTTCCCCTGACTGATACCTTTTAACAATTAGATCCCTCTGATGCTTTGGAAGCTCTCTGTGGACCATGGCTTTTGCTGTGGGATGCAACTAAGAACATTTCACGAAAGACTAACTAGAGCAGCTGAACTTTATTTGGGGTTAATCAGAGGCACTTTAAATGATGGCAGGTGTATGCTGACTCCTATTTAACACAATGTGAAATGTGACTGCTTAATTCTGAACACAGCTACATCCCCAGTTATAAGAGGGTGTGCAGACTTATGCAACCACATTTTTCTTTTTTTTCTTCTTCCCTCTACCTAAAAGATTTCAGTTTGTTTTTCAATTGAGTTGTACAGTTTATAGGTCACATTAAAGGAGGACAAAGTTCTGAAATGATTTATCTTTGTGTCATTTTTTTTGAAGCACAGAAACCTGACATTTTAACAGGGGTGTGTAGAGATATATATATATATATATATATATATATATATATATATATATATATATATATATATATATATATATATATATATATATATATATATATATATATATATATATATATATATATATATATATATACACACACACACACACGAAAGAAACAGCACTGTAGTCCACAGTGATATCTTTCCTGTTGGACAAACACCTCACTGAGATTGCCAAGTCCGTTATGGTATAAGAAAATTATTCATATGACATTCTGATAATGTGTTAGAAAATCCAAGTCCATATTATTAAGTCCTGTATTTTTTGTGTTTAATATTGTGATCTTTATTTCAAATGTTTTTCTCTCTTGGATGTTCTTAAATTTTCCTCCTTTTAAGTTTTGGATGGAGTGATCATTCTGGCTTAAATGATGTCCAACTCTGGTAAAATAACTTATTGAAGTCTTATTGAATGCCTGTGTAAATTCATCCTTAAGTGCATTTTTTGGCTGGTTTCTCCAATGTAACCGGCCCGCGTCACACCAAGTACATTGTATTATATAAACCACATTAGACGATGTGCATGTATATAATCATTTGATATTATAGGTTTTGTTGTTATGTGTGGCTGTGACATTACAAATGTCTTTTACTTCTGTAGGGAATAAACACTTCTCTAATTAAATATCAAGAGTAATAAAGAAAAAATGAATGCATCTCATCCAAAAAAAGGTAGACTAGTGAAAGACTCGTAGTGTATATCCAGTAGTGTAATACGTTAAATCTAAAATACACAAATTCGATGTAGCAACTTAAAAACAAAAAACTTTATTGGAATAAAATAGATAAGGGGAATTCAAAGAATTAAAAAGCTGCCAGTAAAAGGCTTGCCCACAATTTCCAAAATCCTAAATCCAATTAATTTATATAGCATAAATTATTTCTAAAATATATTTAAATACATTGAGACATCATAATACTGATAATGCGGAGTAGTTAAAATACACCTAAAAAAACTTAGCTATAGTATTCAATCTACGCTCTATAGGTAAAGTTGCTTTTGATAATATCTTACAATTGGTAGATATACCACAGCACAAGCTGTGTACTACCAGTGCCCATAGATGTGGGAAGCTCCAATACAACACCACGGTGCACAAATATGCATTGAGATTAAAGACTAAAAGGTGAGTCGTCAGCAAGATTAACGCCAAATTCGTGGAGAAAAATTGAATAATAACTAGGTGCCTAGGCAAGGTAGCTGCATCAAACGCGTGTTCCCGACGTAAAAATAATCAAAGATTTACAACCATTACTAACCAAAGATACTGAATTTAAAAATATATTCCCCGAACCTCCCATCTTTGGATTTAAACAACCACCAAACCGGAAATAAAATCTTGTCAGAAGAAAATTGGCCAATGAACAACTGAACATAACAAATGGAACTAAACCTTGTAACAAATGTGCCTGTAAATTATGTCAACACATTTGTAATGATGATCCAGCCACACATAAGACCTATAACATCAAAGGATCGTATCCATGCACATTATCCAATGTGGTTTAAATAATACAAATGTACTTTATGTGACGCAGGCTGTTACATTGGAGAAACTGGCCAAAAAATGCACTTAAGGATGAATTTACACAGGCATTCGATGAGAAAACGTAATCAAGAAAGTTATTTAGCCCAGTGGGATACCATTTTAGCCAGAATGATCACTCCAGCCAAAACTTAAAAGTCAAAATACTAAATTTAAAAACATCCAAGAGAGAAAAGCATTTGAAACAAAGATGTTCACATTATTCAACAAAAAAATACAGGACCCTAATATGGACTTGGGTTTGTGTTTATTCCCCCATATGTATTTACTTGATGTCAGATGCTGTCTTCACTCTTTGCATCACTGTTATTATTCAAACTGAGGGATCCATCTCATGTTAGTATTGCTTCAGACTTGATAGAGAGAGGTTGAACCTCTCGAAAGCTTGTCATAAAGACGTTTGTCCAATACAAAAGATATTATAACTCTCTCACTTGATAAAAAAAAAATAATAGCAGCATAGCATTATACAGCAATAACTTTTTGGTTATTTTAGATTGCAAGCTTGCGAGTTTTCAATCTTGTAAAGCTCTCCCACTCAATTTTGTTTAACCTTGTACTTAATCCTTGTTAAGTGCCACGGAATATGATGGCGCATTATAAATAAAGATAATAATTTACATTGGATTCCACATATACTCCTAATAGTAAGATAAGAAATCCATATTGCTTTTAATGTTACTAGTTTTATTTTGTCAACTAGCTACTTGCCCGTCAAAAATGACAGGAATAAAATGTAAACACCTTTCGCATCTACTTCCCCCATGGTGTCTCCTTCCCTCCCCTCCATGGTGCCCCCCCTTCCTTACCCTCCATGGTGTCCCCTTCCCTCCATGGTGTCTCCTTTACGCCCCCCCCTCCCTCCATGGTGTCTCCTTTACGCCCCCACTCCCTCCATGGTGTCTCCTTTACGCCCCCACTCCCTCCATGGTGTCTCCTTTACGCCCCCACTCCCTCCATGGTGTCTCCTTTACGCCCCCACTCCCTCCATGGTGTCTCCTTTACGCCCCCCCTCCCTCCATGGTGTCTCCTTTACGCCCCCCCTCCCTCCATGGTGTCTCCTTTACGCCCCCCCTCCCTCCATGGTGTCTCCTTTACGCCCCCCCTCCCTCCATGGTGTCTCCTTTACGCCCCCCCTCCCTCCATGGTGTCTCCTTTACGCCCCCCCTCCCTCCATGGTGTCTCCTTTACGCCCCCCCTCCCTCCATGGTGTCTCCTTTACGCCCCCCCCTCCCTCCATGGTGTCTCCTTTCCGCGCCCCCTCCCTCCATGGTGTCTCCTTTCCGCGCCCCCTCCCTCCATGGTGTCTCCTTTCCGCGCCCCCCTCCCTCCATGGTGTCTCCTTTCCGCGCCCCCCTCCCTCCATGGTGTCTCCTTTCCGCGCCCCCCTCCCTCCATGGTGTCTCCTTTCCGCGCCCCCCCTCCCTCCATGGTGTCTCCTTTCCGCGCCCCCCCTCCCTCCATGGTGTCTCCTTTCCGCGCCCCCCTCCCTCCATGGTGTCTCCTTTCCGCCCCCCCCCTCCCTCCATGGTGTCTCCTTTCCGCGCCCCCCCTCCCTCCATGGTGTCTCCTTTCCGCCCCCCCCCCTCCCTCCATGGTGTCTCCTTTCCGCCCCCCCCCCTCCCTCCATGGTGTCTCCTTTCCGCCCCCCCCCCTCCCTCCATGGTGTCTCCTTTCCGCCCCCCCCTCCCTCCATGGTGTCTCCTTTCCGCCCCCCCTCCCTCCATGGTGTCTCCTTTCCGCCCCAGTGTACTGGGGGTGTTGCGATGCCTGGGGACTCTCTGCAATGCGCGCCTTCAGCACCCATTGCAGCTTAAGTGCTGCGAGGCTCGCATGTGTGACAGCTTTGCGAGGTCGCAACTGCGTGACCAGCATCGCAACGCGACCACTATATATGTGATACTCTTGGACATAAATAACCTAAAGTTAGGTTTCACAAGAGGTACACATTAAATTACACATTCAAGAGTCTTATAACACTTTTTAAAAGCAATTTTCACAAGACAGAATCTTGCACCCCTGGCATAAGGCTCTATCTTTCTAGATAGATACAATGGGCTGACTAGATCTTGTAATAAATACTGTATGCAATGTATTTATTACAGGTCTCAAAACTATAAAGAGCACAACCAGCTTCAGTGTTGATTCACAAAAGTCATTTGCCAAACACACTTGGAAGAAAACCTTGTCAAAGCAAGCTTTACATTGGGGAAAATGTGAGAGTATAAAGCACATCCTTGTGAATTTACAGTACATATTAATTGTACCTACAACACAAGGATTACACAGGACATTAGTGACATGAAAACTACTTTTTCCAGTAGTCATTCTAATGGATCTAGTGTCACTCCATGGCCTACCTGTCATCACTGAGATTTAAATAAATAGAGAAAGCATCTAAGGCCTTTTGTTTTATAGGCAAGTTTATCACTGTGTATTCAATTGTATCTTTATTAATTTAACTGTCCTATAAAAATGTACACTTCTCTTCTAGGAAGCAACCAGAGTAACATCCATTGTGCCTATTCACTCATTTAGGGTGCCATGTTATATAGATTTGACCATAGACCATGCCCACAGGGGAGGGGCTTCACACTACCAGTGTGTCATGCAGCTAAAAGTGAACTGCTGCGTGTGCGCAGCATGAAACACTGCTAATGCAAGTCTCCTCCCTTGTCAGCATAGCATTATGTCAAAACTGTGCAAGATGACTGCTTTCATGAAGGAGAAAGGAATAAAAAAAGACGACAAAGACACAAGTGATTTTAGAAAATATGCAAATATCTGAATTCTTAGATGTGACAGTTACATTCATGTTGTGTCTCTTAGCAGCTCACGTTGCCCAATACACAGTGGTATTGTGGCAATAAAAGGCAAGTAATGAAACTTTAAAGAAACATTTTACATTTCTGTGAAAGTAAACTTTCATACTGAATAAGAGCAACTTGTGCTTAGGTACCCCCCCCCCCCGCAATACGTTTTCCTTAAAAATCATGTCATAATATTAACATCGAAACAATCGCCTACAATAGTTGTGTATATACGGGCCATTATGGCCGCAACTGCGAGCAGTCGAGCGTGAGCCTCACCAAGCGAGACATTACGGCGATCATCGCCATGGGTGCATGAGGGACTTGCGACCCATACGACTTAGGACTGAAACCCGTACATGCACTGTGCACCTCGCAAAAATCCGACTTTAAACGGCCGAACCATGGAACTCAAAAGTCCTGAAAACAACAACAACAAATATGCCTCAAATTAACTTACAACCTCGCACAGTGGGAGAGGCAGGTACCCTGCGAGTGAGTTTGCATGTTCATTTGACTCCTATTTGCAATTTTTTCAAGATCGAAAAATCGCCTGAGAAAAAAATGGCTGCCGAAAAAAACGCAACACAAAGAAAAGGAGGCAGAAGGCGAAAAACTACTAAAACTAACCCCGAAGGACGTAAAACTAACCCCGAAGGACGTAAAACTAACCCCAAAGGACGTAAAACTAACCCCAAAGGACGTAAAACTAACCCCAAAGGACGTAAAACTAACCCCAAAGGACGTAAAACTAACCCCAAAGGACGTAAAACTAACCGAAAAAACAAGCCATAAAGCAGAAACACTTAACCCAAGACAGTAACACTCGCGCAACGCCTATGAACTACACAGGGTGAGAGCCTTGCAATGAGCGCCGAAGGCGCTCCTTGTGAGCCACGTGATGAGCGCCGAAGGTGCTCAGAGGGCCCATAGCCTGTGTGGTAAACGGCATTGCCAGGCTTACAATTTTACTCTCGTCATTTTTGATGGGCAAGTTGCTAGTGTAATATAAAGTACAGGGGCCGAAACAATTACACTTAAGTAAAAGAACGAATATGAGATCTGGGCACTCATAAAAAGTGAATTACTGTGGTAAGTTAGAGAATTCACGATGGTGAAGTCTGCAAACTAATAACATTAGCAGCTGTGTAAGTGATGAGTATAATATTTAGGGAAATCTTTCATTTTAGCAGACAGTTAATGGAAGCTATCATGAGAGTAAACTTATGTTTTCAAAGCATGAGAGGGAAGATGCCGAGCAGGAAAAGCAGGGGTGACAAGTATACCTGACAATGCCGGGTGAGTATCAAAAGATAAAAATCTTAAAACAAAGTCTGTTTATTTATCTTTTATGAGTGAAGGGAGGTGGATTATTGATCAGGATACACCCACTCAGGTTCCAAATCAGTGCTGAGAACATCCACCTTGGTTGTCCTTAGATTGTGTTGTAGCTAACTGCTTGTGCCTAAGAGCATGTGCGTAATATATACAAAGTTAACAAGGAAAATACCACCAGGATGCCATTCCTTGTCTCTTCATGGGGACCTAGCAACAGTTATTGGTTGAGCAATGAGCTACAATCAAGTTATTTTTTCTAAAAATGCTTTTATGCTCATACTTTACACAGCTGCAAATGGGTTTAAAACGCCACATTCGAAGTATATAACAAACCACAGTAGTACTTAAAAAAAAAAAAAAAAAAAACACACAATGTGGTGTATTTAATGTCACTACTTCACAAAACAAAAAAAAATGCACATTCGAAACTGAGTTTTTTTGCATTCTTGATTCAAAATAGATTAAACATGTCCCTGTCGGATACAAGGCTAGTAGTGTAAATGGACACACTTTTCTTTCTATAGAAAGGGTACAAGTGGTCTTACCTTCTTGACACTGTCCTCCTCCTCCTGTCTCTTCTCATAGTGAGAGAAATCGTCAAAGATGGAGGTGGTGTGTTTGTAATTGGCAATGATCCGAAGAACCTGGCGTGCCTTGTCCAGAGGAACCTCCTGTGTGTCTCGGGAATTGGTGACAGGCTTATTCTCGTTGTTCTCCAGCCGAATGTGGCGCAGCTGTCCATTGGGTACGTCCTTGACAAATAGCCAACGCACATCAAAACGGCCCTTCCACTTGTCCTGAGACCACACACCCGCACAGGTATTGTAGTCCACAGCTGAGCGCATCTCAGCTACTCCACAGAAATGGCCACTACCATTGACACTAAAGAGCAAGTAGACTGGGCCCTTGCCATTGAGTGAGCGATAGGCAGCGTCCAGACGTTTGTTGCCATGCTCAGTTGAGCACCAAACGTTGTACTTGATGGATCGGTGAATATCATCTTCTGAGTAGCTCTTGACAATGAATACACGTCCAAGTTTAGGGTTACAGTCAAAATCCTTAGGGTTGTAGTTGTTGACTGAACGTAGCTTCTCCAGTACAGGATGTGGCTCGGCAGAAGAGGGTAGAGGCTGTGACTGTTCAGAGCCTCGATTGCGTGGAGCTGACCAGCGTGTGGGGGGTGGTTGAGAGGCTGCATTAGATTGGGCTTGTTGAAGAACAGGGGGAGAAGGCGGTTGGCAGATATTGGTAGGGGGCACCTTGTTGTCCCAGGTTCCGATCTCCATATTGTGCTTGATAGGTGGAGGAGGAAGGATCTTGGTAAGGCTCTGCTTGGCTGGCTTGCTAGCAATATCTGCCCAAGATGCTGGTTTGGGTGGAGCAATGGTAGCAGGGGGCAGAGTGCCCACAGCAGCCTTCATTCCACTTCCCTCTCCACCTAGTTTTAAAGCACCCATGCCCTGCTCTAAACTGCCCACTGCCTTTCCTCCACCAAAGCTGGTTTGTCCTTCAAGAACAGCACCACCCAATGTGCTGGGAGCATAGGCATAGCTTCCCCCATAACCAGAGCTAGGGGCAGATGCACCTGGGGAGCTGCCCCCATTGCCCCAGGCTGAAAAGTCCATTCCACTGGGGAAAAAGTTAAAGCCAGGCTGTCCCAAGAAGGGAGCACTTCCCAGTGGTCCAAACATAGCATCCGGCAGAAAGTGGGGTTCTCCATTACTCAGCTGACCATAAGAAGCAAGGTATGGCATGGTGGGCTGGGGATCACCTCCTGTAGACCAGGCCGCCTCACTCAGGGAGTAGGAGAAACCAATGGATGGACTATAGTAACTTGGCAAGTATGAATCAGACAGGGCTGTGTATGCATTGTTCTGTGAAAGAGGCAAAACAGATTATGTAGGTTTAAAAAAAAACAAAAAAAACATACCAGATATTTAATGATTAGCAATAACATCAATATTTGAATGGGGAAAATAAGCTTCAATATAGCTTTTAATCTTACATTTGATTCTTAGCACTGCAGTCTCCAACCCTTATTATGGAAGTGTTCCAAGGTGTAAGAAAAGATCTGCCCAGGAGCTGGTCTTGAAAATAATACTAGACTAGTCTGTCTAGAAGCCATTGCAGAGAACTATCAGGACAGGAGTATAGTATATACAAAAAGAGGCTAGACTACCAAAACTACAAAAGGTAAATAAAACAGAGAGACAGAGAGAGACAGACAGAGAGAGAGAGAGAGAGATAGATAGAACCATATGTGGATTAATTGAGGCCTTTTATAGGAGGTTCAGAGATAAACTATTTAATAAACACTACAAAGGTCCCCTGCCTCCTGCTCACCTGCCGTGCCTGTGTGTTCAGATAGGGCTCAAATTCATCATCATTCAAACCATCCTTCTGGTGAACGGATCCATTTTGCACTGTAAAGAAACATGTAGGTTACTGGGGATAGATTATATATAATCTCCTTTTACAATGTCATAGATAATGCAGTGTTACAAGACGTCACAGTGATAATTACATTACAGCATGATGCAGAATTGTATTCTGTACACAGTACTATGTGGAAGTTCCAAATAAGGTATATTTTAAAATGATTTATCAATTTAAATTCATTAAAATTGCATTTACTTTCTGCAATCTTCCACTGATATTTGCAATTTTCACTTGTCAGTCTGACACACAAGACATACATTCTCATTTGTATGGGTGATTGCCATTAATTGGCAATTCCCCCTGGATCTAGCTCTATTATTTTCAGTCTAAAGCTATACAAAACTGAAAAGAAAAAAAACTTGAGTGCCTAGGATATAATTAGTCTAGCTATTACATGTACTTTTCAAAAGAGCATGTTGTAAACAAGACCGCAGTGGAAACGTAGAAGGAAAGTATACATTTGAAGAATTCAAACCCAGTAATACACAGTAATAGAAAACGGTGTTTGAGATCTTCTTAATGCTTTTAAACATGAAAATGCGTACACTAGCTCTTTAAGATAGTTAAAACCATTTTAGTTTACAATTAACACGCCAAACAGCAAAGCACATCTCTAGCTTGAAAATTACACTTTTTAAAAGTTTTTACCTCAATGCTGTACCCCTCCCACTGTCCTGAGCACTACTGCAAGGAGGTAAAAGATTGCAACTGAGAACATGATTCAAGCCTTACAAATACACCCTAATCAGCTGAAATATTTCACTCAGTAGTGCTCAGGACAAAGAGTTGGGAATGGTTACATCAATGGTGATTAATTAAGTAAAATGTTTAAATTATATTTTCTGACCAACGCTTTGCGTTGCTGCTGTTTGCACACGTATTTTTAATATTATTTACGGTGAATTAAAACAAAATAGATTTAATAGACGTCCTCATTAATATATAAAAAAATGTAAAAAAAAAAAGTTACCTTTACACGAGCAAACTCTCACCTGCACAAGGATTATACTGTCAACTATCACCAGATTGTTTGCAAAGTGGAAATTATGACAAGGCAGAGACACTGACAAAGGCAAACAGATCTGCAGCTCATTGCCAAATCCCTAAGTTAAATGAATAGCTAAGTTTCCCTGTTTTTCCCTTTCTCTTACATCAGACATACACATTAAAAGGAGTCATTATATATACAGATTTATTTTATTATTTGATTTACATTCCACACACACTTACATAGGTACCTGGTACTAACCAATAGAAAAATTGCACTTGGGTATGTTTTTTTTAACCCTTTATTAATATTTAAGCCAAAGGAAGCAAAGTGCAGAAATCTACAGCAGCACTGGCTAAGCTGCTTCCTTGTGGTAGGAACAAAAGGCTACAAATCCCATGATGCTTTGATGCAGAGACTAAATTGACAGAAATGGCAAAAATGTTATAGCTACCTAATTTGGCCAAAATGAATGATGAATTTTATGGTAATTTAGCTTAGATTTTCGGGGGCATTCCTTCACAAAATATTTGGCATTGACCTATGTAATGGAAACAGATAGGTTTCAAGATAATTATTTTTATTGTCACCATATAATGTCTAAATGCTATAGTAAAAAATAATTCCCAGAAAGGAAAAACATTTAGAAGGATAGAGTGGGAAATCAAACTTGGATATGGAGTGAAGGGGAATGAAATAAAGCAATTCAAATTAAGACAAACAACAAAATGTACTACTTTTAGAGAGGTGGATTTCAAGTTGGTTCATAGGTGGTACATAGTTCCTTCTTTAAATAGCACCTAATAAATACTCCAATGAATAGTATAGTATTTGAGGTTGAATAAAGACGGTTAGTCCATCAAGTTCAACCTTTTTAGTTCTCTCAATCTTTTTAATATGTGGAATGTTGGAGATGTAGAGAACATATACATTCTCAAGTACATATGGGTGGTCTTGCAACGAAATTCAGTTTTTCTGGGTTACCTGCATTACCCATTCATGCAATATGGTTAAATGTAAACTAGAACTAACCCCAAAACTGATACTATTCTGCATTTGCCCTATAAAGATTAATTATTTTCCTTAGTGTTTGAGTGTACAAATCCTGTTAGCAGCTAAATGGACTATAGTTAGAAATTAGAAACAGTCCACAACACCTTCTTGAAATACTGTACAAGAAATAATTGAAAGGAATAAGTTGATAGAACAAGATTTTTTTAAATCTCATAATTTTAAATGACAACTCTGTATTGAAATGGAAAATGTGCGATCGGTATACATTCTAACTTATGTTTTTTCCAGCTACCGTATGTACTTTTTTGGGGCATGTTATAAAATCTTGATGTTTTAGAGTAATGGATACCTTGATTGTTGGCTATTGTGTATTTATTCTACATCTTATGATAGGCTAGGTCTGTGTGTTTATATCTTTTGAATGTCTTTATAGAATTAAAATAAATAATTACTTCTATTTTAGGCTGGATTATTGACACAAGTGGGTGGAGTGGTTGGCACTATTGAGACTTTTTGTGGCAAAGATTTCTATGGCAATCTGACACTGGTGACCACAAGACTGTGGCCAAACAAACTAGGCACAATGGGAAAATGCAGCAATTGTGGTGTACAACACACTCATTATTTATCAAGTCTACTGGGTTGAATAGAATTGTTTTCAGTAGTTTGCATCTGAATTGTTCCATATTTACCAAAAAAGGCAAATGTTTTAAAGCTTATTACATTAACACTTCTATTTACATGACTGCTGGGCTATCCCTCACCTTTGTTTCCTTGTCCTTTAGGTCTCTGCAACATCCACAGCAGAAAGGGTGGGGAGGAGAGAGCAGAAGAGACATGTTTATTAGTAAACAAACAAAAAACAACAACTGTCAAATGGGTAGGAGATAGTAGGGGAAAAAAATAAGAGAAGGAGTAAAGGAATAAATGGCTGTAAGTCATAGGCCCCCAAACGTGTGTGTGGGAGTGGAGTGGGAGTGAGGTGAAGATGGTTACCGGAAAGGTGTGTGCGGAACGGGGGGAGAGATAGGAATCAAAAAAAGGGTCAGGATACAGAAAAAAAAAGAAGAAAAAAGGTGAGGGAGTGAGAGGCAGGAACCCGGAAAGGGGGAGGGGTCTGGGAGTGAGAGGCAGGAACCCGGAAAGGGGGAGGGGTCTGGGAGTGAGAGGCAGGAACCCGGAAAGGGGGAGGGGTCTGGGAGTGAGAGGCAGGAACCCGGAAAGGGGGAGGGGTCTGTGAGTGAGAGGCAGGAACCCGGAAAAGGGGGAGGGGTCTGGGAGTGAGAGGCAGGAACCCGGAAAAGGGGGAGGGGTCTGGGAGTGAGGCAGGAACCCGGAAAAGGGGGAGGGGTCTGGGAGTGAGAGGCAGGAACCCGGAAAAGGGGGAGGGGTCTGGGAGTGAGAGGCAGGAACCCGGAAAAGGGGGAGGGGTCTGGGAGTGAGAGGCAGGAACCCGGAAAAGGGGGAGGGGTCTGGGAGTGAGAGGCAGGAACCCGGAAAAGGGGGAGGGGTCTGGGAGTGAGAGGCAGGAACCCGGAAAAGGGGGAGGGGTCTGGGAGTGAGAGGCAGGAACCCGGAAAAGGGGGAGGGGTCTGGGAGTGAGAGGCAGGAACCCGGAAAAGGGGGAGGGGTCTGGGAGTGAGAGGCAGGAACCCGGAAAAGGGGGAGGGGTCTGGGAGTGAGAGGCAGGAACCCGGAAAGGGGGAGGGGTCTGGGAGTGAGAGGCAGGAACCCGGAAAGGGGGAGGGGGAGAGGCAGGAACCGGAAAGGGGGAGAGGCAAGAACCGGAAAGGGGGAGGGTGAGAGGCAGGAACCGGAAAGGGGGAGGGTGAGAGGCAGGAACCGGAAAGGGGGAGGGTGAGAGGCAGGAACCGGAAAGGGGGAGGGTGAGAGGCAGGAACCGGAAAGGGGGAGGGTGAGAGGCAGGAACCGGAAAGGGGGAGGGTGAGAGGCAGGAACCGGAAAGGGGGAGGGGGAGGGTGAGAGGCAGGAACCGGAAAGGGGGAGGGTGAGAGGCAGGAACCGGAAAAAGGGGAGGGTGAGAGGCAGGAACCGGAAAGGGGGGAGGGTGAGAGGCAGGAACCGGAAAGGGGGAGGGGAGGGGGAGAGGCAGGAACCGGAAAAGGGGAGGGGAGGGGGAGGGTGAGAGGCAGGAACCGGAAAAAGGGGAGGGGAGGGTGAGAGGCAGGAACCGGAAAAAGGGGAGGGGAGGGTGAGAGGCAGGAACCGGAAAAAGGGGAGGGGAGGGTGAGGGTGAGAGGCAGGAACCGGAAAAAAGGGGAGGGGAGGGTGAGAGGCAGGAACCGGAAAAAGGGGAGGGGGAGGGTGAGAGGCAGGAACCGGAAAAAGGGGAGGGGAGGGGGAGGGTGAGAGGCAGGAACCGGAAAAAAGGGGAGGGGAGGGTGAGGGTGAGAGGCAGGAACCGGAAAAAGGGGAGGGGAGGGTGAGAGGCAGGAACCGGAAAAAGGGGAGGGGAGGGGGAGGGTGAGAGGCAGGAACCGGAAAAAGGGGAGGGGAGGGTGAGAGGCAGGAACCGGAAAAAGGGGAGGGGAGGGGGAGGGTGAGAGGCAGGAACCGGAAAAAGGGGAGGGGGAGGGTGAGAGGCAGGAACCGGAAAAAGGGGAGGGGGAGGGTGAGAGGCAGGAACCGGAAAAAGGGGAGGGGGAGGGTGAGAGGCAGGAACCGGAAAAAGGGGAGGGGGAGGGTGAGAGGCAGGAACCGGAAAAAGGGGAGGGGGAGGGTGAGAGGCAGGAACCGGAAAAAGGGGAGGGGAGGGGGAGGGTGAGAGGCAGGAACCGGAAAAAGGGGAGGGGAGGGGGAGGGTGAGAGGCAGGAACCGGAAAAAGGGGAGGGGGAGGGTGAGAGGCAGGAACCGGAAAAAGGGGAGGGGGAGGGTGAGAGGCAGGAACCGGAAAAAGGGGAGGGGGAGGGTGAGAGGCAGGAACCGGAAAAAGGGGAGGGGGAGGGTGAGAGGCAGGAACCGGAAAAAGGGGAGGGGAGGGGGAGGGTGAGAGGCAGGAACCGGAAAAGGGGAGGGGAGGGGGAGGGTGAGAGGCAGGAACCGGAAAAAGGGGAGGGGAGGGGGAGGGTGAGAGGCAGGAACCGGAAAAAGGGGAGGGGAGGGTGAGAGGCAGGAACCGGAAAAAGGGGAGGGGAGGGTGAGAGGCAGGAACCGGAAAAAGGGGAGGGGAGGGTGAGAGGCAGGAACCGGAAAAAGGGGAGGGGAGGGTGAGAGGCAGGAACCGGAAAAAGGGGAGGGGAGGGTGAGAGGCAGGAACCGGAAAAAGGGGAGGGGAGGGTGAGAGGCAGGAACCGGAAAAAGGGGAGGGGGAGGGTGAGAGGTAGGAACCGGAAAAAGGGGAGGGGGAGGGTGAGAGGTAGGAACCGGAAAAAGGGGAGGGGAGGGGGAGGGTGAGAGGTAGGAACCGGAAAAAGGGGAGGGGGAGGGTAAGAGGTAGGAACCGGAAAAAGGGGAGGGGGAGGGTGAGAGGTAGGAACCGGAAAAAGGGGAGGGGGAGGGTGCGAGGTAGGAACCGGAAAAAGGGGAGGGTGAGAGGTAGGAACCGGAAAAAGGGGAGGGTGAGAGGTAGGAACCGGAAAAAGGGGAGGGTGAGAGGTAGGAACCGGAAAAAGGGGAGGGTGAGAGGTAGGAACCGGAAAAAGGGGAGGGTGAGAGGTAGGAACCGGAAAAAGGGGAGGGTGAGAGGTAGGAACCGAAAAAAGGGGAGGGTGAGAGGTAGGAACCGGAAAAAGGGGAGGGTGAGAGGTAGGAACCGGAAAAAGGGGAGGGTGAGAGGTAGGAACCGGAAAAAGGGGTGGGGTGAGAGGTAGGAACCGGAAAAAGGGGAGGGGGAGGTGAGAGGTAGGAACCGGAAAAAGGGGTGGGGTGAGAGGTAGGAACCGGAAAAAGGGGTGGGGGTGAGAGGTAGGAACCGGAAAAAGGGGTGGGGGTGAGAGGTAGGAACCGGAAAAAGGGGTGGGGGTGAGAGGTAGGAACCGGAAAAAGGGGTGGGGGTGAGAGGTAGGAACCGGAAAAAAGAGTGGGGGTGAGAGGTAGGAACCGGAAAAAAGAGTGGGGGTGAGAGGTAGGAACCGGAAAAAGGGGTGGGGGTGAGAGGTAGGAACCGGAAAAAGGGGTGGGGGTGAGAGGTAGGAACCGGAAAAAGGGGTGGGGGTGAGAGGTAGGAACCGGAAAAAGGGGTGGGGGGTGAGAGGTAGGAACCGGAAAAAGGGGTGGGGGTGAGAGGTAGGAACCGGAAAAAGGGGTGGGGGTGAGAGGTAGGAACCGGAAAAAGGGGTGGGGGTGAGAGGTAGGAACCGGAAAAGGGGTGGGGGTGAGAGGTAGGAACCGGAAAAAGGGGTGGGGGTGAGAGGTAGGAACTGGAAAAAGGGGGGGGGGGGAGAGAGAGAAGAGATAGGAACCGGAAAAAAAGTTGGGGGGGGGGGGGGAGAGAGAGAAGAGATAGGAACCGGAAAAAAAAGGGGGGGGGGGGGGGGGGTAAAGAGATAGGAACAGGAAAAAAAAGGGGGGGGGAGAAGAGATAGGAACAGGAAAAAAGGGAGATTGGTGAAAGAAAATAGGAACAAAAAAAGAGGGGTTGGGGTAAAAGGTAGGAACCAAAAAAGGGGGGAGATAGGGATCTAAAGGGAGTGAAGACGAAATAGGCATAGATGAGAAAGAAAAAGAGAAAAAGGTGGATGAGATGGTCAGAGAAAAAAAAGGAAATAGAAGATTTGATAAAACGAAAATGAGGGACGAGAAATGGAGAGAACAAGGGGGTGTCAGATGGGAAAATAATAAAATGGAGGGGGTGACATAGAAGGAAAAAGGGAGGGGATATTGGAAAGATAAAGAGGGTGCAATGGGGTGAGAGTAGATCCAGACGGTGGGTACGAGATCAATAAGATGTGGTAGATGGGCCCGCCGAGGAATTGTATGATGGTGCATACACTGCACTGGGTGGATGACAAGAAGGGGAAGAATAAAGGGAATGTAACGAGGAGCTGGACGTGTATGAGAGAGGACAATGGAGGACACACAAAGGATATACACAGGGAGAAGGAGGTGCATTAACCCTCGGTGTAAGTATTACCGGCTCCAGCAGGCTGCTTGCGGACATGGCGGCAGCGGAGTGACCGGGAGAGATGCAGCAGGAGCGCGCCCTCAAAGCAGGAAAGGGGCGGGGACTCTGACTAGAAGACGCATGCGCGCTAATGCGCAGGGGTTTGAAACCACCGTCGCCATTTTTGATGAGGGCAATTGCCCTTTAACATCAGCTACGCTGGACGCCTCCACACTTCGTCATTTTAACACAAATTCTTCAAAATAACCAAGCTGTGTAATATCGCTTATGTATATCTTCGTATTTTTGTATATGCGTAACCTCTGATTTTATTAGTTATTTATCTCACTATTGTTTCCTTCCACCCTATTACAGTCTGTATTTACACCGTAGATCCTGCCCGAGCTCACTTCCCTGTGCGTGCGTCACAAAAATACTTGGTTATATGGTGGACCGCAACGTTTCCTGCGTGCCATCGTATACTATCGTAGTGCCCATGCGCATTGAGTCTGCAAACGGGTTCTTTACCGCACACAAACCGGAAGTTAAGCTTTTCAAGCACCCATGACAACTTTATTTAAATCAAACAAACAATACTGATTAGAGAATCACTGTAGTCGTCTTGAAAAATGTCTGATATGCTAATTAAGAATGAGCAGTAGAGCATTTTTACAAAATAATAGCGAATCCGCTTTATGAAAGATTGCTGTCTATTCAGTCCCGTCGTTAAGCCCCTCTTTATAGTGTTTCAACAGAACTGAATAAAATGATCAGAGTACCCACCTCTTTCTACATACCCCAGATTTCTATTCATGTTAAGAACAAAGATAAAATGTCTGACACAATGAATGCAAAATTTAATATATTAGCTAAAAGGAAAGACTATAATTATATATTTTAAACATTCTAAAAACACATTGCCCATTATCTGAGGTCTTCATTTCTTGTTTAATTGTTCAGTTGTGTCTAACCCTATGGACCACAGAACGCCAGACACATCTATCACCCACTGTCCCTCTCAGCTCCATCAAGCTAATGTTAATTTCTTCAATGATCCCATCTATTCATCTCTGTCATCCCCTTTGTATGCCTTCAATCTTTCCCAGCATCAGAGTCTTCTCTAGGGAATCCTGTCTTCTGGTGATATGGCCAACATATTTGAGCTTTAGCCTCATGATCATACCTTCCAGTGAACAGTTTGTCTTTATTTCCTGAAGTACTGATTTATTGGATCTTCTTGCAGTCCAAGGGACTCTAAGTCATTTTTGCCAACACCACAATTCAAAGGCATCAATTCTAATGATCTCAGACTTTTTTTTGGTCCAGCTCTCACACCTGTATGTTATTACTTGGAATACCATAGAACATACTGTATTATAAACATTTTACGTCAGTGGTTCTCAACCATTTGTTGTATTGTACATGTTCATTTACCGCAAATGGCATAATTGGAAATTAATTGTTTCAAAATGCTTATTGCTGTTTTAGAGCGCCCTAAGTAAAGGTTGATACTGGTTAATCTATAACAAAACAAAAAAAAAACAGATTTAGTAGGTATGAAACCTTCTAATGATTAATTTAAGTTAAGCTACAGAGCGCACAAACAGGCCCCTCCATCCTTCTATCTCCCCCTTTTTTTGCTCACTGTTACTTCTTCCATCCCCCCTTTTTCTCCTCCCTTCCTTTTCTGGCACTGGCCTTTGTTGACGATTTTAGAATAAAAGTTTTTTTATGATATCTTGCATGTAGCATCTAGCGGCTTTGGGGGTCCACTATGATTTGAATGGTTTGGCCATTAGGTGGTGTTGTATGCACAATCTTAGGCCATTCTATGAGTGGTTCCTTTGGTTCATTTATATTCTGCCCACTTAATATATTATTGATATTAGAATCTTCATGTGTCACTACCTATATTCTCCTTTAAATTGCAATTGATATAGTAATTGAATCCTATTATAGTTGCCTCTTTCTTTCTTCTTTTCTATTTTGAGGCCCCTCCATCTGTCTAGTCCCATTATTCACTGGTGTGACCTCAGTGGTTTGCACTAACCTGCCTTATTGCTCATGAGTAGGTACCTTTCATTGGATCTACTTCTGACCAGTACCCTAATGTTTATCTGTATTAGTTAGATGAGAAAAATAAGTTCCTGATATCTGTACATTAAGAGGAACATGCTATTGTTCTGAAGTCTGAAGAGAAGAGAGATAAAAGAGGAAAGAGGACAGCACAGAGGAGATGACAGATAAGGGGGCTGTAGAAATTAAAAGAGCAAGAGCAAAAAGAGGGATAATAGGAGAGGACTAAGAAGAATTGTGGAGAAAGAGAAGAGTGAGAAGAACAAGAGGAGACTGGGAGAAAATTGACAGAGAAGAAAAAGAACAGAGAAGAGTGGAAACAACAGTGGGAAGAAAGGAGGAAAATAGAGGAGAACATAATGAAGAGAAACGATTGAGAACATAAAAACGAAGGGTGGAGAAGACGAGGGCAAACAGGGGAGAACAGAGAAGAGATGAAGAGACAATATGGAGACAAAGGAGGGAGAGAAGAGAGAGTAATGAGAAGAAAGGTAGGTTTCAACCAAATAAGAGAAGAGGGGAGTACTTGGATGGGAGAGTTAGTTATTGGTTATATGAATAGAAAGAAATGGAAGAGGGAAAGGGAGTCCGGGAGAGAAAAGGAAAAGGAAGGAAGAGTTAAAAGAGTGGGACAGGAAGAGAAAGGGGAATGGGGGAAAAGGGAGATGGTAAGAAACAGGCGTGAGGAAAAAAGAGGGGGACGAGAAGGGGATGCTTTAAAGTGAAGGTTGGGAGGGAGAAGGATGAACAAAAGATGGAGGAGAAAATTAAGAGATGGGAGAGAAGGAGGGGATATGGGAGAGAGAGGGCCATGGGTCAGATATAGTTGGGGAAAGGAGAAGGGAATAGGGAGAGAATTATAGGGAAACAGGGAAGAACTTGCCTAGCTGTCCGTGTGGCTCCTTCTCTCAGCTTCTCACTTGAGCGTGTGATATGTCCTGATGGAATACATCCAAGGGTTCTAAGGGAACTGGGTTCTGTAATAGCCAAACCATTATATTTCATTTTTCAAGATTCACTCAACACATGGTCTCTACCAGATGACCGGAGAAAAGCTGATGTGATACCTATATTTAAAAAGGGAGCAAGAGTAAACCCGGGGAATTATAGACCAGTGAGCCTCACTTCTGCAGTGGGGAAGCTTTTAGAAGGGTTAATAAGGGATAATATACAAGAATATGTCTATTTGAACAGGATTATAAGTAGGAGTCAACATGGATTTATGAGGGATAGGTCATGTCAAACAAATCTAATTAGTTTCTATGAGGAGGTCAGTAGGAACCTGGATCAAGGCAACTCAGTGGATGTAGTCTTTTTGGATTTTGCAAAGGCTTTTGATACAGTGCCACATGGGAGACTATTGAGCAAACAAAGGGATACAGGAATTGCAGCAAATATCTGCTCATGGATTGAGAGCTGGCTAAAAGACAGGAAGCAAAGGGTGGTTGTAAATGGAACATACTCCGATTGGACTAATGTGGTAAGTGGGGTTCCTCAGGGTTCAGTATTAGGTCCTCTCCTTTTTAACATATTTATTAATGACTTAGAGGTAGGATTGGAGTGTGGTGTCTCCATTTTCGCTGATGACACAAAGTTGTGCAAGGTAATTAAATCAGATAGTGATGTGCTTTCCCTCCAAAGGGATTTACATAAAATTGAGTAATGGGCATCTAAATGGCAGATGAGATTTAATATGAATAAATGTAAAGTTATGCATCTGGGAAGGAAAAACAGCCATGCAATTTATAATCTTAATGGAGCAAATCTTGGTGTATCAGATATTGAAAGGGATTTGGGAGTGCTTGTGGACAACCACCTAGGTAACAGTGCTCAAAGCCAAGCAGCAGCTGCAAAGGCAAATAAAATATTAGCATGTATTAAGAAGGGTATAGAAGCCAGGGAAGCAAATATAATTCTGCCACTATACAAATCTCTAGTACGCCCTCATTTGGAATATGGAGTACAATTTTGGGCACCACTTCATAAAAAGGACATTTTAGAGCTGGAAAAGGTACAAAGGAGGGCAACAAAACTAATAAGGGGAATGGAGGGGCTAAGTTATGAAGAAAGACTAACCAAATGAAACTTATTTTGTCTAGAAAAAAGGCGTCTAAGAGGAGTTATGATTACCTTATATAAATACATCCAGTGCCAAGAGGTTTTCAACTGGCAAGAGGACATCCCTTGAGGTTAGAAGTAAAAAGATTCCACCTTAAAGAAAGAAAAGGGTTCTTCACAGGAAGGGTGGTTAATCTGTGGAATTCACTACCAGAGGAGGTGGTGAGAGCGGATTCAATAGATAACTTTAAAAGGGGACTGGATTTATTTCTAATTAAAAAGGGAATTCAGGGTTATCATGGATATTTAGAGAGGCAGTTGTGGTGAAGTGCCACCAGAGGGCAGAAGAGAGCCCTTCAAGACTTTTCCCCAGGAGTGAGAGAGTTAACAACCTGCTCAAAAGGCAGGGGTGTGGCTGCAATGGACCCCGGCTGCTGCGGCTGTCTCCAGGGGGAGAGCTGTTTGACAGAGCTGGAGTGCTGTGGATGTGTGCAGGGCTGAAGTCAGAAGCCGCACTGAAAACTAAACGACCAAAGCCAGAAGCTTTGAAAAGCGAGCATGCAGTTAAGAGGATCAGAAAGTCCCTGGAGGTAATGACCAAAGGAGGGATCTGCTTTGGGAAAAGAGGCCGGAGATACAGAGCTGAGGTGAGAGAGAAAGACACCTCTGCTACCTATATTTGGACTGTATGTTTTCACTTCTATGAAAGATAGTAAGGGAACTACAGTTAAGTTATGCAGGGCTTCAAGGAGAAGCTAGGACTTATTTTCTGTTTGCTTTATTTTCTGTTGTATGCTGACAAATAAACAGCATAAATCTGCTAAACATTTAAAGGGCTCCTGCTTTCTCCATTTTGGTGCTGGATATCAGGACACGGATCCTGAGAGTGACAGTGAATCTGTCACACAGTATTGATCCAGGGAGAAGTCCGGTCGCCGGTGTCTGGGATTAGGAGGGAATTGTTTTTTTTTTTTTTTGTTTTGTTTTTTATACTACTAATTAATTAATAGTTAATCCGCATATTGCAGATCAGAGGAGATCTGAAAAGGTTGAACTTGATGGACTGAAAGTCTTTTTTCAATCTTAAATACTATGGGCCTCATTCTATTATCGGCCGTAAATAGGCCGCAAAGCGCAATGCGGGGCTCCCGTTACCTTGCAATTCAATTATACGGCGCCGCAAGGATATCCCCTTACGGCCGGCCGTATATCTTGCAATCGGCCGTAACCTCAGAAATCTTTAAATGCAAAAATAAATTCAAGACGGCACTGTAAAGCTCTGTAAATGCGAGGGATCATATTGGGGGACATGAGGATTAATAGCAACCCCCTCTCAAGCTTGCACATCAGCCCAAATCGGAGATTACATTAACTGTTTATTTTCCGGCCGCAGCGTGGGCGGGTCTGAGGTGCTCCAAGCCCTCTGGACTTTTTAAATGGATATGTGACATAAATTTAAAAAAAAATTTATTTACGGATTTGAGTGTAGGGTAATGTTGTGCTATGAATTCTAACACCTACAATCACTTTATAGTCTCATAAGAGTGCAGGATGGCTTTATTATGGCTTTAAAATGTGCTTAATTGTGTGCCTGCGGGACCTTTTTGCTGCAAGTAAGCTGCGGATCGGTTTTAGCCTTGCAGAGAGGTTTCCCGGAGCAATTGAATAGCAACCAGGATTTTCATACGGCCGAAACTCTTGCGGCCGTTTAAGATCAAAGGCTTTCCTCCGGCGCGTGCGGCCGCAAGGGATAGCAAGGCGCCGGCCGCAAGCCTGCCGGAATTCCCGGCCGGAAGGGAATAGAATAGGCGAATAGCTTGCGGCCGGTCCTTGCGGCCCCGCATCTCCTACGGCCGATAATAGAATGAGGCCCTATGTAACTATGTAATATGTGCATTCATGAGCAAAATTTAAATGCCCCACCAAAAGACAAACCATAGCTGAAAAACCCAAACAAATTGGGATGTAAACAGTTTGTCCAATCCAAAATTGGACACCTGTTTGATTTTGACAACTTGACAAGACCAAGTTAGATGCACAAAAGGGTAAGGTTTAGAGAGGAACACATGATTAGAAAACAGAGTAAAGAAAAACTCTTGCAAAACATGAAGTAAACAAATATACAGCCCCTAAACAGACGTCTTGCCTCCTTTGTGGGCATACATGCAAAAAAACTCAGCTTCTTACAGATTGCTAGTTGTGTCAAGTTTAATCTGTTTTTGCAGATGGTGGGTTTGGTGGTATCAGTTCCCAGACATTTTCAAAGCCTTTCTCACAATTAAACTTAAAACACAATAAAGGAAGTAAAAATATCCCCCATCATTCTGTTCTTTGAATAATGAAACACTCTTTTATTTTTTGTCCACGCTAGTGAGCAATTCTGATATCCATGTTCACATATTCGGATCTAGGCCATTTAACTAGAACTTACATATTTTCATTCTATGGTTACATTCTAGAGATGATTGCTTCAGGAAGCCAAAATAAATCATGTCAAGGACAATATCTATTCTGGAGTATATATGTATTTTAAAGCAGTATGAAAGTAGAAATACATATATAATATTGGACAATTTGCTCATGTCAATATACTAGCAATATCAATAACACTTTTCAAAACATATTTCCTCTTTTGCCTTTTGAAATACATACTGGGATATATGCAGTCTTAAGGTTCAATACATTTTTGATCCACTACCTTACTCTGGATTTTGGTTGATGTTAGGTAATTGAGTATGAAAGGAAGGTACTTTAAACATAAAACACATGAAAAGGACCTCTATTATTGCTACTAACTTTATCTACAGTGATTAATATACTCTCACAAGTCATCTGTATTGAAATACAGTGCTTTTATCACTATTGTTCTATCTTACTGCAATTATACTTGTGGAATTTTTAATATTAGAGTCATGATCGATGATTGTGGTCCATTTTTTCTATATGGTATTTTAAATAATTAAGTTTGATACTGGGCAAAATTATGCTCAGCAAAAATATGCACATCCTTTACATTTTTAACTTCAATATGCAATTATTACTTACAGTGGGGGTCCATTTTCTCACGTTTCCTTCAACTTCAAGAAGTTGAAAATGGAAGATACCACAGCAGCATAGTTATATACAAAAGCTAAAAGAAATAGAGGTTATTTTATTCTACATTGTGATAACATTTAGTCTTTGTCTACTTCTTGAAATGAGTGTGTTTTAAACATTGGGCTGCATTGGCCCTTTAAACTATCTCTTCACTGCTCTGCAAAGTCCCCAACATGTCACAAATTTCCCTATATATTTAAAAAAAACCTTGGTGAAAAAAATAAAGAATTACTTAAAACTTCTCATATTTTACTTATATTAATAAATATATTTAGTAAAGGAACTATGCAAATATCCTAAAATCATATTCCAGAAGATGTTATTAACAGATTTTCATAGATTAAAATATACTAATGAAAACTGCATTAACATGTATTATCTGTTACTTAGAAAACTTGCATTGAAGAAGAAGACTAACTGCACAGGACATTTCACATTGGCAATCCGGCATCTACAACTTCTAGTGATCTCAATAGGAATAAGATAACGTTTATTAGTTTATAAGAATACATCCTCATGAGAGCTATATCACTTTATAGTACAACTGTTTGTTTTGGTTTCACATAGCCCTTGGTCCACATAGAAGTTGTGGTGGTCCTGTTGGATTTGGCTACTAATTGATTACTTCCCCTGGAGTTGTAATTTCAAGGAACAGATGTCTTTCCTCTTTCCCAAGTCAACTAACCTAGTTTCAATGATCCAGCCATCTTTATTGTATTGGCTTTCCTCAGCATTTGGCATGAAGCCTTCCTGTGATGGAGAAGGATTATTGTGGGAGAAGTAATGGGGGTCTGAATGGTCTCAGCTGGTCAGTTCAGTGTCCTAATAAAGACCATAGTACCAGTGATCAGGTCAACCTGAATTGGGAACCTTATTGACGGGGGCAGTCAGTCATATGTTTACTGTTCTATGTTCTGCATGTGATTATTCAAGTATACATATGTGCCCTTGTGTACACAAGCTTGAGCATCTTCTTCTTCTGCATCTCCAGGTGGAACATATTGTGGCAAACCGAAAGGCACCAACCTTGTCAGGGACACTACAACTCAGCCAAATCAAATTCTCATTGAAGCTGACTATAGCTATTTCTGGGAGATGTTACTTTGTTTTTTTTTACACTTCAACCTCAAGATGCAGAGGGATCGTATTGACTTCTTTAAGTCTAACCAGTGGACCTTGTCCAATCCAGCTAACCCTATGCTGTTACAATGTTATATTAAATTCCACCACTGCATATGTTTTTTTTTTTATTTGCACTAACAACAGTTAAAAACATTAAACACTGTGGCACATGTCTGTTTTGCCCTTACTATGTCATAGTCAAGGTGGGAGGTGACCTTAAACTTTATTTCTGCCACACTTTACAATACAGAGCATTAATTGCATTGGCTCAAAAAGCCAAGAATCAATCAGAATACTGCTGTGATTTAAGTCTGTGTCAATTTGTTTCATTAGCTGACAAAACTAGCATTAACTGTTCTAGAGATGTTCTAGGAAAACTTCCCATTTAATGGTATTTTGCAGTTCTCTATTTTATGCCTTCCATGCTTGAGGTTCAGGCAGGTTGCTCAATTAGTCTATAGCTTTGAGTGAAATATCTGTATTAAGGAAGAGAGACCTTGAAATCATGGCCTATAAGGAGAAACTTCAGCAATTCTTATTCTTACAGGGACAGCAATAACTTTATTATTATTACGCTTTATTACTAAAGCGGCAGCATTTGTCGTAAAGTAGAATAAAGTACAGTGGATACAATTAGCAAATTACAAAGCTATAGATCAATTGTAATGTAAGTAGAATTACAAGTACAGTATAATGCAAGTGGGTCAGCACACAGCTTGATGATACAGTTGAGGTCCATACTCCTAGAAGGTAAGGTTGTGATACAGGAGGGTGATAGATGTAAGATCGCAGTGAGAAGGTTGTAGGCTGATGTAACTGGAGACAGTGATGGGGAGGCCAGTAGTCGAGGCGGAGTATGATGAGAGAATGTATTAGAATTTTAGCTATGTTTTCTGTATATATTTTTGGGTTATTAGTTGTTCCTTAAGCAAAGGCGCCATGATTTGGTTATTAATTTTTTGAAAGAGAGGGCACTTTGTGGCCAAGACAAATTTTACCTGTCATTACAGACTTATGGGGCCCAGGATGTGGGACCCCGGAACCCCACCTGCAAGGGCCTGTATGGCCCAAGATCGAACTGTCACCACCCTGAACTCAATGACTATATTGTTACTAGCGACTTGTCCGGTGAAAATGATGGCAATAAAAAGTGAAGCCTGGCAATGCTGTTTGCCACACAATAGGAGCCTCTCCCCCTGTACTTTACTGGCCTTGCGATGAGCGCCTTTGGTGCTCATCACAGGCCTTGCAATAAGCGCCTTCAGCGCTCATCACAGGCCTCGCAATGAGCGCCTTCAGAGCTCATTACAAGCCTCCCCCCACCTCTCCCACCATCTACTTTACTGTCCTCTAGATGAGCTCCTTTGGCGCTCATCGTGGGCCTCGCAATGAGCACCTTTGGAGCTCATTGCGAGTCTCTCCCCCTGTCTACTTCCTCCCTTGTGTCTCATTTCCCCCCTCCTCTCCCTCCATTGTGTCTCCTTTCCCCCTCCTCTCCCTCCCTTGTAACTCCTTCCCCCCTGTGTTTTTACCTCCCACCCATGTCTCTAACCCCCTCCCTTGTGTCTCTTTACCCCCTCTCCCTCCCATGCACCTCTTTCCTTCTCCCCTGTGTCTCTTTCCCCCTCCCCTGTTTCTCTTTCCCCCCCCCCTCTCCCCTGTGTCTATTCCCCCCTGCCCTGTGTCTCTTTCTCCCTGTCCCCCCTCCCCATGTGTCTGTTCCCCCCTCCCTCGTGTCTCTTCCCCCCCATTTCCCTCCCCTGTGTATCTTCCCCCTCCTCTCATTCCCGTGTCTCTTCCCCTCTCCTCTCCCTCCCCTGTGTTTCTTCCCCCCCTCTCCCTCACCTGTGTCTCTTCCCCACCTCTCCCCCCTTTGTCTCTTTCCCCCCTCTCGCCTGTGTCTCTTTCCTCCCTGTGTCTCTTCCCCCCTGTGTCTCTTCCCCCCTCTCCCTGTGTCTCTTTCCCCCCTCTCCCCATGTCTCTTTCCCCCTCTCCCTCCCGTGTCTCTTTCCCCCCTCTCCCTCTGTGTCTATTCTATCCCGTGTCCCTTCCCCCCTCTCCCTCTGTGTCTTTCCCCCCCTCTCCCTCTGTGTCTCTACCCCCTCCCTCTGTGTCTCTTCCCCCCTCCCTCTGTGTCTCTTCCCCGCCTCCCTCTGTGTCTCCCCCCGTGTCTCTCCCCCCTCTCCCTCTGTGTCTTTCCCCCCTCTCCCTCTGTGTCTCTTTTCCCCCTCTCTCTGTGTCTCTTGCCCCTCTCCCTCTGTGTCTCCTGCCCCCTCCCTTGTGTCTCTTCCCCCCATTTCCCTCCCCTGTGTATCTTCCCTCTCCTCTCCCTCCCCTGTGTCTCTTCCCACCTCTCACTCCCCTGTGTCTCTTCCCCCTCCTCTCCCTTCCCTGTGTCTCTTCCCCACCTCTTCCTCCCATGTCTCTTTCCACCTCCCCTGTGTCTCTTTCAACCCACTCTCCCCCCTTTGTCTCTTTCCCCCCCTGTCGCCCTGTGTCTCTTTCCTCCCTGTGTCTCTTCCCCCCGTGTCTCTTCCCCCTGTGTCTCTTTCCCCCCTCTCCCCTTGTGTCTTTCCTCCCCTCTCCCCGTGTCTCTTTCCCCCTCTCCCTCCCGTGTCTCTTTACCCCCTCTCCCTCCCATGCGTCTCTTTACCCCTCCCGTGTCTCTTTCTCCCCCTCTTCCTCTGTGTCTCTTTCCCCCTCTCTCTCTGTGTCTCCCCCCCTCTCTCTGTGTCTCTCCCCCCCGTGTCCCTTCCCCCCTCTCCCTCTGTGTCTTTCCCCCACCACCCTCTGTGTCTCTTCCCCCCCTCTCCCTCTATGTCCCTTTCCCCCCTTCCTCTGTGTCTCTTCCCCCGCCTTCCTCTGTGTCTTTCCCCTGTGTCTCTCCCCCTCTCCCTCTGTGTCTCCCCCCCGTGTCCCTTCCCACCTCTCCCTCTGTGTCTTTTCCCCCTCTCCCTCTGTGTCTCTTCCCCCTCTCCCTTTGTGTCTCTTCCCTCTCTCCCTCTGTGTCTCTTCCCCCGCCTCCCTCTGTATCTCCCCCCCCTCTGTGTCTCTCCCCCCACTCCCTCTGTGTCTCTTCCCTCTCCTTATGCGCCACGCATGCGCGCTGCACATGTGTGGCTGAGGCTGCGCAATGCGCATGTGCGCAATCCGATCGACCTTTGCGATCGGATTGTTGTCAAACTGTGAACTGTGATTCGTCGCAAACGTGACGACGAATCACAGTTTGACAATTATAATATGCGATGACCCCAATAACTTGTATAATGTTAGGCCTCAGGCTCTGAACTGGTATCACACATCCCCAAGGAGCATGGCCGGTGAGTATTAAGGCCTAATAAGAATCGTTTATAATGTTTAGTGTAGGATGTCAGGCCTCTGGATGACTTGGCTGTCGTCAGGGGGCCGCATGAGACTCCACCTAGGAAGCTCTGCTAAGCGCGTCCAAGCAGACCAAATAGCTGGAAGCCTGATACAGGCTGGGAGATGAGTTTGTTCCTGCAATTCTAACAGCCCACTGCTGGAATCTGACGGCTGTCCAGCGGGTATATTACTCACCATTCCCACCTTGTATCCTGTGGTGCAGATATCACCCGTCAGAAGGTTGCTGAATTCTGCCTGGGACAAGGTAAATCAAAGAGAGACGACTTCCACACACCCAGAATTATACTAGCACTCCATTGGAGCAATCCGAAGCTGGCTTAGCTGCACCACAAGAAAGAAAGACGGGATGCCCACCATAAAAATACCTAAAGAACATGCTACAGATATGCTAAAACCCTATCCCCAGTGGAGCATCAAAAGAGAGTCAATATTGAAGCATTAAGGTACTGGGTATGGGGATGGTACACCCTTCTCTTTGCTCTGTGCACATATCTCTCAGACCCTGGGGATCATTGTAACACTGTACAGCACATTATTGGATTGGACAGCTGGAACATTAAACAGCACAAAGGGGAAAAGTAAGGATAACAATAAAGAAAGAAAGAAAGAAAGAGTAATCTAAGACTATCCATGCCTACTTTTTCCCCAAGTGATAGACAATCAGATATAGAGAGTGAGAGAGTTCAAAACTCATACATTTTAGAATATCCAATTATGCCTATGGACAATGCGGATATCGCAACACCAGATACTTCCAATTCATCAGAAACAGATTCCCAAGAAATTTTAACAGGAAATCTAAAAATTTTTTAGCAGAATCTCAAATCTCTTTGAGACAAGAACTTACTCAAGGAATAGCTAAAGATACCAAAGATATTAATATAATACAGAATATCACTGATGAATTGGAAAAGAGATGGGATATCCTCTGGGTGGACAATCAGTTCATGATGTTAAAAGTAGCTTGTATGGAGGAGGAAGTAGAAATTAAAAAAAATAAAAATAATTACCTAGTGGATCCCTCTAGAAGAAATAATTTGAGAATCAGGGGAATCCCTAAAACTGTTCCTCCAACCGATTTAGTAAAACCTTCTAAGCTGGATGAAAACAGAATTGGCAGAATTCATAGAATCCTCTTGCCTAAAGCTATACCCAGTGAAGTGCCTAGAGACACAATTCTTAGATTACATTATTTTTCCTATAAAGAACTAATTGTGAGGGCCTCCCAAGATAAAGGATCTCTTGACCCACCATATCAAGGTATACAGATCTTTACAGATCTATCCAGTGATACGCTTAGGAAAAGAAGAGAATTTAGAGAGATAAGCAATGCCCTCAGAAGATCCAATTTAACTTACAGAAGGGGTTTTCCTATTAAGCTGTTGATTAACAAAAATGGTCAAAGAATAACTATCTGTACAAGAGGGGGAAAAGATTTTGAAAGACTGGTCAATACATTTTGTACCTCTCATTAATCCTAGCCAGGAACCTACCAGTACTTCCAAATTTCCAAATCTGAACACAGATGGCAGAAAGTTTAAATTGTCGATTTTTCTAAGAGTTATACTTGTGAAACCTCTTTTAGGGTCTCCTCCCCCCCCCCCCCCCTTTTTTTTTTTTTCTTCTTTTCTTTTGTTGACTCCCTTATGGGGCGACTTGTACATATTTTACAAAGACTAAAATGAAAAATTCTCCCATAATAAACTTCTATTCCCCCTAACACGTAACTAACACAATGAACTTTACACTCCGGTAAATAAAATAATTTAGAACACAGACTAATTAATTATAGTAGAACTTGAACCACAAGCGAAGGATATTGATAGCAAAGAGAAATTGTCAGATACGACACATATAAGCAACATATGCTAAGGAAAACATTAAGTAAAGCTAATAATGCACACATTTGATAGAACTTAGATAAGCACAGACAATATCACTAGAAAGATTACCAAATACACTTTATAGAAATTAAAATAGTTCAACAAAGACATTTATACACTCCGATATTAGGATAAAGTTTGCACTTTAAATGAAGAGAGTAATTGCACAAAGAAATGGCTTAATTTAGATATGAAAGATATGTTGAAACGAAAGAACAATAGAAATTAATAGGATACATTAAGAACATGTCACACAAATAGTAATCTCGACAAAACTAAGTTCTCTCATAAACCGGAGAAAACTATTTCTATATAAGAAGTATCATAGTATGAAACATTGGATAGAACATTTCCCTCTCCTTTTTTTTTTCTCTTTCTCCTCTCCTTCTAAAGAGAGACCGTCCTAAATTTGAATCCACAATCCCTTGGGTCCAAATATAATGAAGAAAATTGTAAATATATAAGAATGTCTTAGAAATAAAATTGTGTCTTGGTCGGACTCCCTAACAGTTTGCATCTTTAAAACCAAAGGAAAGTCATCTACTTACATGATAGTATTTAAGATTACACATCTACTGTCAAGAGATGTAATTGCTTTAATAGCAATTATGTTTATGTTTCTGTATAGATATTATAAAGCACAAATGTTAACTTGTATTAAAAATTGTAAAACTGGTCTACAAGAAACACATTTTATAGACAAAAAAGAACCTAGCTTATCTCAGAAATTCTTTGATTATAGAATTTTTGCTAGCAACAAAACTAAGACCAAAGGTGTAGCAATCCTTTTCAATAAAAGGACCATGACAAAAGAAGAATATAGAGAAATCAATAAAGAAGGAAGATCAATTATATGGATAGGCTTAATTAACAACGTACAATATATGATTGTAAGATTGTAAACATCTTTTTCGCAAATTATGGCCAAAATAGATTTCTCAATAAAATCTTAAACCACGTTACTAAAATTAAGTAAGGACTTTTAGTCATATGTGGGGACCTCAACTTGGGTAGTGACCCCCTGAAAGATAGGCAATCCACTAAAAAAAGAACTACAGATTGCCAGCTGGAAAGAACAGCAAACAATTTTAACATCAGCTTGATGAAATATCAATTGTATAATAGCTGGAGATTATTCCATCCTGAGGAAACCGACTTCACATTTTTTTCAGCGAGGCACCAGAGTTACTCAAGCATTGATTATATCTTAACGGACCAAGAAAATGTCCAAAAAACTGTTTCAACACAAATTTACCCAATCACCATATCTGACCATGCTTGTAAAGCATTGGCCATAAACAACATGGAGCCATCTCACAAAATCAGAATGTTTAAAATAGATTCTACCCTCTTTAAATTAAGAGAAGATGGAGATAAATTAAAGTTAGAAATTCTACAATTCTTTGAATTAAATGAGAAGTTAGTCTCATCCAAAATACTGTTATTGAACATGCACAAAGCCATGATTAGAGGCATTCTAAAATCATGGTCAGTGCACAGACTAAAAACAAGCAGTAACACTGTAAATCATTGAAGAGTCTTTATATTGAGTTAAGTGAAACACAACAATTCAATAAAAGCTCTACTAAAAAGGAATACTCTCTACAGATTTCCCATTTGCAAGCACAGATTTAAAAAATGATGCAAAAAGTGGTTGATAACAAAATATGGCTATACCAACAGAAAGTCTATTACTCAGGTAACAAACCTGGGAAAATGCTGTCCAATCAAATAAATAAGAAAAGTAAAACTCCACTAAAAGAATAGATACATTAGTGGATAAAAATGGCAAAATACATTTTTTTAATTTTTTTTTTATTGTTTTCATTACACAAGTATAAAACATAAAACATATCACACACAAATAATTGCAAACACAAACAAAACAAACAGAGAAACATAGATGTCCCATAATATATTCCTATTCAGAGTTGGTGGAGTATAAAGAGAGACAGAGTACAGAAAACCCCTTAAGCTAATGAGTATACTGGTCCCATAGGGTCCATTTATCTGTAATCTTCCGAGATGTTGGAGGGCTGAGATATTGAAAGTCCATTTCTAACGGTCTATTACGTTCAATTATTATCTCAACCCCACTCCAATTGGGGATGACTGTTTTTTTTTTCATTCCCTAACTAGAAGCCATTTAACTGACATCAAGATATTCATTATTATGGCCACCTGATTCTGTTTCAACCCATATGGCATCATGTGAAAAAGAACCAATTCTGGAGTCGCTCATATATCTAATGTAGTTATTCTAGAAATATGGAAACAAAATTCCTGCCAAATTCCCTTGATCTTTTCACATGACCACCACATGTGCACATATGAGCCATGTTTATCACGACCTCTACAACACTGTGGAGAATTGGTTTCTGGGGCTATTTTATGCATACACAAGGGAACAGTATACCACCTTTGGCAAATCTTAAAATATATTTCCTTGTAAGAAGAACAGTTTAACCATTTATTAGTCGAAGAGAAAGCCTTAAACCATCTTTCTTTAGTAAAGCAGTCTTCTAGATCTCTTTCCCATTTTTATCATTGGATTTGATTTGTCTCATCTTTCATCGTTCTTATGCATTTATATTATATAGAAAGAGAAATATCCTTGCTTGATCTACACAGGAATTCAAAAACTGTCAATACTCTAGTGGAGGACAAAGCATATTCCGAGTTTTTAATTAAGTTTTTTTAGCCTTAAAAAATTTAAGCCGGTTCTCCTTAGGTATATTATATGTCTTACACATATCCTCAAATTATCTAAGGGAGCCATTTTTAAATAAATTTGGCAAAATCAGCGCATTCCATTGCTCCCAATTACAATCATGAGTTGGAGAAATCCTATCCAATACCGCAGAGAGCTTTTCAATTGGCGAGGGGAAAGGCACTACGGTAGATTCCATGCTTGACTGCATCACTCCCAGGCTTTCAATATTGCTCTAAGCACCAAAGGAAATTTCCTCTTGACCTTCCAATCTGGGATCTTATGCCACATCAGATCATTTATTTCCTCTTTCTATGTTCCAGTATAATGGTTGTAAATCTGACTTCTGCAGATATTTAAAATGTAGCAAATTTGAAGCTTCATAATAATCCCACAGAGGCCTCCTCTATCATAATTCCTCTTCATAATTGTATTCTCAATACAGGATTTTTTCCCTTTTAACACAAAGAGATCTATCTTTCTTTTAAATATATTGACTACATACTTAGGGATTCGGAGGGGTATATTCCTCATTAAATATGTAATCTTTGGGAGAACCACCATTTTAACAGTTTGAATTCTACCTAACCATGAAAAGGGAAGCCCTTTCCAACCTTCCAGTAAAGGGAAGATTTGTTTCTGTAATTTTCCAAAATGTAAGTATACTAACTTTGTCAGGTCCAGTGTAAAACAGATACCCAGGATATTTCTAAGATGATTTTTGGTTTCCAGGGCTGAATTCAGAATCATTGCTTCTGATTTAACAGAATTAAGTTTATAATAAGAGATACAACTAAAATCCTCAATAACTTTAAATAGATATTCTAATGATTTACCAGGCTTTGCAAGTGTCAGAACCACATCATCCACAAACATAGTAATTTTAATTGCCAACTTATCAATTTGTACACCATCTATATTCTGCTCCGATCTTACTAACTCGACGAATGGCTCTATTAAAAGTACAAATATCAGTGGTGAGAGAGGGCACCCCTGTCTCGTGCCATTACTCACAATAAAACATTTTGGAGCTAAATTCCAGGCCTGATACAAAAGTGAATAAGAGGGGTAGGGGAAAGACAGCGCGCCACCTCCTAGTGCAACATGAGTGTATAATCACGTCAAAACAACAGTCATATATTGTTTCACTCACATGTGGTGACCCCAAGGTTATGAGGTATCTGTATGGTTTAAACAGGATAGCTCTGGAAGTACCCGATGTCCAATCCTTAGATCTCCATCCGAAGCTCAGGATACGATCCAGATGGTTTTGTAGCAGGTACAGTTGGATCACCAATGCTATTTGGTACACTATTATATAGTGTCTACAAAACAAAATGTGATTCCAACTCCTTATGTCTACTATAGGAGACAATTGAAACACACTAATACAAACAATAGTGTGTTTATCATGTGTTTATTGCACCATATAATCCTCAATACATGCCATATATGGCCAATAGGGATAGGCACATTAAAATGAATAAAATCAATAATTTAAAAACATTAAAAAAATATCAAACGCGTTTTGCCCAAAGGCTTTCTCAGTGATATAAAAACATAAACAGTGTAAAAATATGTGTATAAGTACTGCTCATCAGCACTTACCAACATCAAAACATGATACAAACGGGTTACATTCCGGTATAAAGCTTTAATAAAATGTGAGCCAAAAAGACCAAACCCAAATTTCTCCAGAACACAGTCCATGTAATCCCAATTTACCCTTTCGAATGCCATCTCGGCATCGAGTGAGAGGGCAACAATTGAGACTTTCTTGGTTCGTGCAAAGTCAAAAATGTCTAGCAGTTTCCTTATGTTGTCAGCTCTCTGTCTCTTTTTCAAAAATCCTGTTTGACCTTTTTTTTCTTAAGTTTGTCATTATAGGATTTAACCTATTAGCCAGGTTTTTTGCATTTATTTTAATGTCATAGTTGAGCAGGGATATAGGTCTGAAATTCTTAATTTTTGTTTGATCTTTGCCAGTTTTTGAAATAGGGATGACTGCCGCCTCTAAGTTCTCTGTCGGGACTATACCCTTGTTTTTTATTTCATTACAGAAATCTTTTTTTGTATAAATAAATAAAAAAAACGCTATTTTTAACGCATGTTTTAAACTGCCTTACTTTATGAATATATTAATGCTTCGCACTTCCTAATACATTTATTCATTATTGTACTTTTTACACTGCACTTATATATAGGGATTACTGCTCATTAGCTGCCAGCGATAGCACTCTCAAAGCAGTTACATATTTAAATCACTTTATTATGCTCTGAGTCCTGAAAACATTTTCTAATTTACATTGCACTACAAAAAATTGGATATTTGACACTGTACTTATATATCTGTCTTTGCGATAAGTGTCGAAGATAATCGTTGCAAAGCATGAAACTTGAATGACAACCAGGGAGAGGTTCGCAATGAGCGCCAAAGGTGCTCAGAAGAGCAAAAGTACACAAGGGGAGAGGCTCGCAATGAGTGCCGAAGGTGCTCAGAAGAGCACAAGTACATGAGAGGAGAGGCTCGCAATGAGCGCCGAAGGTCCTCAGAGGAGCAAAAGCTTTACATTGTGTGACAATCAGCATTGCCATGGCTTCAAATTTTATTGCCCCATCATTTTTGACGGGCAAGTCCCTAGTGTAATAAATAAAGACCAAACAAGCTTTATTAAATAACAGGCAGGGTCCCGACAACATTAACAAATTGATTGATCTACTTGCTCATGCCAAATATAAACAATTTCCAGTTGTCACCCTATCTGTAGACGCTGAGAAGGCGTTTGATAGGGTCAACTGGGAATTCATAGAACCTGTACTGGACAAATTTGGCATGGGCAAGTTTGGTAGCCATGTAGTAAAGGCTTTATATACCAATACAAGTGCCTTTGCCTCTGAAATTGGGTTCTGATCTGAAACATTCATGATCTCCAACGGCACTAGGCAGGGGTGTCCCTCATCCCCCCTGATCTTTGCAATGGTAATGGAACCACTAGTTGAACCAACTAGAAGCTCGGGGGGAGTTAGGGGCATACCTGCTAACCATTTGCAGAACAAGGTTACAGTTTCTGCAGATGATCTGGTGATAACGGTGACCGATCCATTGAAATCTCTGTCTAAATTACAGGAAATAATAAGTGAATATAGCTTGGTCTCCTACTACAAAATGAACTTGTCTAAATCTGAAGTGCTACCTATAAATATTGATAGGAAAACCCTTAAAACTTAAAAAAGGAGAATTTTTTGTATAATTGGGAAATAAATTCCTTTTCACATCTAGGGATTACGTTTACATCTAATTTAAAAGATCTTATTAATGAAAACTTGCATCCACTCTATATAAAGATTTTTAATCTTTTAACAGAGTGGAAGAAACACAATTTCTCATGGGCTGGCAGAATTGCCACAATTAAAATGTAAATTCTTCCAAAATTAACATACATTATAAGATGCATTCCTCTAAAGTTTCCGCAATACCAACTCTAATGTTGACCCATATGCTAAAATTTTCCATATGTAAGGACAAACCAAATTTCTGGAGATTGAAAATACCCTTTCAGAGGGACTCCAATTGAACGGACTCATATGGAATAAAGAAATAGATAAAAACATAAAAAATAAGTTACCTTTTGTGGTTAAAACTTTGAACACCCAATGGCATAGGATAAACTGTCAATTAAACCTTATTAAATGTATTTTGCTAAATACACCCTTAAAGGCACTATATACTAACAGCCATATTAAATTGCGATTCAGCCTATTGAATAGGGCTCTATATAAGCACAGAGCATTTTTTTTTTTACAGAAGTTTTTAGTTAGTGAAGAACTTGCTTTTGGATAGAAGTTCACTAACTAAAAACTTCTGTAAAAAAATATGCTGTGTGCTTATATAGAGCCCTTTTCAATTGGCCAAATTGCAATTTAATAGGGCTTTAAATGCCTATTAAACAACCTAGACTAGGATCAATGGGGCTAACCTTAATCTGTGATCTGTACAGAGACTCTGAATTGAAGTCTTTTCAACTGTTGTTTCTGGAAAACTGCCTTCACACAAATGTGAATTTTCTGGAACTGCTAACAGGGAACTCTCGGAATTTGAAAATCTGGTAAAAGACGTGAAAAGGAAAAAATCCATATCCAACTGCATTAAAATACTTAAACATCTAAAATATAATAATAAGACCAACAGGATACTAAAGTGGTATATGGAATGACACTGCTGGGAACTTTGAATAGTTCATTCAAGTACTCAATGCAAATACTCTGAATCCAAAATTGACACATACAATTGATTTCAATAGGGTTGATTTCCTAGACATCACCATCATCAAAGATGATGAGTGGTATATAACCACGGATTTGGACAGGAAACCAACTGCCACAAATAGTACCCTACACTTTGAAAGCTCACATTTCTCTCCTACTTTGAGAGCCAAACCTGTTGGTGAATTTTTACGATTGAGAAGAAATTGCTCTGATGTATTGACCTTAAAGGAGCTATGGAGCTCAAAGATAGATTAAAAAATAGAGGATACAGCAATCTATCATTAAAAAAGGCATATCTAAGAGCACTCCACACTACGAGAGATAACTTATTATGTCCAAAACCAAAAATTAAGAAAGAAGGCCCCATAAGATTCATTGGGACTTATAGTGAGGATTCAATTAACATTACTCGGATTCTGAACAAACACATCAATATTCTGCAGACCGATGCTATCATTAATAAATTCATAGGTGAAGAAATTCAGATGGGATGGAGGAGATCAAAAAACATTAAAGATACTGTAGTACGCAGTCATTTTGTAAAAAAGAAGAAATGCTCTACGCATCTACCCAATGGGACTTTTGGATGTGGCAGATGCATGTTCTGCCCATATATGGGCAAAATAACTAATGTGACGGATAGAATTGGTAGAAAGGTTCCTCTAAAAGGCCTCTTCAACTGTGGTACACAAGGTGTTGTCTACTGCTTGGAATGCCCATGCCCTTATAGATATGTTGGGATTACGGCACGTGCCTTAAAAAAAAGAATGGGCGAGCACATCACATATATAGTTGTGAGCAGCAGAAAATGTTGCTAACGCTGACATCATAAAGGGGGCGTGGCTATGATGTAAGTGGGGGTGGGCCTAACACCTGATCTTAACAGAAGCGTGGCGGCCATTTGCATTTCAGAGAAAGACAGCAAAGTGAGAGAGGGAGACAGGTACAGAGAGAGAGGGAGACAGCTACAGAGAGAGAAGAAGACAGGTACAGAGAGAGAAGAAGACAGGTACAGAGAGAGAGGGAGACAGGTACAGAGAGAGAGGGAGACAGGTACAGAGAGAGAAGGAGACAGGTACAGAGATGGAGACAGGTACAGAGAGGGAGAGAGACAGGTACAGAGAGAGAGGGAGACAGGTACAGAGAGAGAGGGAGACAGGTACAGAGAGAGAGGGAGACAGGTACAGAGAGAGAGGGAGACAGCTACAGAGAGAGAGGGAGACATAAAGAGAATTACAGAGCAAGAGCACACACAGACAGTGAGGGAGCACAAAGACAGCGCAGAGAGAGTTCACAGATAGAGCGCACAGAGAGAGAGTAACAGCTACAGAGAGAGAAGAAGATAGGTACAGAGAGAGAAGAAGACAGGTACAGAGAGAGAGGGAGACAGGTACAGAGAGAGAGGGAGGGAGACAGGTACAGAGAGAGAGGGAGACAGCTACAGAGAGAGAAGGAGACAGGTACAGAGATGGAGACAGGTACAGAGAGGGAGAGAGACAGGTACAGAGAGAGAGGGAGACAGGTACAGAGATGGAGACAGGTACAGAGAGAGAGGGAGACAGGTACAGAGAGAGAGGGAGACAGGTACAGAGAGAGAGGGAGGGAGACAGGTACAGAGAGAGAGGGAGACAGCTACAGAGAGAGAAGGAGACAGGTACAGAGATGGAGACAGGTACAGAGAGGGAGAGAGACAGGTACAGAGAGAGAGGGAGACAGGTACAGAGATGGAGACAGGTACAGAGAGAGAGGGAGACAGGTACAGAGAGAGAGGGAGACAGGTACAGAGAGAGAGGGAGACAGGTACAGAGAGAGAGGGAGTCAGGTACAGAGAGAGAGGGAGACATAAAGAGAATTACAGAGCAAGAGCACACACAGACAGTGAGGGAGCACAAAGACAGCGCAGAGAGAGTTCACAGATAGAGCGCACAGAGAGAGAGTGCAGAGAGATTGACAAAGAGAGTGAGGGGTACAGAGACAGAGATTGCACACAGACAGCAGTGCACATAGGGTGCAGATAGAGAAAGCGCACACACAGAGAGCATGCCCAGCCGGTACATCTACACATTATATAGTAATAATAATAATAATAATAATGCACAAGAGCATGCCCAGCCGGTACATCTACACATTATATAGTAATAATAATAATAATAATAATGCACAAGAGCATGCCCAGCCGGTACATCTACACATTATATATTAATAATAATAATAATGCACAAGAGCATGCCCAGCCGGTACATCTACACATTATATAGTAATAATAATAATAATGCACAAGAGCATGCCCAGCCGGTACATCTACACATTATATAGTAATAATAATAATAATGCACAAGAGCATGCCCAGCCGGTACATCTACACATTATATAGTAATAATAATAATAATACACAAGAGCATGCCCAGCCGGTACATCTACACATTATATAGTAATAATAATAATAATAATGCACAAGAGCATGCCCAGCCGGTACATCTACACATTATATAGTAATCACATATATAGTTGTGAGCGTACGAGTTGTTGCTAACGCTGCGGGCTCGCGTAGCGGGCTCGCTATGCGAGTCGCGGCCCTCGCAAAGCGAGGGCCGCGACTCGCGTAGCGAGCTGCGGCCCTCGCTTTGCGAGGGCACTGCCCGAGGGTCTCAGTTGCTGGCATGGAGCGCCGAAGGCGCTCCTTGCCAGCAACTGAGGACCCTTGCGAAGCGAGGGCCTCAGTTGCTGGCATGGAGCGCCGAAGGCGCTCCATGCCAGCAACTGCGACCCTCGCAAACTTCACGTCGCAACCCAAACAGTACGACACACACATTACGACACTCGCAAACAACATACGACACACGTTCACACACATTACGGACTCGCAACACTCGGACGCAACTCGCGAACATTACAAAATGTAAAACACAATACATACACACACCACATACATAAAAAACTTACCTACACCAAGAGGGAGCACCCAGCACCTCAAAAATACAACTTACACCTCGATTTTACTCGAAATAAAACAGTTTAGAGACTAAAAAAAATCGAAGCGAGAGAAAAAATGGCCGCCGAACAAAACGAAAACGAGGCTACAGCACTCTAAACTCGCAAAACACCACAAGAAACTCGCAAAACACCACAAAACACCTACGGATATTCCGATACAAACGTATACCACACATTACTCGCCATTTTACGCCAATGCGGAAGTACACGACAACGGTTTGGGCTCGCGCACGCACAGTGTTACACTGCACACATTCAGCACGCTTACACAGCAGATCCACACCACTAATGCTGCAGCAACATCAAAACACATTCACAGCTCTTCCACACAATGCTTTAAAATAGGTAAAGTATATTCATTTATTAATGTATTATATATTTCATTATTACACACTAAACAGCATTAGCTACCTTACAATTTCATTGCCGTCATTTTTTGACGGGCAATTCGCTAGTACATAATATCTATAATAGTCCCAGAGACATTGAAAATGGAAAGAAATTTACATCAGTAGCAAGGCATTTTAATGAATATCACATGTCTAAACCCAAATTACAATGCTGGGTACTTCAAAAAATAACACTCGACATTAGAAGAGGGGATTTAGAACAGGAACATCTTAAAGCAGAAACTGGATACTTAACACAGTATCTCCCAATGGCCTAAATGAATATAACAACTTTGGGGTATATCTTTGAAATAATACTGTGGTGATATTTGATATATATCTAGTTTTCATTTGTGAATAATATATTAATGGTATAACCACTAATCTGACTTTTATGAATGGACCCAATAATAATAATCTCCTATGATACTTTAACTGTGGCCCTAAGACTATATTTGGTTTTGATAATCACTTGATATATAAGAATCACTATATATAATTATAGTGGACATATTTAGATTTGATTTATCTTACCCAGTATCTTAATGTTTGCCCTATATGGTCATAACTTTATTTCTAAAATGTATGCATAATATTGTGACAGATATAGTCTGATATTCTTTGTATTTCTTTATGCAAACGACTGATATTATTAATAGAATGATTAATCTTTGTCTTAACTCTCATTATTGATGTTAACCATTTTTTCAAGATATATGATGTTATTTACATTGTGTTGCTTTATACACATGATAAATGCTTTATTGTCCTTACAGGACATAGGATGGCACATTACAAAGATTCTCCATCTGTTCAATTAAGTGATCGTTAGCTTTATAAAAGACCCACTCTATTGTTGAGAGACAACTGATCCCGGAAGAAGCGGATGACGCGAGACGCGCGCGTCGGATCAGCTGAGTAGTCGGTCGCCCTTTGATGACGTCAGCAAACGGCTGCACGCTGCCGTGAACACACTGTTTGTTTGGAAGTCTCACAGTTGGACTCAGAGGTAAGTGGAGTAGAGGGGACTAGTCCTAGATATTGTAGTGAAGGGAATTCACATTTAACAGGGACAGGGGACAAATAGTGGGTCCCCCAAGATTTGGCTATAGGGTCATCCGCTATATAGCGGTAGATTTTCTTGTCCCCTCTATCTCCACTTGAGTCCCTTTTCAAGTATATTTGTTTTTATGATTTTTCTGTTATTTGGTGATTGTTTCAGTACTATCTGCAACTATACAGTATTTTTTCATCACTATTTGGGCGACCATTATTATTAATATATGCGCCGCAATTAATCAATGACAACAGGGGTACTTTACCAAGTCTTATGATTGACAAGTGGATATAGTCTATTTTTGATACCTATTTTTGGTTTGTTTACAGCATCACAGGATATTTTCCACTTGCTCCGTTTCTATTAATTGACATTATTGCGAGTCCTGTATATTATGATAATTATGATATTTAAGTAATTTTTAAATTTATATTCTGTGTACATATTTTTATATTGTATTATAATAAAAGCTATATTTTAATTATAAATGGAGTGGGTTCTTCTTTTTGTATGATAAATGATAAATGTTTCTTATAGCATGCCGACACATATGGCTTTGTGGGTCTAAGACTAGTGATTGGAATTAAAAGTTGTCTGTGCTTTTCTCTTTATATTATTTCTGATAATTTATACACTGCTAATCACATAAGTCATTCCTTATGTTTGTTTGTGAGAGGGTATTGAAGCTATGATATAGCGAATCCTAACCAACATAAGGAGATTCCTATTATTGTTGTTCACCTAAACAAACTTTTTATTAAAGTGGATCAGTGCCTAGACTTTTAAATTAAAATGTGGTATAAACTTTTGAGCTAACAAACACTTATATAATCTGCATACCGCTGAGAGAAACCCACTTTAAACTAATACAAAGGTGGTACTTGTCCACTAACAAACTGGCAAAAATGGCTCCTCTTACAATAGTTGGAGAATGTTGGAGAGGATGTAAAGATAGGGGCACCCACGAGTATATGTGGTGGTTTTGTCCAAAAATACAAATTCTTTGGAAAGAGTGTATACAAGAATTATTAAAAATCACAAAGTATAAACTACAAACTACTCCAGATTGTATACTTTTCTATCAGTTTAGAATCTATTGAACATAAATCAATGGGTATTATCATCAACACCCTATCGACAGCTAAATATCTTGTTTCGTTGAAATGGAAAAACCCTGAAGTTCCATCTTGGTCAGAAATTAAAACACTGATAGATAGAAACAAACAAATTTAAATTGATTATATACTTTTGGAGCCCAAGAGATACAACAAGACAGTTACAAAATGGACCCTTTGGCTTTAGAGGGATTCAAGTAGCATCACAAAACAAACTCCGGTTCTCATAACTCTGCCTCCTTACCAGACTCCCCTACTATTTTCCATTCTCATTCATCTCCTTTTCTATACTTATTCAAACGTGGAACTTGAGCTAAATGAATAAAGTTAAGATAATCAATTTAACCATATCTACTGAACTATTAATATATGTTATGTACATTTTGTCCTCTATCTTTTTGTACATTTTGAAAAATGGAAAAATAAATATTATAAAAAATATATATAACATTTAGTGTTCAGGTTGTGGATAGGACATGACACTCTCAAGTCCCCCTTTTTTTTTTTTTTTTTCATAAAGTTTTTATTGACACATTCACAAGACAAGCACATTTGAAAACAAGGGGCGACACGCAGGTCCCCCACACTTTATGATTTTCATTGTATACATTTGTGCTAGCCCAAGATAAAATACATATGTCAATTCCGTGTGTCACCCTCCGCCTTTTTCCTTTTTCTATTATTAAGATAGTCTATGCATGCAACCTATAACAGGTTAGGTAAGTTACCCGTGCTTAAATGCTCTATCTATGTCTCGCATGTGCTAGATATCCTGCTTTGGTTACTTATTTCAGAAATTAAAACAATTTTAACTAACAAAAATATAACATAACTTAACACAAATTAACGTGTGCCTTTCAACATTACGTTTTACAGAAATTGCTTACTACCTTTCTTACCGTCCACGTCCGCAGCGACCTCAAACAAGGTACCATGGAGAGACCTGTCCCGGACCATACCAGCTATTATCTGCCTCCCCCTCTCGATCAGTGCACTACCGTCAGTGTATCTGGAATGGGTGTTCCATCCCGCTCCAGTCACCCCATATTTCCTTATAAACAGCCACCGTATCGTTTAAAGTTGCCGTCATATGTTCAAATGTCATAATAAAGATGATTTTGTTAATGACTGAGTGGTTATCTAGTGTATTCTTCCGGCAATTTCCTGCCAGACTGCTTTTAGCCGCCAACATGATAAATTGAAGCCACTTATTTTGGTGAATACGTAAGTTTTGTACTGGAAGCCCTAGGAGACATGTTCCCATATCGGGATGTATTTTTGTTTTAAGTGTATTAGAGGCCATTTCGGCCACCTTGTGCCACAATGATTGAGCAATTGGGCAGTCCCACCAAATATGGCGGAAGGAACCTCCTGTGATACAGCCTCTAAAACACTCAGGAGAGATATTAGGGTCCATTTTGTGTAGCCTGTCTGGCGTGTAATAGGTTCTAAATAAAACTTTGGCTGATGTTTCCATATGGCTAAAGTATCTGGAGCCTTTTGTCAGTTCCAGGCTAATTTTGGACCACCTACTCATGTCCCATTCTACTCCCAAGTCCTGTACCCATTGCTTAACATGCTTGGGCTTGCTAGCCATGTCATTAGAGTTGGATATAGCGTACAGTTCCCCCAATATTCCCCTGGTTAGTGGGGCTTTATAACCAAGTTGAACTTGGCGGACCCCATTTACGGAGTTTAATGGTAACATTGTGGCAAATTTTGTTGTAGTTGAAGTATTCTCTGGGTGGGAGATTGTACGTTTCCATAAAACTCCCAGTATTTAGTACTGCACCCTCTCTAACCCAGCTTCCAAACCTATCTAACTTCCGTGAGATCCACCAATCTTTGGAAAACGTACCCATCTCCTCAAGGGTGCTTGGGGAAGGGAGTGTAGTGGTTAGCAAAGAGATATTGGGGCTTAGCTGTCTACTGATGTTATCTCTTTCCCATTCCCTCAGAGACAGGGCTATCATCGGGTTGTTTCGAGCCAGCTTTAAGGGCAACGGGGAAGAAGGGTCCCATATAAGAGTATCCCATTTTAATGGTGCAATTTGGTGGTTTTCTACAAGGACCCAAAGTGGCTGGTGCTCTGCCGAATGCGCCTGGGGCAAGAAAGAAATCTGGGCTGCCCTGAAGTATTCAAGGAGGTCGGGACAGCCCAAGCCTCCAGAGGATCTTCTCCTCATCATAATTGCTTTCCTTATTCTAGGGTGCTTGTAATTCCAAATAAATCTGAATATTGCATTTTGGAAGCTGGTCAAGTCTCTCGTATGTACCTGAATAGGCAGAGTCCTGAAAAAGGATCCTGGGGAGAATATTCATTTTTATTGCATTTATCCTCCCCGACCAAGAGAGATGATACTTATTCCATTTCAACAAGTCCTGATTCAGGGACTTGTATAGCGGAATATAGTTGGACTGATACAGGCCAATGATCTCCGGAGTAATTTTAATACCTAAATCATTTATATATTTTTCTGGCCAATCAAAGGAGTACTGGGATTTGAGAGTATCTCTCAAGGCCTGCGGAGCCTGAGCCAAGATCGCTTCCGTCTTGTCTATGTTAATTTTGAGCCCGAGATGAACCCAAAGGACTCCGTCAGGGACATCAAGGCTGGTATTGAGTGAATTGGGTTCGTAAGTGTGCACAGGATGTCATCGGCAAAGAGGCAACATTTGAACTGATGTAGGCCTACATTTATCCCTGTTATTAAGGCGCTATTCCTAATAGCCTGAGCCAATGGCTCAATGGCTAGCACGAACAGGAGGGGGGAAAGGGGGCAGCCCTGTCTTGTGCCTCTTTTAATGTTGATGAGTGTGTGATCAGCCCCTGGAATGCTGATGTTTGCAGATGGATTATTGTAAAAAAGCTTAATAACATTCACAAAATTACCCATTAACCCAAACTTCGACAGTGTGGCGTGCAGGTATGGCCATTCTATGGAGTCAAAGGCTTTCTCCAGGTCTAGTCCTATTGTACATAAGGGGGTATTATCCTTTTTGGCTAAGTGAAATAAGTTGAGAAGTCTTCTTATGTTATCCCCCGCCTGTCTATAGGAAATAAAGCCCACTTGGTCATTATGTATCAACCTTGGCAGAAACTTTGCTAATCTGGTGGCCAATATTTTCACAAGGATTTTCACATCCCCATTCAAGAGAGAAATGGGTCTGAAGTTTTTAGCCAGTAAAGGATCTCTACCCGGTTTGGGGAGGAAGATAAGACTCGCCTGATTGAGTTCGGGGGGCATGGTCTTCCCCTCCATAATATCCCTGAAAAGCTTTTGCAACTTTGGGGCAAGTGGATTATTGAATGTGGCATAGTAATTGTTTGTAAAGCCATCCAGGCCCGGAGCTTTACCTTTTTTCAAGGTTTTGATCGTTCTGCTTATCTCCTCTAGCGAGACTTCAGCATTTAACATATTTAAATCCTCCTCAGTGGCTGAAGGGAGGTCATAGGCGTTCAGGAATTTGTGAATTTTATAATTATTGGCCACCAGTTTAGATGAGTAAATGTCCTGGTAATACTTTCTGAAAGTTTCTTTGATCTCATCCTGTTTCATAGTAATTTCCCCCCTCGCGTCCCTAAGATGGTGAATGCGCGCAGAGTTATTCCTAAAATTTAGTCTCCTGGCCAGCATAGGAGAGGGCTTGTTAATTTGACAGTAAAGTTTATGTCTCGTTTTTCTAATGGCCTTCTCGGTTCTTTCTGCCAGAAAGGTGTCTAATTCTGATCTGGTTCGATTTATGACGTTTTGTGTTTCCCTGGTGAATTTACTCTGGTTTAACTTTTCCAACTTTTGTAATTTCTGGAAGAGTTCGTTTTCTTTGCTGAGTAGTTTCTTCCTATATGCCGCTGAGATTTTTATGATTATCCCTCTAATGTAAGCCTTATGGGCAACCCAGGACCATCCTATCTCCGTCTCAGGAATATCGTTCAGAACGAAGAAGGTGTTAATTTCCTCATCTATTTGGGCCCGTATCTCTGAGCATGTGATCAACTTGTCGTTCAGACGCCAAGCGTGGATGTGGGGATTATTTTGGCTTAAACTTAATTTACAAGATAACAACGCGTGGTCTGACCATGGGCAGGGTAAAATTTGGGCATCTGATGCGCTATTGAACAGTGAGGAGTTGATTAACAAGGCATCAATCCTGGAGTATGTGTTATGTGTAGGGGAAAATAATGTGTATTGTCTTTCAGAAGGATGTAACCCCCTCCAGGCATCTATTAAGTCCAGTTCTTTAAGTAGGGCATGTATGACTTTAAGTTTTCTCGCATCCCTGGTGTACGAAGGTGTCCCTGACCTATACAGGAATGGCTGAAGCACCAGGTTTAGGTCCCCCCCTATGATAATTTTCCCTCTGTCCTCTTGCTTCAAGAGGTTCAAAAGTTTGATTAGCGTGTTGTGCGGATTAACCGTGGGGGCATATAAATTCACCAGGGAAACCTTAAGTTCAAGAACCGTACCTGTAATTATAAGGAATCCTTATCCTTTACCTGCTTCTCTAGCTTGAAGGGGAGGTTCTTGTGAAGGAGAATGGCCATACCTGCTTTCTTGGTTTGTTGTGAACAAGTATAAAAATTTGGGTAATCCTTGTGGAGGAATTTCGGGACTTTATCTGATGCAAAGTGAGTTTCTTGCAAAAAAATTATAGAGGGTTTGATTTTTTTATAAAAGAGGAAGGCTTTACGCCTTTTAAACGGGGAATTGAAGCCTTTTACATTATGTGTTATTATATTATGTGGGTGATCCGTCATGGTTGTCTGTTCTCTAAGTGTGTAAAAGTCTCTAGAAAGTTACCCCACGCGGACCACTCTGCCTCGGCTCCCGTTTCCCATACTGGCCGGTCCGGGACATGTCCACCACAACTCGCTCCAGACGCGGACGACTCCAGGCAATTCTTGATCCGCCAGGCACAAGCGGCATAACATGTAAAAAAACAAAAAACAGTATCAGTACAATTTAGTATCTCAGTAATAAACAGTGAGTCCTCCCTTGACTACTACATATAGTCATTCCGATAGGATTAAGGTAAGGGAACCTACCCCCCCTAATTATTCCTACAGGGAGAAAACTATCAATTAACATTAACCATAATAATATTAGCCATATCTTGGGCACTAAGCCCCTGGTTGTCATGAAACTTAGCTACCTAAGGTAGCCATCCTGAGTACTCAATAAAATATATGCAATACTAAGCGAGTTAGAGAACAATATGAAAACAAATAGAAAAACATTTTAGAAAAACAATTTAACCCATTACCCACTGCTGGCTAAAGAGGTTTTATAAGAGTCAAGAAACCCTACATGAGTTAACATCTCCTTAAGTTAAGCCTGGCCTCTAGCCCCTATATGCTCCCGCTAAACATATGCACAAACCAAGATACAATACTGAGGTAGAGTCTGTAGTGTGCTCAATGTCCCAGCGTGTGCGAAGAGTCTGGAGAATCGGGTTTTCCTCTCTCCAATCCCGAGGTAAAGTCCAGCCTCTGTGGACAGTATGGAAAAACTCATAGAGCAAGAGTGTGGACCTGGAATTTTTTTTAGGATAAAGGGTCCTCCGTCGCCCCCTGCTCCCGATGCTTGACGTCCCTCACATGGTTGGAACTGGACTTTGATCTTTGAGGCAGCGGGTTCTCTGAACCCCTCCTGGTCTGCCTCGAATCCGCCTGAAGGAAGGAGCTTTCCTCCTCTGAATCCTCAGGCACGAGTCTCAGTCTGGTTAAAAGGCTTTGGCTTTCCTCCAGTGATAGCACCCTGAAAGATTTTCCTTTATACGTGAACAAAAGGGCGAATGGGAACCCCCATCTATACGGTATTTTATAATGGGAGAGTACTCTTAGTGTGGGTCTCATCTCCCTTCTCTTCTGCAAGGTAGAGAGTGAAAGGTCCATATAAACTTGGATCTTAGTGCCGTCTGGACCTACGATTTCCTTTCTTAATCTCGTTTCAGCTAGAATTAAATCCCTAGCTTTTTGCTGTGTAAATCTGATGATGATGTCTTTGGGTGTATTTTGGTCCCTAGATGACCCCATCGCTCTGTGAGCTCTTTCTATTGTCCAATCTGATTCCTCGACCGATGGAAGGATCATGCTAATAAAGTCTCTAGAGTACTGCAAAACGTCCGTTATTTTATTGGGAGCCCCCCTTAATCTGATGTTATGTCTGCGGGATCTATTTTCCAGGTCCTCCACTTTGTCTTCCAGTATCTGGATCTTAGACGCGTTCTGCAAGATATCTTGCTTATCAAGTGCTTGGGCCTCCACAATTTGGTCGGTGCTTTCATCCAGGCCCTGCAGCCTCTGGGTCAGGGACTTGATGTCTGACCGTAGATCATCTACTGCGTGCTTGATTTCAGCTTGCATGATCTGCTTGATTTTGGACAGGGTGCCGTCCGTTAGTTCCATTTGAACTGGTTATGAGCTCTGCGCCACCGCCTGGGCCGGCGAGTCCGGATGTTCCGAAGTAGGACTCGGACTTGGGTTGCGGCTTGCGTCAGGTGGTTTGTAGAACTCCTGGTTTCCCTTTCTAGTCTGTTTTTTTTTGTACTTTGCTTGTACTGCGACTTGCCATCTTTTAAGGAGGGTAGAGATTCAAGTTTAAGGACCTGGACCAGTCTGTTAGCTGGGTTAGAGGGTAATGGGTTGGTATAGTGCTAAAGTAGTTAATTACTCATGGATGGCTTAGTGGCTGCCAGCCTCATGCATGCATGGGAGCCACGGTCAAGCTGCCCCTTGGGCGTGTTGATCTTCTCTGGCCCAGTGTCCTCTGGGGCATGATGAACGCCTTGAGTAAGGGAATTTGTCGTTCCTTTAATGCCTCCGAGATCACCAATCCCTGCCCCAGTGCTGTATAATATGTGCTCCCAGGGTAAGGGCTCTTCATCCGAATTAAGGTTAGAGAAAAAAACTTCCTTGAACAGAAAATGCTTACAGATTAGTGCAGTTTCTGATTTGGATGCTCTATTCTTAGAGTGTCCACCGGGTGTCAGTGTTAGCACACTAGTGTCAGAGTCATGGAGTCTTTCAACACCACATAGCAGGGCAATCCAGTCTTTTAGACAAACACGAGCTGCAGGCAAACTTTCTCAATCTGTTATTATTACATAGAAATCAAGTTGGGGCCTTTAAGCCTTATAGTGAGACCCTTAGCCAGATTGTAATGTCCTCTACGACCATAACTTCTCAGAATCTTTTAATGTCCCACTTGCATAAAAAAACAAAGTCTGTAATAAAATATGGGAGGGTTCTGTGTTGCATCAAGCCTCTCTTAGCAGTATCTGCTTTCTCTGTCCTTTGGAGTGTTTTTAACTGTACAGGTCCCTGAGCATTTGGGAGCCAAGAGTATTAAAGCCTCCCTTTAGTGCCTCTAGGTTTGCAGTGTTTTTAGTAGCAGCAAAGCTGTAATCTTTTCTGGGCCTCTCACACAGTCTCTTCTTGTTAGGGTGCAACTTGCAGCTTCTGGATCCCCAAACTTGATTTTTAAAACCTCCTGTGCACAATCCTGGTCATATATATCAATTTGGTGATAGATAAATCACTTTATATATGGTCTTAAATGTTTTTTTCAGCAGAAACGCACATCCTCTTTCATATATTATAGCTTTGAGAGATAAGCTGCTGGGTCTTCTTCTCTTAAAAAGTAATACAGTTTATTGTGTACCATATCTTTATATTATTACACAGACTAGATCTCCAGTAGTATAAGGCAAATAATTGTATAGGTTTGAAACAGACAGGCAATATGAGTCATTACCAACCTTAAGTAGGCATGTTGTTCATCAGTGTTTCAGAGTCTCCTTTGTTCTGGTTCAGCTGCAAATCTCAGGAAAAAAGTTGCCAAACTTGATTTTTAAAGCCAGCTGGGTCCTCCTGTGTGCAAATTTGTTGATTTGGTGATAGAGACGTTACTTTATATATAATTTTCATGCTTTTTAAAGCCTTATTGCTGGGAGCTATGTTGTTTTGCTTCCTCTCTGTTTGCTGCTAGCCACACCCCTCCTCAAGTCCCCTTTTAACAGTAATGCTATAATATTTAGAATAGTGATTTGATCCAATAGGATTATTTGGGTCATTGTATAAAGTTTAAATAATGTATTTGTGCTAGAAGCAGGTCCTACGGTATGCTAATATTATATAAAGTTACTTCAATCACTTATGGGACAAAGGATAGTTTATGACGGATTGGAGTGAGGACAGGCCCAGGAAACGCTAGCATGAAAATTACAGAGATGCTGTGCCCCAGAGAGAAAGTCTTTCCCTAGTACTATGCACTAACTTCAAACGGAGCCTAAATACCTTAAGAGAGGCTGAGCTGAGGGTGCTCCGGCTGGGGAATGTGGATCGATACACCTAGATCATTGTGGTGGGAGGTCAATGTACTCCCCTACTTTTCCAGTAGGCTGCGCCAGGAGAGGTGGATCGGTGGAGTGCCTCTCTCCGGTGGTTGTCTCTGGAGGGGAGGTGGAGAGCAAACGGTCCCAGCTGATGCCTCAGGAGTGATTATTGAGAATGCTGGTAATGCCGGAGGTCTCCCTCTCCCATGTCTTGGCCACAACGAGAGAGGTTGAGCGGTGGAGTGCTCCCTCTCGGACTGCACTATGTTGCGAATGTCGCGACCGGAAAGAGGCGAGAACCTTTTTGGCTCAGTTGTGGGCTTGGAAGAAGATTGTTTGGAAGCAGGCTCCTGGGTGCCTCAGCAGATGAAGGGCGGCTGTCTCAGGAGAGGATAAGAGACAAAAGCTTCCCGGGTGAACTTTTCCCTGGATGAAAGGTGCAGAGCAATGTAGCTCTTAGAGCTGGGAATTGTACAGATTTTGCACAGATAAAGAAATCTGACTTTTTCAGCTGAGGCTGGATTTTACTATATTAAATTGGGGGGTTTGTTTAATCAGCTGCTGAGGGAATAATAAACGAGCATATTCCAACCTGTATATACAGGAGAAGGGGAAAATATTCTCTCTCCCTGAGTTGAGTGATATCTCTCAGCAGCCCAAAAATACTAGCCACCAACAATGTAAAGGAGCCAAATTGCTATTTAAGAGAGCACTTATTCTATCTAAGGATAAAACCCCTCATCTGATCTAACATTCCCACAAATTGAGAGACAGGGGAACTGGTTATAATTGGTTATAAACAATTTTTTTCCCATGGGTCCTAGGGCTTAAGCCTGATTCACCCGAGAGGTAAAGTACTCTTTCAACTTATAACTCACATAGTATACTGACTGTTGTATATCAAATTAAAAAACCCTGCGCACAATTGCGCATATACAGTGTTTTGTGGAAAAATGTCATGGTTGCCCAGCAGAACTTGGGCGGAGAATGGCACAGATTTCTGGCTTCGCTTGCAAATTTGCTTTTTTGTAACTAAGTTCGCTTCTTTGTCTGCAAGCTGTGGGAGGAATAATCAATGCAGGCCCCTTGCTGAGAGAGAGCTTGCTATTGAATCGCTAGTCCCATATGGGATATCGCATTGGAGCTTCATAACATCAAGGGGGCAATGTACATACATTAACTGTAAAAAGCTGAGGCATACAATTGGCCTCAATTACCACTACTGAGAAGTATTTTGAAAAAGATGTGACTATCTGCTGCTCTCAACAATAAATATTGCATTACCCCATTTAAAGGTGGGATGCTTTTACATCACAGCCCAATAATCTTAGCAAAGAATTAAAGTCTGTCATATTGGAGTGTCTGAGGAAGAAGTGTTGTAGTACCCTACAAGGTAAAAATATTCTTTATTTTTATACAAATGCTGTAAGACTTTCTATGTTTGTTCAGAATATTGCACTTTATCCAAAATATTATATTCAACAGTATTCGGTTGTTGGGATACTCAGTAGCATTGAAGGTGAATTACATTTTCCAATCTACCAATTTAAAACTAACCACTAACTAGTTGATTAAGGCAGGACCAAGACCTCCTATTTTTCTTTAAAATGTTACTATAAGGGGGAAGCAAAACATTCAGCTGTATCTACAGTATGTTTGTAACCCAGGCTCAGCTACTTAGTTGACATTTGGTAAGTCTGGTAAGCTCTGTGAGCTTCATATTTCTTAAATAACATATAGGTCTGTAGTCCTATAGAGATTTTTTGATTTCTGAGTAAATTGTATAATAGCAAAAGAGTTTTCTATAGACCCGGCAACTAAGGGTAATAGGTATTATATTATAGGTATATAGTTGGATTATTTTTGGTAGTGCCCTCCCGGCACCTTAATGTAAATTGCATTTCAAAGATATTTTTAAAAAAAATCATAAATTACTCTTTGGATAAAAAAATCTACAAATGGAAGGTGTAGATGTCAGATGGGCTCAAAACATAGTTCTGGACACTTTATAACCAACTGACAATCAGAAATTTGTAAAGGTTTTGTAGTATTTTTGTTTAATACATTTTTATTATGAGAAAAGTAGGTTACAACGCATTTGAACTTCATAATGAAAGAATACAAAACATTGTAGGATGACACTTTACAGCTTATAGTAAACACATTTACTGCAACTCTTTCTCACTCTTTTCTTTATTCTAACAATAAAAATAAAAAAATCACATATATAGTTGTGAGCAGGCGAGCCAGCCAGAGCCGTTGCTCATGCTTGCGGGCTCGCATAGCGAGCCGCGGCCCTCGCAAAGCTCCTTGCCAGCAACTGCGACCCTCGCAAACTTTACGTTGCAATGCAAACAACATTCGAGGCACGTTACCACTCATTACGACCTCGCAAAAATCGTCCGCAACCCCCGGACAAGAAAAAATTAAAAACACAATAAATACACACAAAACATACATAAAAAGCTTACCTACAGCAAGAGGAAGTTTAGACACTCAAAAATTCTCTAAGCGAGAGAAAAAATGGCCGCCGAACAAAACGAAAACGAGGCTACAGCACTCTAAACACGCAAAACACCACAAGAAACTCGCAAAACACCACAAAAGACCTACGGATATTCCGCTAAGACGCATACCACACATTACCCGCCATTTTACGACAATGCGGAAGTACACAACTACGCTAACGGTTTCGTCTCGCGCACGCACACTATTACACTGCACACATTCAGCACGCTTACACAGCAGCTCCACACCACTAATGCTGCAGAAACATCAAAACAGATTCCCAGCTCTTCAACACAATGCTTCAAAATACGTAAAGTATATTCGTTTATTAATGTATTATATATTTCATTATTATACACCAAACAGCATTAGCTACCTTAAAATTTCATTGCCGTCATTTTTTGACAGGCAATTCGGTAGTATACATATAAAAAGAAGAATGAAAGAAGAAAAAGAAGGAAAGATATTTCCCTCTTTCAAGGTCCAAATTCACCAACCTCATCAGTCAACTCTCAGCGTCCACATATCCCAGCAGGAGGCCCATTTCCTGTATTTTGCATCTATCTCAGCAGATAAGACTCTCATGGAGTGAATAAACTCAATCTTCCGTCAAACCTCCTCAAAAGCTTGAACAGTTTTTTTCCAATGTTTTGCAATTATGCTTCTTGTAGCCAGAAATATCTAATTTGATAGAAATTGTGCATTTTTAGAAAGACCTGGGAGTGGTAAGCCCAATAATGCCTCTTATGGTTTTAGAGGAATAACTGAATCCCATAGTTTCTCCAGGGTATTATAGGTCGCCATCTAAATATTTTGAACTTTGGGGAAATCTCATAACATATGTTTTAAGGAACCTATGGTGTTGCAATCTCTGGAGCAATTGCCATCCAACTGACTATTTGAACAGTGGAGTCTAGCAGGGGTAAGGTACCATCTCAAGATAGTTTTGTAAACATTTTCCTTCAATATAATGTTTCAAGAGGAGTTTGCTGCATTGTTGATAATTATACCCCATTGTTCATCATCTAGGCTAATACTGAGCTCAACCTCCCAGGAGGCCCTATAGGACAAATTATTAGGTGTGGCCTGTTCATTTAGGTAGTTATAAAGAATATATACTTTTTTTTTACCTTTAGAGTTGTGTAAGCAACAATGCTCAAGGGAGTTGTGCTAGCTAATTTTTATTTTTATTTTTTATGCCAAAGTCCGATGGAGACCAGTTTTGACATTCTAACAGTACATCTGCAACAATTGTTATCTGACTTCTAATCCACCTAGCGAATTGGGTATTTTTGGGGTAGCCATAACGGCGTTAGCCATGAGCCATTTTGTAGTAGAGGAGTTCTTTTGTTGATTTGCTTCCATAGTACGATGGAGTGACTCAGAAACAACGGAAGTGATTTTAAATGAATACTCTGATGGATGCTTAGCCATAGAATTTAGTTCAGGAGAATATTTTGGTCCCTTAAAAGTTGACGTTCTATCTCCACCCAAACTGGGGGGGGGGCTCTGTTAATAAGCCATTTAGCCATTTGGGTTAATCTTGCCGCCTTATAGTATGGTAGAAGGTCAGGAGTTGCAAAACCTCCTTTCTGTTTTGATGCTGTCATGGCCGCCCTATTTATTCTAGGTTTCTTATTGCCCCACATGAATTTAAATATTGCTTTTTGTAATGTTGATATGTCTTTCAGATTTATCGATGATGGTATAGTCCTAAAAAGGTATAGCAGTTTAGGGAGGGTGTTCATTTTAATGGAGTGTATTTTACCAAACCACAAGATATTTAATGAAGACCAGGTACGAAGATCTGTATATATTTCTTTAAAGATAATGGGGTAATTGACATCATATATCTGTTTAGTAAATTTAGGGATATGAATACCTAGGTACTTTATATGATGCGAGGACCATTTAAAGGGATAGTTTAAGGTCAGCAAATTTTCCAGTTGCTTGGGCAGTAAGACATTAAGAGCTTCACTTTTATTTGCGTTAATTTTAACTGTAGGTGAAATTGGATTTTTCAAATCCCATGAGTGTTTTCCACTCTGATATTGGTATACCATATTACAAATTAGTTATATAGTTTTGTTGGGAAAAATGTCATATATTTTTACAATTTATTAGGTACTTGTACCTCACAACGATGATTAAAACATTAAAACCAAGGCTGGGAAAGGTAAATTAAAAACTATGCCTTTCATAAGGCCTAAGAAACCCAAGTTTGTAGGATAATCAATATCTCATGTTGTTAAAACAACTTTGTTAAATATAAGGTTCTAAAGTGTTTCTGTTCTTATTAAGCTCTCAAAATTACCATAAACATAGATAAATATCTATATATATATATATAAGTCTCTTTCTCCTATCTCTCCTCCTATATAACTCTCATGGCTTCCACTTCTTTCTGAATATTTCTTATTCATGAAACTGTGTCATATACAAGAAAGTGGCTAAAACACACTTAGTATAGTAGATAGATTTCTGTAGGAAGTCCACAGAGATTGTTATAATAATGTAATACTGTGTCAATTCACATGAGCTAAAACAATCTTGTTTAGGAAGGGTTTTGGAGGTTATTTACAAAGAGCGCAAAGTAAAAGAGCACCTAGCGTCTATACGCGTTCCACTGTGGACAGCTGATATATGGGCAAAATTGCTCAATGTTTTAAATAGGCTAAGTAAGCTAATTAATGGGTTAGTACCTGTGAGGAGAATATTATCCGCAAATATGCTTAGCTTAAATTCTTTATTGTCTAACTTGATTCCACTAACATCTGGAGCTTCCCTTAATGCAATCACTAGTGGTTCTAAACATAGAGCAAAAAGTAGAGAAGATAAAGGACATCCCTGTCTTGTTCTCCGATCTATCTTAAATAATTGAGACTTGAAACCCTGATAGGAAATATAGGCCCTAGGGGCAGAATATATTGTCATAATTCTTCCTACAAAGTTTTCACTAAGGCCAAATTTAAGCAATGCTTCATTCATATAAGTCCAATCAATACTATCAAACGCTTTCTCTGCATCTAAAGATAGTAGCATTAGTGGTATTTTTTGTCTGAAGCGATATCCATGAGGTTAAAGATTCGCTTGGAATTATCAGGCGCTTCCCTTCCCAGGATAAAGCCCACCTGGTCCGGATGAATCACGGTCGGCAACAACGAGGCCAATCTATTTGCCAATCTATTGCTCTTCTAATTTCCTCTTCAGAGATAGGGGATGTGAGAGAATCTACTTTACTTTTATCAATTTGGGGTATCGTAATGGATGACAAAAAAGTATCTATTTGGGATTTATGGCTTTGTGACCCAGAATGGACAGGCATTGAGTACAGATCGGTATAAAATTGTTGAAATGCCTTAGTAATCTGGTCTGGTTGGTAAACCATGCCATTTTCTTTAGTGAGTAATTTAGGAATAAAAGAGTTTGCTCTTTGTTGTTTAAGTCTTCTAGCTAACATTGTATCTGGTTTGTTGGAGAATCGAAAATTTTTTGATTGTGTATGTTGCAATATAGTCACCATTTTCTTTCACAGAATCGCTTTCAATTCTTGTTTACATTGAAGAATTTTTTTTAAGAATACAAGGTCCATAACACAAGTGTTTCAAAAATAAAACATTAGTAACATAACCAGAACACTTAATAAATGACAACACATACATATAACCGTTTAAACCTAACTTTGACATTTTTGTTATTTCTGTTTTTTTTTCCCGAAAATAATCTTTTCTTAGAAGGCAATTAACAATAAAACATTTAACACAACTGTATTTAGTCAGTTAAGATATGCAAATATTCACAGTATAAAATGTTCCCATCATAAACTGACTAGGCCTTCCATTTTTCCTTTTTTAGTTATTAAGGTTGCGTGAATCATAGTTAACATTTCAATTTAAACAACATAACTGAAAGAGAAGAAATAATAAAAATAAAAAATAAAGAAATAGAAAGAGAGAACAACAACACAAGGTAAAACGTCTAATGAGCACAAATTAAAAAGAGAATACAATAAATATTAAATTAGTTAGCTAAACCATTATACTGCTATCTTCGCATAAAGTATAGAGCTAATCTAGAATATCCGCCCCTAAGAGTGCTCAACACATACCTCGTTAAAGACATCCAAGTACAACTTACATTCACCTCTACTCCCCCCCACTTCCGGCTCCTCCATCGGATCTCCTTTGCCAAAGTGTAGATATTGTATTATATTATATGATGTTATTCTAAAGGGATGCTAAATGAAGATGCTAACCAGGGTTCCCAGATTGCCTGAAATTGGGGAATGTTGTCCAGAATAATATAAGTTAATCGCTCATTAATAAGTAGGTGATTGATCTTTCTAATCACTTCCTTAAAGTTAAGAGTCTCTTTCTTCCAGCTCCTGGCTATGTGTGTCTTAGTAGCTAACGCCATTAATTGGTATAGTTTATTCTGAGTTTGAGATAAATCCGTAACATGAATCCCCAGTAGGCAAGACTCCATCGAGGGCGCAACTGCCTTGTGAAAAAGTATGGAGGCTAATTGGGCTAGTTGCCCCCATATTTTCTGGGTGGATGGACATGACCACCATGTATGTATATGATCCCCTATGTTTTGGCATCCCCTAAAGCATTTATTGCTTTCTAACGGCTTAAATTTCTGTAGTTTGTCGGGTGTACAGTAAACTCTATGCAAAACTTTGATGGACGTCTCTAATAAAGCCGAATTAAGAGAGCCTCTAGAGAGATTGGAACAGGATTCTGTCCATTTAACCCAGTCCCACTCCACCCCAAGATCCCTCTCACACTGTACAAAATATCTGGGTTTCTGGTCGCTTGTGGAATTAAGAAAGGTGTAGTACAGTGAGCCCAGAACCCCTTTGGTAAGGGGTAAGTTTTTGCATATAACAGACATCCAGGAGGCCCTAGGATGCCCAAGTTCTCTTGAACTCTTACTGACCCAGCTCCTAATTTTCAAGTAATTATAGAATTCTGTGACAGACAGGTCATGGGTTGTACAGAATTGGTCATAGGTCAGCAAGCTATCGTTCAAAAACCAGCTCCCTATACGGTCCAAGTTTCTAGAAGTCCACCAGAATTTAGAGATGTCATTCGAGTCTGCCAAAATTTGTGGAAAGGACATGACTGACATCAGTGGGGACAATCCTGGAGCAAGTAAACGCCTGGAGTTGTCCACCTCTATTTTTCTGCCTGAACATCAACTGCCTGGAGATACGAGGGCGTTTATTTCCCCATATAAACCTAAATATGATATTCTGGAACCTATCTAGGTCTGTAGGTGAAATTGGGATGGGGATGGTTCGAAAGAGATACAGGACTTTGGGTAGAATGCTCATTTTAGTAGCCGCTATGCGGCCCGTCCAAGATATGTTATAGTTCGTCCACTTCTGCATGTCTTCGGTCAAAGATTTGTATATAGACGGGAAATTAGCCTTATATAAGTCGGCTATGTTAGATGTAAGTTTGACTCCTAGATATTTTACATGCCGTGCGGGCCAGACAAAATTATTGTCAGATTTGAGAGTCAATCTCCGATTGTACCATACACAACCCCAGCGCCTCCGTTTTCTCTACATTTAGTTTGAGACCTGAGATATTACTAAATTCGGTTATAATTGACATAAGTGCTGGAATAGATTGAAGGGGCTTGGTCAAGGTGCATAATATATCGTCAGCAAAAAGAGAGCATTTAAAATGTTGGTGGCCCACTGGGATCCCGAGTATGCCTGAATGAGATCTAATTGCCTGTGCAAGAGGTTCCATGGCAAGTGCAAATAGCAGAGGTGAGAGTGGACACCCTTGCCTGGTCCCTCTTTGAATTTGAATATTTGCCCTGTGCTCTCCTGGCAGCTTTAAGTTTGCTGTTGGGGAGTTATAGTAACTCCTTAGTAAGTTAATGAAGTGTCCCCTAATTCCAAACTTGTCAAGTATTTTGTACAGATACGGCCATTCAACCGTATCAAAAGCCTTCTCAATATACAGAGCTAGAAGACGCATTGGAGTGTGAGATTTATGTGCTATATACTGAGAATTTAAGACCTTCCTAACATTGTCCCCTTCTTCTCTGAAAGGAATAAACCCTGACTGGTCCTTATGAATTAAGTCTGGCAAAAATGTAGATATATGATTGGCCATAATCTTGACATCTCCATTAATGAGCGAGATAGGACAATAGTTTTTAATTTCTAAGTTATCCCTACCCTCTTTAGGAAAAACGACTAGGTCAGCATGATTTAGTTCAGGGGGCATGGATTTCCCATTTAATATTGCATTGAAAAGGAGCGTTAAATAGGGGGTAAGCAGGGGTTCACATTTTTTGTAATACAGGTTCGTGAAGCCATCCGGCCCTGGGGATTTGCTTAATTTAAGACCTTGGATAGTAGATTTAACTTCCACTTGGGAAACCTCTGCATTCAAGTCAGCCAAGTGACGGTCTGATATTACGGGAAGGTCCTGTGTGCTAAGAAAATAGTGCATATCTGACTCACTGCATTGAGATTGGGAGGAGTATATTTGTTGATAAAAATTTTGAAATGCCTTTTGAATGTCATTAGGACTATATGAAATTTGACCGTCAGTCATCCTAATTTGAGTGGTTCTATGTTGGGAAAATGTATTGTTAAGCCTTCTAGCTAGAAGAGAGTCTGGCTTATTTGCCTTCCAGTAATATAGATGTTTTGTCCTTCTCATCGTCTGTTCAGTACGATGTGACAGTATGCCGTCTAATCTATTAGCTTACGTCCCGCAGGAGAGGGATTTTGTGGGTTTGATCCCTCTAGTCTCTTTAATGTTAGGTCTGTCTCCTTTTGCCTTAGAATTTTTCTTTGGATGGAGGCCAACTTAATACAGGTTCCCCTGATATAGGCCTTATGGGCGACCCAGAGCCAGCCGGCTCCGGTCTCAGGAGAGACATTGGCCTCAAAAAAATATATTTATATCTTTGGCTATTGAATCCATGCTATTTGGTTGGATAATAGGAACTCATTCATCCTCCAAGTGTAGGGGGGGTCGTAAATTAGGACCCAAGTCTAACTCAATAAGTACCAGGGCGTGATCCGAGTCGTATAGAGAGGAACTAGTAAGGAGAGTATCGATCCGAGAGTAAGTCAAATGGGTTGGAGAAAAAAATGTATATTCTCTACCCCCTGGGTGGAGCCCCCTCCAGGCATCAACCAACCCCAATCTGTTGAGCAAAAGCTTAATCCGTTTTATTTTGTTGGTGAATCTATAGCTAGAGGGTTTCCCCAATCTGTCCAGGGTCGGGTCTAAAGTAAGATTTAGGTCCCCCCCAATTATCAGTTTTCCCAGGTCTTGAGATTCAATTCTCTTCAATAAGGAGATCAAGACTGCGTAAGGAGAAGTTGTAGGAGAGTACAGGGAGACCAATGTAGTCCTAACCCCCCCAATAGTGCCAGTCACCATAACATAGTTACCCTCCCCATCTATCTTTCTATTCTCTACCTGGAAAGGAAAGTTTTATGTAGAATTGCACACCCCGCTGTCTTAGTGGGGAGAGTGGCCAAAAATCGTCCACATAAGGTGGGGAAACAATCCAGCAAGCTGTAAGATCAATGATAAACTTATATCTTAAACTACACAAACTCTTGAATCAAAGCTTAAGGCAAAAACAGGTTTATATCTAACATTCTATTTGGCAATGAAAGATATGTTATGAAAGTCTGCTCTGAAGAGGATCTAATCCGGACGTGAGCTCGTCCTCGGGTCGGCCAGTTGACTAGCATCCCCTGTGCAGGCCTTGTGTCCAGCACATTGACCACTTACACTGTCCAGAAGAAGTTTCATTCCCCCCTGAGGAGAGACTTGTTTACTGTGGACTTGGGCTGCCACCAGGGGATAGGTGGTTGAGATTGCTCTTGCCGTGTTTCCTGCATTTCCCCAGAGTACAGATGCAAGCGATTCAGCGCCGATAAGCAGTCCTCCAGTGTACGTGTAGTGTAAGTTGTGCCCTTGAAGTTGAAGGACAGGGCAAATGGAAAGTTCCATCGGTACTGAATTTTGTGGTGGAGCAGAATTGTAAGAGCAGGTTTCATTAGCCTCCATTTGTTAAGGGTGTCAGGAGACAGGTCGGCGTAGATCTGCAAAGGGGAGTTGTCTGGGCCCTTAACAGTATGTAGCTTCCTTGTAGCCGAGAGTAGAGTGTCTCTAGCTTGCTGCCTCAGAAATCTGACAATGACATCTTTTGGAGCATCCGGGCTCCTCTTGCCTCCTAAAGCTCTATGAGCTCGCTCAATTTCACACATGCTTTCAGCCTGGTCAGGGAGAATTGCAGCAATAGTGTCTCTCAGGTATTGAGTTAGCTCTTGTATGGCTCTCGGGATGCTGCGGATGCGAATTTTGTGGCGGCGAGAGCGGTTTTCTAGATCCTCTATCTTATCTGTGAGTTCTGAAACCTGGAATGTGTTTTGAGCTATCGATGTCCTTTTCCTGAGCCTCTGCCAGTTGGTCCGTCATCTCTTCCAGGAGCTGGGTACGCTGTCCCAGTTCCCTCAGATCCTGTCGTAGGGGGTCAATCACCTTTGCTAAGAGTCTTTCAATCGTAGCCACTGACTTGGCTGATAGGTCTAGTTGCTGGTGGGCTTCCTTGGCCGCCCTTCCTGGTCTGAGTTTTCGGAGTGTTCAGAGAGAGAGTCTGCCAAGAGTGGGCGCTGAGTCGATCTTGCTGGAAAGTGATCCTGTATACCCTTGGCAGGGGTAGCCCGATGGGGTTTCGGCATCTTGGCAGTGAGGTTGAAAGTATCGGCAAGATTCCCGCTGTTAAATCAATAGGAGGCAAGTGAAGGACTAATGCGGTGATTGCTGGGCCTGATAATCTACTGCCTCGTTGGGGGAGATATGCCAGCTCCATAGATGTAATTACATGTCTGCTAGTTGTATTGCTGAATTATGTCCCCCATTTAGCTCTTAGCCCATGATAGCGACGTGTCCCTAAGTCAGGATTGCCATAAAATTCCAGGGGTACTGTAGCAGCTTATAGGACCGACTTGATGATCGTAGGCTTCTCTGGTGCTGTTTGGGGTAAGGCAAGATAATGTTGAAACTCTGCATGTAGCATGCGTCGGCTTGTATACCAGCTCTACACTCGATGAGAGTGCTGCCTTCAGCTGCTTGTCTTTCACATATAAAGTCTTGCTGCAGTATTCCAAATGGCCCACCAGGCGGCAGTGCAGATATTGATATGCAGGACAGTTCAACACAGTCCATGTATCTGCTATATTGACAGAATGCACTTACACAATAATCTCACAGGCACTTATGGAGTCAGCAATCCTGCGTATTCTCTTGGTTAAATATAAAGATAGTATTCCACAGTGCATGTGGACGCTTATCTCAGTTGCAATATGGAGACAGGGGCCCCCTTTATATACAGGGAGATTACAAGCAACGTGGGATAGGAGAGCCCCAGTTCAAGGTCCCTGATTTTCATATTATTTGGGGCTTCAGAGGTAGAAGCAGGTTCTTTTATAGAGAAGCAAGGGTAAGAGAGTTGTTCCCAGTGAGATCCACTCCGCAGTTAACTCTTGCACAGTCCACTTAAGGGGCGGTAGGGTAAGGAGGGCAACACTTGCCTTGATACCCTTATGCTGGGTCTATATGCCTTTTCTCCCCCTTCCTAGGCAAGTAGGGGCACAGCAATATGGTGCTTGCAGGGGTGTCTGTTGCCAGGCTAGGAGGCTATAATGCCCTCCCTATGCTGATGAAAGGACTGCTACTGGTATTGCCTGGGCCAGCACCCCAAAATGGGCGGCTCCGCCGAGTTTTGCCACGTCTATGCCTGCCCACCCTTCTGTCTCCCCGCTCCTACCTTGCCAAGGGACTCCCAGCCAGGCACTGGGCCTCCAGGCCACTTCAGGCGCGTAGGGGTCAGTGCAGTGTCCCGTCCCCTCCGGACCGCTGGGGGCAGCTCCCGCCGCCCCTCGCCCCGTCACTCACCCTCCTCCGGCAGTACTTCTTGTTTGCTGTGGTCGGAGTAGGACCGATAACACCCTATCTGCTAGGGCCTTCCTGCTCTTCCTTAGCCCGAGCACTCTGGTCGGGGGGTCGTACTGAGTGCTGCATCGGATGTTGCGGCGGCTTCCTAGGCCCTTGTAGGCTTGAAGCCTCGTAGCTCCCGGGTCTGTGCCCAAACCCCCGCTTGTAGCGTATCAAGACTGTTCCTCTATAGAGCAGATGGGGTAGAGATCGTGTAAAGGTAGGTTGAGTTGGTATTTTACCCAAAATTAGTCTTTTAAGAGCTCTTTTGGCAGAGCTCCTTCTTGGCACAACTGCTCAGTATGCCCGGTAGCCACGCCCCCGTTATTTTCTGTTTTAAGTTAAGCTGAAAGCATATTACATGCATATGTATGTGTTAAAGTACAATCGTGAAGGCTGATAGCTTATAAAGCACACAGAGAATAAAGAAGAACAAAAGAGGGTAAGAGAGGACAAAAGGAGGAGTTCAGAGTTATGTTTGTTCTTAAAGCGCAAGTTAAGTTTTATTACCCCGGATACACAGTATTATTATGTATCTGGGATAAGTTAAGCCATTCTTTATGGCAAATAATGTAGGTCTCTAAATGTTGTAGGGGACCATTGTCGATTTTCCTTTAACAGATCAGAAGCAATCATAAACTAATTATCTATCCACCATTTAAATTGTGAAAATCTATTTATTGATGCTGACTTTTGAAATAACCACAGTGGGGTCAGCCAAGAACCTGCTTCTACAAGCAGAGTTATTTTGTTTGTCTGAGTCAGAACTGCCAAAGACTGAACCATGCATTTGGGAAGGGAAGAATTACCCAATTTAAAATGTAGGGAAAGCCATAATACTTGTCTAAGGTGAAGGCCACTTTCTTCAAAGATATCTTTCTCTATCTCCACCCACACTGGTAGGTGTTCCTTACCAAACCACTTGGTGATTTAGGCTAATCTGGCAGCTTTATAATACTTGAGTAAATCTGACACAGCCAACTCTTCTTTAGCTTTAGATGCCATCATGGCCTTCTTATTTATTCTAGGCCTTTTACTATCCCAAATGAAGCAAGAGATTGCCCCCTGAAGAACTGAGAGGTCCTTGTGCGAACAGCCATTGGAATAGTGCGAAAAAGATACAGAAGCTTGGGCAAGATATTCATTTTAATAGCGTGGATCCTCCCTAGCCACAAGATTTTGTAGGAGGACCACGTGTTAATGTCATTGAGTAGTTTTTTTTATAAGTGCAGGGAAATTTGCTGAATATGTTAGGCCAGATTGTCTAGGGATATAAACCCCTAAGTATTTAAGATGAGGAGAATTTCCCTGATAATCGGAATTCTATATGCTTTGGTAAAGAAACATTTAACGCTTCGCTCTTACTCGTATTAATTTTAAAGCCAGAAATGCAGCCAAAAAGTCCAGGTGCATAAAATAGATTAGGGAGACTGGTCAGAGGCTCAGTAAAAGTTAGCATCATCTGCACATAAACTCAGTTTATGTTTTGTCTCTCTCACTCTAACTCCCTTTATATTTGAGTTTTCCCTGATGGCTGTAGCTAAGGGTTTAATGCACAGTGCAAAAAGGGGGGGGGGGGACAAAGGACAACCCTGGCGCGTAATCTTGTTATTTTAAAAGATTGTGATTTAAACCCCTGATATGCCACATATGCTTTCTGGGCCGAATACAGTGCTAAGATACCCTTTACTAGCTTATCACTTAGGCCAAACTTATGTAAAGTCTCCGCCATGTACACCCAGTCAATTCTATCAAAGGCCTTTTCTCCATCGAGAGAGAGAAGCATCAAAGGTGTATTTTGAGCTGATGCTACATCAAGCAAATTTAAAATACGTCTGGTGTTATCTGGCGCCTCACGACCCTGAATAAACCCCACTTGGTCTGGGTGAATTAAGATTGGCAGCACCTGAGAGAGCCTATTTGCTATAATTTTAAATCATTAAAGAGCAGTTGGAGATGAGGTGCCAGTGTATCTATAAATTTCTAATAATAGAAATCTGTGAACCCATCTGGGCCAGGGGCTTTATGCGATTTAGTCTCTCTTCTAGCTCTCTTAACTTCATCTATTGATATAGAGATGTCTAGCAAATCAGATTGCACTTTCCCTAATGACTAATGGAGGACAGAAAATTATCAATTTGGGTCATATGATCTATTGTGCTTGAGCTAACAGGTGCTAAATACAAATCAGCATAACATTTTTCAAATTACTTTGTAATATCATCCGGTTTATAGATGTTCTCGTCATTCTCCACCTTTAATTTGTGAATAAAAGAATCTGCCCTTTGCTGGTTGAGCTTTTTGGCTAGCATTCTGTCTGGCTTATTCGAATACGTGAAAAAGTGAGACTGAGTCCTTTGCAGCACAGTTACAACCTTCCTATGGAGAATCACCTGCACTTGCTGCTTAAGTGTATATATTTTGGCTTGGGTCCCAGGCGGTCTCCTAGAAGGGCTGAGATTTTACTGTTTAATGTGTTAATTTGGGTTAGTTCCAATTTTTTTACTATAGCGCTACCTATATTGTCCTTCATGACTACAACATTGAGCAGGGCCGGGTTTAGCACCCATGAGGGAGAGTGCCCCTTGGGTAGTAGATCATTCAAGGAGATTCTAGTTATATCGTGATCAGACCATGCAATAGGTCGGATTTCTGCGTTCAGCAAATTCGGGGCTAAGTGTTGCTGAATAAAAACATAATCAATACGGGAGTGTGAGTCACGCCTAGCTGAGTAGTTAGTATACTCCCTATCAGTAGGATGAACCATTATCCACCTATCAAGCATACCATGATGGTTAAGTAGGAGTTTGAGGGATTTTGTGGCGGATGTGGTTACCATCGATGGAAGTAGAACTCGATCTATCTTTTGCTTGGTCTAAAACGGAGTTCATGTCCCCCCCCCAGAATCCATACCGATTGCTGCCAGTCAGCCATAAGCTCTGACACTCTACGAAAAAATGCTGATTGCCCAGCATTTGGGGCATATACATTTAACAGTGAAAGTTTATGTTCATTAATGGTACCCTGTACTAGAATAAATCTCCCTTCCGGATCTCTATGGGTGGTAGTGTGTTGGAAGTTCAGCCTTTTGTGTATCAGAATTGACACCCCTTTTTTTCTGGAGCAGTAGAGTGATACGTTTGTGTGAAATCTTTCCCCCAATACCTTGGGATAGCATTCTTCCTAAAATGGGTTTCCTGTATCAAGACAATGTCTAACCCCATATGACTGTATTCACCCAGGGCAACCCCTCGCTTCACGGGCTCATTTAACCCCTGAACATTATGAGATGCTATGTGTAAAGCCATTACCCCCTACACCGATCGCCCTTCAGAAAATAGGGGCTCTGATAGGTATATTATCCGCAGAGGGCTGATGACCTAAGGACTGCACTCCACTGGGAAATATTGGCTCGCAGAACTCCACACAGGAAAAGAGATAAGCAGAGCAGGAAAAGAGGGGGAAAAAAAGAAGGAGGAGAACCAGGAAGAAGTAGGAAAGAAATATAGAAAATACTTTTGCAGTGCAATATATCAGTCTAACAGTATGTAAAATAATTACTCAAATATATATGTATTTTTTAAGTATAATAAAAATACACAAAACAATGTTCAATTTGAACTAAATTGAGGAGAGCAAAGAGCTGTCCTCCTAAAACTTACAGTGAGGAACCAGATATCTTTTCAATAAGATACACAGGTATCTCGCCAAAAAACAATAAAATAATAAAATAAATAATTTATAAAATTAGGAAAATATACAAAATTTAACCCCAATGGGGCAATTCTTAAAAAACAAAACATTAATACTTAAGTGACTATATCAATGCAGTTGAAGTCTAATAAGTGGGAAAATTCCATAATGAGCCCTGAGGTAGAACCGAATTCAGCACACAAAACATTGCTACCATTTAGCTAAAGTTAAACCAAATACTATGCATTTTACATGTAAGGTTACGTAGTCCTCTCTCTGACATATAGCAACATCCTGAAACAATATCTGCATTTGAGAGTAACTGCTCTCAAATTCCCCACATACAAAAGTATAGAAAGTTGTTACAGACTTAGGATCTCTATTGCGGCCTAAAGCGTTGGTAAGGTCTAGTATCAGGACGTTGGGCAATTCCTAACTGATCTGGTAACTGAATGTTCCAGGACGTAAGCAACGCCATGCCCTCCTCCATATCAAAAAGTGGATATGTTCTCTCGTCCCTCAGAATGTTCAACTTAAAGGGAAATCCCCAAGCATATCTCCATCCCTGGGCTAAAACGATCTCCAACAGAGGTTTGAATAGTCTTCTTTTATACAAGGTGGTCGGGGAAAGTTCAGCATAAATGCTAGGTTGGCCCCCTGCAATCTCTGGAATGCCAGGTCTTGCTGCCTTCATAAAAAGATCCTTGGTTGTATAATAGTGAAATTTCACAATCACATCCCGAGGTCTTTCTCCAGAGGCAGGACGTCCCGCCATCGCTCTATGAATGCGATCTAGTCTGAAGGCGTCTTCTTCCAAGTTTGGTAGCAAAGTTTTGCAGAGATCCATCATATGGTTTGGGAGATCTGTGATTGTTTCTGATAAATTTTGGATTCTGACGTTTTGACGGTGGGAACGATTTTCCAGATCTTCTTGCGCATATTGAAGTTGACGCTGTTCATCTCTCAAAGCCAACCCCTCATCCTCTAGTTGGGTATGCGCCTCCAATAAATGATCATATTTTGCTTCCAGCTTAGTCACCTTGGAGTCAACAGCTTTTATTTCTCCAGTGAGTTCTGTGGCCACTTTCTTGATTTCCCCTGTAATTTCCATTCTAAATGAAGAAATCAGATCTTTTAAATCTTGTATATCCGCCTTTGTGCTGAGTGCTGTAGGCTCCATAGTATATGTTGGTAAATGTTCAGGTGTCACAGGAGGTTGTCGGGAGACTGGGCACCTGTTTTTGTTGTACAAAAGTCCTGTAGATTTAGCAGCCCTTCTTATTGAGATACCAGCCCTTCCTTTTTTATGGGCTTTAAACATGAGATCTAGCTGTATTCTTCTGTGAAAGTCACTTTGCTCTAGATTGTGCCACCATAACTGGGGTATGGGATGCACTTACATAGTGGGCATAATCTTATCTTCTTGCATCAAAAGATAAAGCAGGCGATGTTGAGCAGCTTCTGCTTTCAATCAGACAATATCTGCATTTTTGTAAAAAGTATGTTTATTTTAACTGTTTGAGACACGATAAGCACCCTGCTATGCAGGTAAAAGTCCTGTATAAATAAATCCCAGACAGGTTTTGAGCTTACCTTTGCTATTTCTTGTCAGGCTGCAATTGTTTTGTAGATCCACAAGATGGCGATATAGCACCTCTTCCTTGCTAAAAGTCTGAGTTTGCAGATTTTGAAGTTGTCCACAAGATGGCGCTACTTATGCAGGTTTCATGAAACTATAGCTGCAAGGATATTATGGTTAATTCTCTGTTTATATCACTCTGGGTGTGCCACCCCTGTCTCTGCAGATGGTCCCCCTGCCAGTTCTTCCAGAAGCAAACAAGAAATAGAAATGATTCACTTTAGGTGTTTTCCCAACAGGTGTGTTATGGCAGCTCCAGTAATAATATGTCCACATAGGAATATAACATAGTGACTGATCTTTGAGTTTGCAAGTCTTGTTTCGCCAAAAGTCTCTATGTACAATAGTTTAAGAACCTCTCAAGAGCATTCAAGCACCTGTTCTTTTTGGGGTCTGGAATCACTGCACCCCTTCTTGGACCCTTATACTATTTAGCTGTTGTGGGTTGTAGTGTGGGTTAAAGAAACACAACTACATCACAAAATATTTGTGTTTGTTTTCACAGCCCAAGGATTGAATACTAGCAGAGTTATTTATGGACTAGCCAGTTCATTATAGAAACATCACTGTGGGTCTAGGAGGGAGTACAACTGTTTTACTAAGTGTATTAAATGTTGTTTACTCACCTCCTAGCCCTTGGATCTGTCTCCAGGATGGTCATAGTACAAAATCTCAGGACACCTCCTGCTTGTTGAGATGTTTTCTCTGTCTCAGGCAGTCATGTAGAGCTGAGAAATAACTTCTAGAGTTATCCACCATTACAGGGTATGTTCTCCCAGGGCAGTGTGCTTCTAGTCTGGAAAACAGTCTCCAAGACTGGGTCCTAATTTTCTGTGAAAATGCCCAGAAGTAGCAGGCTCCTTTAAATAATATAATTTAGAGCAAGTTTTGTGAAGTTTTCAGGATTTTACGAGCTTTTTAATCCTTGTTTGTAGGAGCAGATCTGTTTTGCTGCTGCTTTCTTCAGTTGTTGGCACCTCCCCCCTACATTGAAGAATTTCCTCGAAAATCTGAGGTTTTATTCTGAACAGCGACCAGTCTATGAAGGTCTGGTCAGACCACGAGATGAGATGAATTGTTGTGTCAATCAAATTAGAAGCCATTTGTTGTTGTAACAATATATAGTCAATGCGTGATTGGCATTTATGTCTGACTGAGTAAAAGGTAAAGTCCTTCCCCGTCGGATTCATACCCCTCCATGTATCAAATAAGCAATTTTGGTTCAGGATTGATTTAAAAAATTTAGTAGCGGTGGGGATTTGTGATGGGGTAGAGGATCCATATCTATCTCTGAGTGGATCTAGAACTGCATTCATATCTCCTCCTATAACCCAAATAGAATGTTGCCAATCGGAAATTAGATTTGAGATTCTGCAAAAGAAAGTGGACTGGTCTGAATTTGGTGCACAGACATTGAGAAGTGATACTGAACTGTCGTTAATAATTCCATGAACTGCCTTCAAAGTCTTTTTGAGTGTTAGTGTGTTGAAAATTAAATATTTTGTGAAACAAAAGCGGGACACTTTTTGTTTTATCTGTAGCAGATGCATGATATGATTGTGAGTGTGATTTTCCCCAGTATTTGGGTATTGAATTTTTTTTAAAGTGGGTTTCCTGTATCATGACAATATCTGCTCCCAGTCTATGGTATTCCTGAAGGGCTACCCCCTTTTAACAGGCTCATTTAAGCCTTATGCATTATGTGAAATTATTTTAATGACCATGACTCACCTGGTGCTGAGATAGAGGAAAGAGACTGAGGATATCAACTGGGACACGAGGAGCAAGAGACTGAGATCTATTAATTAAGGGACGATTCCCGGAGAAAAATATGGATATGGGAAAAAAAAGACAAAAATAAGTCAGAGCAGGATAAATCAGACTTAGACAATTTATGCAACAACTTTGTGATCTAAAATTAGATTCATAGTTAACTAGCTTACTGGTACCTCAAAGGAGATGGGCACTTTTGTTATAGTAACTACGTAAGTGAGTATAGATATATTTCTATGGTATACTAGGGAAGAGAAAGAAAAGGAAGAAAAAGAGAAAAGAAATTAAAAGTAGAAATATCAGTAAGTTAAATTATTTAGAGGAGAGCAATAGCTGTCCTCTTAACTTTAATGGGTGAGACAACTAGTATCCAGAACAATGAATACCGAGACGGTTGGCCTAAAAATTAAACTATATTTACGGCCTATAGGGGCACTTTTAAAATATTTGATAACATTATAAGTGACATTGCAAGATAAAACGTATGTGTAAACAGGCATATAACTGCAGAAAAAGGAGATAAATGATAGGTAGCACTTCAGGCTACTTCCAATATGTAGACCAATATGCTTAAGTGAAGTCCCCTAGTATTAATATGTCCATTAGACAAATAATGAGAGGCATATTTAGGTTGTTGTAGTAGCTCGGCTTCTCGGACCTCGCCTCTGTTGATTCAGGAGGAGGGTTTACATTTTCTGGTAGCCGAATGTTCCATGAAGATAGAAGTGTAACTCCTTCTTCGAAAGATCGAATGGTGTACAATTTCCCCTTCTTGGAGATATTCAGCCGGAAAGGAAAGCCCCAGGTGTATTTCCAACCTCTGGCTAGTACAAGTTCCAGAATGGGTTTTAACGTCAATCTCTTAGATAGGGTTGTTGCAGACAAATCTGAGTAGATACTTGGTTGGCAGCCTTCTACTTCAGGTATAACGGTTCTAGCCACTCTCATAAATTTGTCATTGCGGGAGATATCTCACAGACTCAGGGAGGTTCCTTATGGGGACATTTTGTCTATGGGATCTGTTCTCTAAATCTTCTTGGACAGACTGTTGAAAAGACTTTTCCTCCTTCATTAGGACCATCTCCTCCTCAAGTCGCGTATGTGCATGAAGAAGATCATTGTAATTGTCCTCCAGTAGCATTGTTTTGGAGTCTACTGCCTTCATCTCCGTAGACATTTCCATTGCCACCTTTTGAATTCTTACTGTCTGTGGCGACTTTAATATGTGTTTGAACCCTGTGGAAGATGAGAAACTTCCTAAGGATTCTAGTATTGAACCGGCTCTATTACGAAAAGCTAAATAGTTTTATGATATATTGATACATGGAGGTCCCTACACTCCGGAGAAAGGGATTACACACATTATTTGCACAAACATGCATCATGTGCCAGGCTGGACTATATTTTTTCCAATGAATTAAGCTTTATGTACTTAGATAGCGTAGACATTAAGCTGACCTTAAGAACGAACGGACCTAAGCCCATAGCTTAATGCCCCTATCCTTTGACTAACTGCTGAATATACCAAATAGTCAAATGGTGCAGCTTCTAATAGAATTTAGGAGGGATATTGCTAATGGGAGGAATTTAAAAGAGGAATCATTCTCTATTGGGACAACTTTATATACAGCATTTATATTATACGTTTCAATACAAGCAATATAGCTCATATTTATACCAATGCTCATATTAGTGCTGGTATAGACCTTTGTAACCATTTATGTTGACAATTAAGAGCAACTCCTCAGTACCTTACCAATTGCACTTTATAATGCATAATAGTGCAATATTTCACTGCAGCACCTTACTGCAGCACTTTTTGCACTTAGCACCTTCACTTTTGCACCAGTCACGTTTTACTGGTACATATATATTTTTCTTTCAGCCACTTTCTATATGGTCTGCACCAATGCTTATATGCTGATTATTTTTTAAATCAATGGAGATTTTTATTATATTCCAATAGTAGGTCCGACTGTGTGTCTCTCTTTATTTTTATTAACAAATATTTTAAAATGATTTAATAAAAGTTATATTTTAAATGTTTTTGCCCATTCAATTGAGATCAGAACAGGGAGTGCCCCAATACAAATGAGATCAGGTTTATCTTCCCCTTTTTCATGTATTTCTAATGGAACCCAAGAGGGTGGCCCGCACTCCCCAGTCTTATTTTCTCTACTGAGTGATCCGTTGGTTCAAGCGATTAGAAGTTTAGAAGCGATTAAGGGTATTAGGATAGGATCAAGCATACATAAAACATCTCTATCTGCAGACGACATGGTGATATCAGTGGAGAATCCGTTGGGTTCTCTGGGGTCTCTCCATGAATTGATTGACGAATTTAGTAACATATCCAACTACAAAATTAATATTTTTAAATCTGAAGCTTTGGCAACTTATCTCTAGCAGAAATAGAGTCTGAAATAAAATTTTCAATATAAATGTCAGAATAAGATCAAACATTGTGTCTCTATTTTTATTAACAAAGATTTTAAAAGTATTTAATAAAAGTTATATTTTAAATGTTTTTGCCCATTCAATTGAGATCAGAACAGGGTGTGCCCCAATTCAAATGAGATCTGTTCTATCCTCCCCTTTTTCATTTAATTCTAATGTAACCCTATATTTGTCTCCTAAGACTTATATTAGAGGAATCTTCATAAAGTCAAAATCACAAATGCTCAAAGATAGGGGTAGAACGTTGAGGGAGCTGTACATAGACCTGGTTTAATTAGATAGAAAACATAAGGGCAGTCTAGATAGGAACATACTTAAGGAAATTAGAACTATTCAGTCATCAATTAAAACAATTAAGCAAAAAAATGCTGACAAAGCAAGATTGAAATTCCTACAGAGATGATATGTTTGGGAAAATAAAGCAGGAAAGGATTTAGTACATAAAATAAAACCAAGAAATTTATACAAGCGCCTGGATAAACACATCAGAAACTTCTTGTCCATAAAAGATTTAAATCTATTAAATGAAGAAATTAAGGAAGACGAAGTAGAGAGGGTAATTGGAAGTTTGAAGATTGACTCATCTCCCGGACCTGATGGTTTTAATAAGCATTACTATAAATTGTTCCATAGAGAAATAGTGAGTGAATTGGTGAAGACGTTCAATGAGATTAAGAATTCAGGGAGAGCTCCTAGCGAAATGCTAGAAGCTGTTATAGTTAACATACCAAAGTTAGATTCTGAATTTCCAGAATGTAAGAACTTTGTCTAATCTATCTCCTGAATAATGACATAAAAATGTATTCGAAAATATTAGCTCAGAGATTGAATAAAATAATTCACTCGCTAGTTCATATAGATCAAACAGGCTTTATAATAGAGAGATAAGGAACTTCAAATATTAGAAGACTATTAAATCTGATTGTTTTTCTCAAAAAGAGTAATACCCAGCGTGACAAGGCTTGCTGCACAGCCCTGTTCATCAATAATATTTTGGACACCAGGGGGAGTCCTAATCGCCTTTGTCGATCCCTACTCCCATAGAGAGACAGCAGAGACTTCTGGGCTCTGGTTTACTTTTTATTGTGCAGACAAAATATAAGTGAAAATAGCTTAATGCAGCACAAAACAAAAATCTACGGACTAGCTCACAGCTTAGTTCCCTCACTAGCTCTGAAAGCCGCTTTTCGGTTCTAAGGTAACACAGTCCTTTTTATTGCTTGCATGGAGGGGTGAGGTCCTGGCCCACCCACTCTGCAGGTACCCCAACCTCCAGGGACCCTTGATACACTCTTTTAGTGGAGCTTATAAAACTTAACTTTGCAGACTTCTCCCTGGGGTATATGCAAAAGCCTGGAATAGTACATTCTTTCTTTAGTACCTCTCCAGGCTTTTCTCCAAACTCTGGTGTGGTCCCGACTTTGCGGTAGCTCCTCTGAAAAAATCCTTTTATTTAAATGGCTATAATAAACTCAGTCAGACTTTCTCTGTCAGGCCTCCTCATTGCAAGCAGCTTGCCCCCTGTGAGACTACAGTTACTCTGCAGGCTCCAAAACACTTTCCACCTCTGTAGTCCAACTCTGGCAGCTCATGGTAAACAAAAACTTACCGAGTTTCAGTCTCCCTCTGCCTTTCTGGTCTCAAGTAGGACCTGTCACTTGTAGCTCCAGGAAACAGCAGTGCAGCACTCCATACACAGCTGACAGCTCCTTCTGCTAGCTGTACTTTATAGACTCATTGCAGCTTGTGTCCTTTGCAAGGCCTCAAAACCTCTGGCTGCAGCTTCCACACTCAGCTCACACCAGTTTGGCCAGAGCCTAATACGCAGCCCTCCCCATGTCTGCTTTCCAGGCTTTAAAGTGAAGATGCACCTGGACCAATTAGGAGTTCTCCAGGAGTGTAACTCCTTCCCTCCTGTCAAGAACTCTTTACACTCTTTACTTGGCACCATCCTCTAGGGGCAAACGGTCACACATCCTCCTCCTCAGCTCAACAACATGGTATTGAGCGACATGCTGAGAGGCCGTAAACTTGGCACACGGCAACAACATGGCGTAGAAAGCACTGTAGTTCAAGGTTGACACACTGCCATCTCTCGTGCAGTAACCCCTGCATCCTGTAGAGCCACTCGCCACTCAAGAACTCTTTGCCAAAACATTCCTCCTCTGTGCCGTCTGCATTGAGGTATGAGGCTGCTATTGAGTGGCCACTTGTAAATCCATCTTCTCGCTATCCTCACATTCTACTACACAGCAGCTCACAAGGTCTGTCACTACCGCCTGCAACACCATGGCACACATCCCATCCTGAACGATGAAGTTCCCGGTTTTGTTTGGACCGTAGGCTTTCAAGAAGCAAGGCAAGAAATACTACTCAAATCGATTGCCAGTGACTTCTTCCAAGGTGTCTTCTATGGGTAGCCCCTGAACTTGTTTGCCATCCTTCACATCAGGACATAGCTGGATACTGATATTTCCAAGCTGCAATCTCAGGTTGTTTCCTACAACTCTGTTCTTCCAGACCTTCTCATCTGAGCAGGTGTCATCCAAAAGAACAATACATAGAGCTTCTCATCTCTTTTTCCCTTTCAGAAGAACCGTGTCTGCTCGGAACAATTGAAGCTCAGCCGTTTTGACCTAAGACTGCAACACCATACTGTTATCCTCATTGATAGCGTCATCTACAATGAACCAATTGGGACGGTTCTTCCATTTCAACATTGTTGCGGGGAGGTCATCTGTTTTGGAATCTGAGCTTGAGGTCCTGGCCCGGCCTGGAATGGTTTATTTTGGTGTCTCCCTAACACGTGCTGGTGTCTCCGCGCTCCCCAAGAACTCAGAGTTCTCCACTTCTGGCGGTCCCAAGTCCATCTCACAAACCACTTCTGGGCAACTCCAGACACTCTGATTCTCTTTGAAGCTTTGAACTAGAGTGTTTTGTTTTACAGTAAGGATCAGGACTTCTTTATTCACTAGAGAACTGTGCAGCTTCTGCGCTTCATCTTGCCTACGACATCTTTCTCGTTCTGTGCTTTTAGCTTGGATAAGGTATGGGATAAGGTTTGACTTCTTTTTCTCTCTTCAACATTTCCACATTACTCTGTGGTTCCTCTAATGTCTCTAGATGGGGGTTGGTGTCTGGCTCAGGTAACAACTGACTCTCTAGTATCAGTCTGTGTACCCCTTGGTCAAGCTCTGTAACATTCTGAGCTTGTTGGGCTCCTTTCCTCAGCACTTTAGGTAGAGTCTCCAACTCTCTCTTATTAGGTTCCCCATCTTCATTCTTATAGTTGTTATGAGATGGCAACTTTTCAGGCTGTTTCACTTCCAGCTTTTCCTCCCAATTAATTTTGCACTTCGGCAAGCTGTCTGGTGCCCAGGATTTAGGCAGAGAGATTATCTGGCTCTTCCTGTTCCAAGCGGTCCCATTGACTGGCTGGAAATTCTCACCAGACTGGATCAGCTTCCTATCAACATCTTATTTCTGTTCTGGTATGGTTTCCTTAATAGGCTCCACCAGCATATCCCTTCCCAGGGCTGTGTCTACCTCTTGGATCTGCACCTCAACCGTCTCATGGTTCGAACCTAATGGAACCCAAGAGGGTGGCCCGCACTCCCCAGTCTTATTTTCTCTACTGAGTGATCCGTTGGTTCAAGCGATTAGAAGTTCAGAAGCGATTAAGGGTATTAGAATAGGATCAAGCATACACAAAACATTTCTATTTGCAGACGACATGGTGATATCAGTGAAGAATCCGTTTGTTCTCTGGGGTCTCTCCATGAATTGATTGAAGAATTTAGTAACATATCCAACTACAAAATTAATATTTTGAAATCAACTTGTCTCTAGCAGAAATAGACAGTTTGAAATCAAATTTTCAATATAAATGGCAGAATAAGATCAAACATCTAGGCATTGATATATATGCTAACTTGAAACAAGTGATCATGCAGAATTTTCAACAACTATATATCAAAATAAATAATAATTTTCCTGATTAGAAAAATAATATAATGTCGTGGTCATGGCGAATAGCGGCGGTAAAGATGTGTATCTTGCCAAAAATTATGTATTTGCTGTGCAGCTTCCCGATATGGGTCCCAGCGTATATTATTAATAAATTCCAGATCCTAATAGATAAATACATTCACAATCATAAAAGAATGAGAATAAAGAGAGTATATATGTTATGTGACTTTGAACGAGAAGACGTGGCAAACCCGATGATTAAAAACTATCAACAAGCTATACAAATGTCTCAACTAGTATTATAGACACAGCCATCTGTTCTATTTATTTGGACTCCAATTGAGAACTTTGAACTAGAATCTGGGGAATTAAATGTATTGCTTTTTCAGACAGAAGCAGAGTTTAAAGAAAGTAAATTAGGAGTATGCTCCATGGTAAAAAATCACAAGTGGTGGTGTAAACGTAATGCTCTTTTCTCTCTTATGCCCCATAACTAGCCCTAATACTCCTTTGGCTTCCTTAACTAAATTATTTGACTCAAGCCTGCTCAGTTTACTAACAGGTAAGGGAGTCCATAATTTAAAAGATTTATATGATGATAAGAAGCTAAAGAAGTTTCAAGAATTATCAAATACATTTTCAATATCTAAAAACTACTGGCTGGAATATATTAAATTACAAAAGCTACTAATATCATCTCCCTTCTATATGGAGGAGATAAGGAAGCTGACTTTGAGGCCCTAATACTATCTGAAGATAAAACTCATTTAGTTGCCAAGTGCTATAAGATTATTAAGAAACAATACCAACTGGAGAAACCTTTCAATTGGAGGCTATGGGGAAATGAATTGGACGCCTCATTGCATATACAGGGAGTGCAGAATTATTAGGCAAATGAGTATTTTGACCACATCATCCTCTTTATGCATGTTGTCTTACTCCAAGCTGTATAGGCCTGAAAGCCTACTACCAATTAAGCATATTAGGTGATGTGCATCTCTGTAATGAGAAGGGGTGTGGTCTAATGACATCAACACCCTATATCAGGTGTGCATAATTATTAGGCAACTTCCTTTCCTTTGGCAAAATGGGTCAAAAGAAGGACTTGACAGGCTCAGAAAAGTTAAAAATAGTGAGATATCTTGCAGAGGGATGCAGCACTCTTACAATTGCAAAGCTTCTGAAGTGTGATCATCGAACAATCAAGCGTTTCATTCAAAATAGTCAACAGGGTTGCAAGAAGCGTGTGGAAAAACCAAGGCGCAAAATAACTGCCCATGAACTGAGAAAAGTCAAGCGTGCAGCTGCCACGATGCCACTTGCCACCAGTTTGGCCATATTTCAGAGCTGCAACATCACTGGAGTGCCCAAAAGCACAAGGTGTGCAATACTCAGAGACATGGCCAAGGTAAGAAAGGCTGAAAGACGACCACCACTGAACAAGACACACAAGCTGAAACGTCAAGACTGGGCCAAGAAATATCTCAAGACTGATTTTTCTAAGGTTTTATGGACTGATGAAATGAGAGTGAGTCTTGATGGGGCAGATGGATTGGCCCGTGGCTGGATTGGTAAAGGGCAGAGAGCTCCAGTCCGACTCAGACGCCAGCAAGGTGGAGGTGGAGTACTGGTTTGGGCTGGTATCATCAAAGATGAGCTTGTGGGGCCTTTTCGGGTTGAGGATGGAGTCAAGCTCAACTCCCAGTCCTACTGCCAGCTCCTGGAAGACCCCTTCTTCAAGCAGTGGTACAGGAAGAAGTCTGCATCCTTCAAGAAAAACATGATTTTCATGCAGGACAATGCTCCATCACACGCGTCCAAGTACTCCACAGCGTGTCTGGCAAGAAAGGGTATAAAAGAAGAAAATCTAATGACATGGCCTCCTTGTTCACCTGATCTGAACCCCATTGAGAACCTGTGGTCCATCATCAAATGTGAGATTTACAAGGAGGGAAAACAGTACACCTCTCTGAACAGTGTCTGGTAGGCTGTGGTTGCTGCTGCACGCAATGTTGATGGTGAACAGATCAAAACACTGACAGAATCCATGGATGGCAGGCTTTTGAGTGTTCTTGCAAAGAAAGGTGGCTATATTGGTCACTGATCGGTTTTTGTTTTGTTTTTGAATGTCAGAAATGTATATTTGTGAATGTTGAGATCTTATATTGGTTTCACTGGTAAAAATAAATAATTGAAATGGGTATATATTTGTTTTTTGTTAAGTTGCCTAATAATTATGCACAGTAATAGTCACCTGCACACACAGATATCCCCCTAAAATAGCTAAAACTAAAAACAAACTAAAAACTACTTCCAAAAATATTCAGCTTTGATATTAATGAGTTTTTTGGGTTCATTGAGAACATGGTTGTTGTTCAATAATAAAATTAATCCTCAAAAATACAACTTGCCTAATAATTCTGCACTCCCTATACTGTACAGTGGATATAAAAAGTCTACACATGTCAGGTTTCTGTGCTGTAAAAAAATGAGACAAAGATAAATCATTTCTTTTTCCACCTTTAATGTGACCTATAAACTGTACAACTCAATTGAAAAACAAACTGAAATCTTTTAGGTGGAGGGAAGAAAAATAAAAAATAAAAATAATGTGGTTGCATAAGTCTGCACACCCTCTTATAACTGAGGATGTAGCTGTGTTCAGAATTAAGCAATCACATTCCAAATCATGTTAAATAGGAGCCAGCATACACCTGCTATCATTTAAAGTGCCTCTGTTTAACCCCAAATAAAGTTCAGCTGCTCTAGTTGGTCTTTCCTGAAATTTTCTTAGTTGCATCCCACAGCAAAAGCCATGGTCCACAGAGAGCTTCCAAAGCATCAGAGGGATCCCATTGTTAAAAGGTATCAGTCAGGAGAAGGGTACAAAATAATTTCCAAGGCATTAGATATACCATAGAACACAGTGAAGACAGTCATCATTACGTGGAGAAAATATGGCACAACAGTGACATTACCAAGAACTGGAACTCCTTCCAAAATTGATGAAAAGACGAGAAGAAAACTAGTCTGGGAGGCTACCAAGAGGCCTACAGCAACATTAAAGGAGCTGCAGGAATATCTGGCAAGTACTGGCCGTGTGGTACATGTGACAACAATCTGCCATATTCTTCATATGTCTGGGCTATGGGGTAGAGTGGCAAGACGAAAGCCTTTTCTTACAAAGAAAAACATCAAAGCCAGGCTACATTTTGCAAAAACACATCTGAAGTGTCCCAAAAGCATGTGGGAAAAGGTGTTATGGTCTGATGAAACCAAGGTTGAACTTTTTGGCCATAATTCCAAAAGATATGTTTGGCGCAAAAACAACACTGCACATCACCAAAAGAACACCATACCCACAGTGAAGCATGGTGGTGGCAGCATAATGCTTTGGGGCTGGTTTTCTTCAGCTGGTGTTATGGACTAAAATCCATATAAAATGCATTTATGTTTGTGTCCTACTTATATATCTTATCTTTGCAGTATTATCACGTAACCAAAGCTTTATTAATATTGCTGAATCATTGGGAACTCTAAGATGGAGGATTAATCACTTCCTTTTGCAAGATGTCGGTAACATCATATCCTGACAGCAGTAAGATGACATTCATATCCGTTACCAAATAAGGATGTGAGCCCCACCAACCTTCCGGGGCCAATCAGAAGTTTCACTTAAACTGGCCATAATGACATCAGATCCGAAACCTAATAGGAATATGTGCCCCGCCGCCTTCCGGAACCAATCAGAGGCCTTACTTAGACTGGTGTTCACCAAGATGCAACATTTATCTGATTACTAAAAATGTTATAAATATGACAGCTGGTTTTAATAAATGATGGGCGTGAGAGAAAGCTTTATACCAGAACTATATATTGGTAATTTGGCCAGGGACAGATATCTCTAAGAACTATTTTGGTTATTCTCCAAAACAAATTGGCCTCCAACTGTGGGGCTTGAGGTTTAACTGAACCTGCAGCGGGACGCAAGGGATCCGGATGGAGCCTACAGGAGCGGGCGGAGCCTGATCAACTCCGGTACACGGTAAGGACACAGTTAGCACCTTGACCGTGTAAAACCTGTTCCTGGGACTCAGCCCGTCATCCAGACCTGCTGTGGGCGAAGTGTCAAAGTACAGGTAATAACTTGCCTCAAGTCCATTATGAACCCTGTACCAGTGATATCTGTCACCTGTGTATGACTGTTGAGAGTGTAGGTTGAGTGATTGAGATTTCTTAGATATTGTGTTCAAGGACATACATGTTTACGTGCAGCAGGTTTCAGGGACGGATTGGGTAGTGTCCGAATAACACTATAGCCCTGAAATAGCTGTACGTACAGACGTACATATGCATACCTTTCTTTAGGAGGGTCTATGCATGTTGGATAGCCGAGTATCTCTTTGGGGTGATTCTGTTCGTGCCTTGGTAACGTGATGAACCTGGGAGATATCTATCACACACACTTAGGTGTAAGAGCATGTATGTGGGATGCAGACTTCAGGGACGGATTTTTTTTTTTTTTGTATAATTCTCTGAAGGCGTCAATTTTAACACACGACGGTGTGAGATTTTGAACTGCAATATTTTAAGAGTCAGAAATGTTCTGCAGAAATTGATAAATATCACTGTGACCTGTTATTGCTGGTTGTGATGCATGTTTTAAGGAGAAATGTAGTTTAGAATTTCTCTCCCTGTAAAAGCTGATTTCTGTGCAGTGTGTGTGACATTCAAGGTCGAAGCACATCTGTGAAAAGAATTTACTCTCTCCTCCCATCTCGTTAATTCTTTTTAAGGACGTATTTTAGTTAAGAGAATTTTTTCTATGTTTAAGGTCGTATGAAATAACTGTCATGTTTCTGTTCATGTTTTAATGATGATGTTAGATTTTTTTACTTAACAGTATGTGAAATGATGTTTGTGTAAAAGTAGGAGTGTCCCGGGAGGAGATTGACACCCATCTTAAAGGCAAACAACATTTTCTATACCACCTCTGCTGGAGTCAGTGCCCTGTATCCACTACTTCTTGGCAATATTAATCCTTATTAAACAGTAAGATATAAGAGACATTCAGTATTTCATTAAGCTTTACTATAAAAGGAAAAGTAAACGCAATGTTGCTTTAGGATATGTTTTACTCTGAGACAATTTCTGTATCATATGCTGCTATGTTGTGATATTGCTGACTATGATGTATGTTTAATAATTAAATGTGATGTTATTCTCTTCCATAATCTTGTGTCTATCTAAATCACTTGTCATTATACACTACACTCTCTGCTATCCCTTTGCCAGTAGTGCGTGGTTACACACTACAATCTAATGGTCCCCCGGAGGGCGGTAACTATTGTCTGAGTTTAGGGAAGACGTATGAAGTGATTTTCATTTCATAGCAGTCGAGCACTTCAGACAAAAATATCTACTTGTTCCTCTTTTCTCTCACCTCTCTCCCTCTCAGACAACTGGTCTGCTTGTTCCTCTTCTCTCTCACCTCCCTACTTCATCTTGTCTGCCTTCTAACACTAGCTTGTGTTATACTTAGGACAGGAAGATGGGACAGAAACAGACTAAATTGAATATTGAGGGCATGTTGGCTCAGGATGTGGTGAAGAAAAGAGGGGGAGAGGCCGTGGTAATTAAATCTAAAAAGTTGTTTAAAGTGTGTGGATTCACAAATATTGTGGGAGGACATCTGAGGGCAGAAGAGTGGCGGAAAGTGTTGAGAAATAATAGAGGACAGTTACAAGATTGTGGTTTATTACCAAATGCAGAGGTATGGTACAGAGTGGCTAAAGAGATTAAACAGGAAGGTTGGACAGAGGAAAAGGTTGAAATGAATGGACAGGAAATGTATGTGTATTATGCTCCATGTGAATCAGCCAGCTCCTTACCTACGACTATTATACCCTCCGCACTTCAAACACCCTGCACACCACAACCACTGCCCTTTGCAGAACAAAAACATTCCACCCAGCCACAGCTCCAAAATGACGCTCACACACACTCTAAGGAGGGGTCCTGTTACCCTCTGAACCCTCCCATTAAGATGATAGCGGCGCCCACTCAGGAAGGTCTACCTGTCATACCGAACGCCCCCTTGGTGAATACGTCCCTTTATCCTGTATTGACTGCTAACGGAACTATGTATACTCCATACTCGATGTTCCCAGTCGTGCCAAGGGCACCGGCGACAGACGCTTCCACTCCTCCCCTTTTCAGAGACAGTCAGACATAAATGATATCTCATTACTCCCTACTACCGCAGGCCGTCCTAAAAATGACAGTGTGGATGGGGAGGATGAGATAAAAGTAGGAGAGAGTGCGAAGGAGTGGAGGAGTAAGACCCTGGGCTCAGGAATGAACCAACGTAGAGGGCATAATAGAAATAGTACAGCGAGTCTAATGTATGTTGCATTCACACCGACACAAGCCATCTCCCTCATAAACACATTGCCCGACCCTGAGAAGCAGCCTATGCCTTTCTACAGAAAGATATCACAAATACAGAAGGCATATGCTGCAGCATGGAGAGACTTGGTTAGTTTGTGCGAAATCAGAGCAGGAGATTCATACTGGCCCATAATGCAAAAGACAATAGACCCGTATGATATGCCACGTGAGACAACTGACTATGAATCAGGTGAAATATTCTGTGAACTACTAAGAGCCTGGGCGTAGGATAAATTGGCAGATCAGGCTGTTAATCTGCAGGATATTAAACAGGACAGAGACGAATCAGTAGAAAAGTTTCACTCACGACTCACACAGGTGTTCACAGACCTCGGCTTCAGCCCACACAATAAGACACACACACAGATGCTAAGTACAGCTTTTGTGATAGGGCTAAAGGAATCTATAAAGAAAGGTCTATTGACTTCCAGACCAGAATATAGAGTGTTACCATTAGACACGCTGTTACTTGTTGCAAAAGGACTGGAGTCTGTAGAAAATGCACGCCCTACATCATCAACGTACAAAAAACCTGCCGCTCTCATGGTGACCACTGAGGAACCGGCATACAAAGGGGAGAAGAAGGAAACACGGCGGTGTTTCAATTGTAACAAGATTGGGCACATCAGCAAGAATTGTAAGATGTCTAGAAAGCAGAGGACAAAGCAGCAGGGGGATGTCACTAAAGAGGAGCAGGGGGGCCAAAGCACAGCATAGGACAGTGGTGAGCCTGTGTCACTATCTCCTGCTATGGCAGTATCTTCAGGGGATAGCGGACTAGGACCTCAAGCTATTGTAACATTACCAATAGAAGGGATCCCTACCACCTTCCTAGTAGACACAGGTGCAGCCAGAAGTGTCCTAAGACAACAAGATCTGCCCGACACATCTTACCTGTCTGGCATTGATGTTGCTTGTGTAGGAGTTGACGGTATCCCCTCTTCCAATAAGTTGACTCAACCCCTACAAATAGGCACATTCCCAGACCTGCTTGCTAGATTTGTAGTGTCCTCCACATGCCCAATGAACTTATTAGGTGCAGACGTGCTTTCCCGCTTGCAAGCATCCATCTTGTTTACCCCGGATGGGACTATACAAGTGTCCTCGCCTTTAACAATTACTGACACGTCAGCACTCTGCTCACTACCAATATTACTTCACTTAGATGCGAAAAAAGACAATAGACAAGGCCCGGCCAACATCTTGGATAAGATTCCGGCAACCCTCTGGTCACATGGTCCGGAAGATATTGGGCATTTAAAGGTGCCTCCAGTCATAGTAAAGTTGAAGCCTGGAGCTGAATTACCACGAAAACCCCAGTATCCTCTGAAGCCAGCACAGATTGATGCAATTACACAGCAGATAGAGAGCCTGTTGAGACAGGGGGCGTTAGTGCGGTGTACGTCACCATGTAACACGCCCCTCTTCCCAGTGAAAAAGAAATCCAAGAAAGGAGAGCCAGTAAAATACCGTATGGTACAAGATTTGCGGGCAGTCAATGAAGCAACCATATTGGACACTCCCATAGTACCTAACCCACACACTCTCCTCTCTGGAATACCTCCAACAGCAGCATACTTTACCGTAGTGGATCTGGCAAATGCCTTCTTTAGCATTCCTCTAGATCCTTCATGTCAGTATCTCTTTGCATTTACACATGATCATAATCAATTTACATGGACTGTCATGCCTCAAGGAGCACAGAATTCTCCTAGTCAGTTTGCTAAGGCCATGGGTCTAATCCTTGAATCTTGGCAACTGGGAAACCCTGATGTTGTACTTCTGCAATATGTTGATGACCTCTTACTCTGTGCTGAAGACCTTCCTACAGCTACACGGTTTACTGAGACATCTAGCAGAACAAGGGTGCAAGGCATCCAGAGAGAAATTACAGTGGTGTCAGGAGACTGTCATATTCCTGGGACATTGCCTTTCCAAAGGAGTGCGTCATCTCACACGCAGCCGTGTTAGGGCAATAGAGGAAATGCCTGTACCAGAAGGACACAGACCCCTCCACGCTTTCCAAGGTCTCATATCCTATTGCAGAGCATGGATCCCAGAAGCCTCTCTCCTGATGCAGCCCTTGTATGATGTCCTGAAGATTGAACCCTTTCAGATGACTCAGATAGCCCTAAATAACTTGTACTCTCCGAAACAGACTATCTCCTCAGCCCCTGCATTAGGGCTACCCAACTATGACCTACCATTTAAGCTGTTTATATCAGAAAAGGAAGGACATGCAATGGGAGTCTTGACACCATGGAAATAGACAACGCCCCATTGGCTACTTCTTATGTCATCTGGATGCTGTAGCAAGAGGATGCCCTTCTTGCCTTAAGGCAGTATTTGCAGCTCATGCCTTACTGGATAAGACAAGTGACATAGTCCTTGGATATCCCTTGACAGTTCTTGCTCCACATGACATTGCTGCTATCATAAATCAGACGCAGCCAAAACACCTGACAGCAGCTAGACACCTCCGTCTCCAATGTTCACTGCTCCTGCCAGATAATGTCACCTTACAGAGGTGTTATGTGCTTAATCCAGCCACTCTCTTGCCATTTCCTGAGGGGGGAGATGAGGAAGATGGACATTTCTGGTATAGTTTGAACTTGGATCAGGAGTCAAACTTAAGCTCGGATGTAAAAAGTCACTTACTGGGACGCCTAGTCAAGAAGACAGAAACAGATGAAACACAAGACTCTCTACATTGTACGCTGTGGAACAAACAAACACCGGGACGAGATCTTCAATATGAAGCGAAGCTTATGAAATTGAAGCAAGTCACGTTAAAACTGATGACATTGTATAATGATGCAATAGGGGATAGCGCACTCACGGTAGAGCTTCCTTTTGAAGCAGAATTGCTCTATAAACATTGGGATACAGCTGTCCCACACATAGCATTAACAAAGTCTGCACAGAGTACATGGAGCTCATTGGGGACTGCGCTGAAATGGTGGGAGTCCGCAGATGAAGATGAACTAGAAGCAGAAGGAATAACAAAACAAACCCTCAACTGGCATGTGAATAGCTTTCCCAAAGTACAGGCTGAAGACCCATATGCGGCTCCAAGATCAGTAAACCCACCTCATGACTGTCTTCAGCAAATGGAAATGGAGACCTCACACCTTGCGAATGTAAAAGAACTTGCCCTGACAGACCCAGACATCACTCTGTATGTGGATGGATCAAGGTATGCTGATGAGAATGGAAAATATCACACAGGATACGCTGTGACTACGGAAAAAGATGTGATACGAGCCTTCTCACTACCTCCCTCCATGTCAGCACAAGAAGCAGAGTTGATTGCATTGACTAAGGCCTGTGAGATTGCAGCAGGACGGCGACCTAACATCTATAGAGACTCAAGATATGCTCTAGGAGTGACTCAAGACTTTGGAATAATCTGGAAAGCCAGAGGGTTTATGACAGCTGCAGGCACCCCAGTAAAGCATGATAAAGCCATACGTGAACTGATGGATGCGTTAGCACTCCCAGAAGAAGTAGCCATACTGAAGGTGAAGGCACATGGGAAGCTAAACTCAAATGAAGCACGAGGAAATCATCTAGCAGATCAAATGGCTAAGAAGGCAGCAATGATATCACAGGAAATGGACAAGAAAGAGGAGAAGAAAGACATAAATATCTACACAATGCAGACTTTACCTACAGATTTGAAACTACTCAAAGAATTGCAGAAGAATGCAGATCCAGAAGAAGTAAACAAGTGGAAAGCAAAGGGAGCAATCCTTAAAGATGGATTGTATGTTGATAATCTGAGATTGTGTTTACCAAAGAATCTCTATCCAGCAACAGTACAGTGGGCCCACGGACCGGCACACTTGTCAAAGACCCTCATGAACGCTCTAATAGACAAGTACTATATGGCCCCAGGCATAACTACACTTACGAGCAACTATTGCAAGTCCTGTAGCATTTGTGCTAAATGTAATACAGGCCGAACTGAGAAACCCCCACAGAAGCATTTAGCAAAATCTTTGTATCCATTCCAGAGGATACAAATTGACCACATACAGATGCCAAAAAGTGGCCGGTATGAATATGCATTGGTCATTGTAGACATGTTCTCAGGATGGCCAGAAGCGTACCCAGTCACAAATATGACTGCAAAGACCACAGTGAAGCGGTTACTAACAGAGGTCATCTGCAGATATGGGGTCCCTGAAGTAATTGAAAGTGACCAGGGACCAGCTTTCACTGCAATCTTAGCTAAAGAAATATGGACAGCTCTAGGAGTGACACTATCTTTTCATACACCCTACCATCCCCAGAGTAGTGGGAGGGTGGAACGTATGAATGGGACTTTGAAGTCTAGAATGCTAAAAATGTCACAAGAAACTGGTATGCCGTGGCCTGAGAGCCTTCCTATAGCTTTGTTCAGTGTCAGGTATACCCCTAGAGGAAAACATGCTTTATCTCCTCATGAGATCTTATTTGGGTCTGCTCCTAGATTAGGATGTTATTTCCCTCAGCAATTGCAGTTGAAATCTGATGTACTTGTTGACTATGTGATAGCCTTGTCCACAGCACTGACTAAAATCCATGCACAAGTGTTCTCTTCTATTCCAGATCCGGAGGTAGATACTGGCACACACCAACTACTTCCTGGAGATTGGGTTCTGGTCAAGAGGTTTATGAGGAAAACCCCACTGGAACCCAGATACGAAGGTCCTTTCCAAGTCCTACTGATCACAACCACTTCGGTTAAGTTGGAAGGGAAACCTACTTGGGTCCACGCGTCACATTGCAAAAAGGTTGCTCCTCCTGATGAACAGGAACCAACACAATGAGTATAACTCAGTGTTTTATCTTGTTTCTCACAGTATTCTTGAACAATGCACAACATGTAACTATTACAAAATGTGAAGATGGAGTCACATTTTGTTATAATTCACTTTCTACACATGTTGCTACATACACCTTTGACTTCTGTGATATTGTTAGATGTCCTACTGTCCATGAACAGTGTGACTTGTATAAATCTTCCCCTAATAAGGCTATATATATATGTGTTGATGGAAAGATTTATGGGAATGCTTATGGGAAAGATTGTCCTACATGGGATATGGTAGGATGGACTACTGGAACACCCTTGGAGTATAGACCTCAGAACGCTGTAGTCAAGAAAGATGACCTAGGAAGATCTCTACTAGATTGTATGACTCTACTAAAGACTGGTAGATGTTTAAATAGTGGCAAAACTAGTTCTAGCATGCAGCTAACTCTGACTATACAAAATCCTAGTCCCATAGATGCTGACACATATTTGATGGGAGCATGGAGTAAGGGGGAGACTACAAAGTTCTCAGGTAAATTTAAGTTAGCAGACTTATACAATTATCCTAACTTACCACTTGTATTACAGATATTACAACCAGGTCCCAAGATCATTGGAACAATGACTGCTAATGGTGATCCAACATATGAAGATACTTTAGCCACTGAAACAGGGTATTCAGATCTCAATGTATGGTTAGAATGGATGAAATATAATGTCCAAGAAAATAACAAAACTAATTGTTATGTTTGTGGCCATGCTAGGCCCCATTTGGGTACTGTTCCACTTACTATACCTTTATTAGAAGAAAAATGTTTCCTGAGCCTGTTTAAAAACACACTCAGTGATGTAAGTAGATGTAAAAAATGGAAAAAGACATATCCTATGATAACTAATAACCCATCCAGGTGAGGGTATAACTATATATCCAGGAAATTATACATGTTATCGTAGGAATGTTTCTTATGGAACTAACTTACAGAGGTTCCCAAGTGTTTTTTGTCAGACATACAGAGATGGATCATCCACATTATTGATTAATCACACACAATCCTTGGGAGATATATATTGGATATGTGGGGACATGAAGCTGAGAGTCAGAATGTCAGGAGTATGGCGGGGAGAGTGTACCTTAGCTAAGGTTATTATGCCACTCCATATTGTCCCAACTTATTATGGTGATCCATCTAGCATTCTTCAAACACAATCTAGAAAGAAGAGAGATACATCATTATCATCCGAACCTAGAGAAAGTTTTGACCCACATGTATATATTGATACTATAGGGGTCCCAAGGGGGGTGCCAAATGAATTTAAAGCTCGCAATCAAGTAGCAGCAGGTTTTGAGTCACTCATACCAATGATTGGAGTAAATAAGAATGTTGCTTGGATTAATTACATTTACTATAATCAGCAACGGTTTATTAATGGCCTTCCAGAATCGCATGGCATTAGATATGATTCTTGCAGAAAAAGGAGGAGTATGTAAAATGCTTCCTGCCACTAGTGCATGTTGCACATATATTCCTGATAATACAGGACCAAACGGTAAGATCACCTTGGCCATAAAGAAACTAGCTGAACTTGGCCAAGAACTAAAAGAAAATTCTGGTACTATAGATAACTGGGATTCATGGTTTAGTTGGATGAATGGTTGGCAAAAGGTTTTGTTACAAGCTGGGATGGCTATCCTTGTTGTCGTAACTCTACTTGCCTTCCTCCTATGCTGTATTATTCCCTGTATGCGTACTTATTTCTCATTTCACTTCACCAACTTAGACTATTGTGTTCTGATCCATCACATAAAATTCAAATTAACAAAACATTGAACTTAAGGCTGTAATGTAACACAATAGGTAAAAAGTCAAGGGGATGAATACTTTTGCAAGGCACTGTAGATGGAAAAATAATGAAAGTCCAACCTGGCAGGAACTTAGAGAAAAGGTTGGAGAATGTTTATCTCCTGGAATGTGGAATTTGTATTTCAAGGTCAGATTAAATGGGCCCTATGGGAAAAATGTCTCTCAATAATTGATGTCAGAACCTTGGGAAACATCTTATCTGAAATTTGGTATTTGAAATTATTGTGCCCTTTGGTGTGCCTTCCCCCTCCCTTCTTGTACCCGCCCTCTCCTTGTGCTGGAGGTTATGTTTTGATTACATCTTGATTATGTTCTGTTTTTTTTTTCTGTTTGTAGTCTTCTTTTTTGTTTTTCTTTGCAACAGATATATGTTCCATGTTATTGTGTATATGGATGCTATTAATTTAAACAAAACAAACTTGTAACATGTTTTTCGAAAAGCTTATGGGAGGCACTTTTATGTATCTAAAGGAAAATACAGATGGTTTAATATGATTAGATGCAAAGTACAATACTCTGTCTTACCTGATTATATTTGTACTCCTTAATTCTTCTAAGTCAGGGATACTGGCTTAATGGTGTATATTGGACATTTATTACTATTTGTAAATTGTTGTTGGAACATGTATTAATGTCTTGTTTTTTTTAATATTTAGTAAAATAAATTTTAAAAAAATGTATAGGATAGGTTTATGACATATTGGAATGTTGGTTCTGTTAGAGTGGGCACCTCTGGGGTTGTAAAACATATCAGATTAGATATCTCACGGAAAGGACATTTGGGAAATTAGTTAAAGGGTGGGCGAAAAAGCCATGTGGTATTTTTATTGTTTTTGTTTAAAAATGTATCAGAATCAAGAATATAGTCTCAGTCTGAGTTGGACATTCCAACAAAAAGAATGCCTGTCTGTTTCTGATGTTATGGTTTAATTCTAATCAATGGGATGTAAGAGTTTATTATTTTTAATAGGCAGTAACTTTGGACTGCGTTTGCACCCTGAGAGGTCCTGAGTTCTCCTAAGGTGTTTTGGCTGGGTACAGAGATCTTGAATAGTAAAAGGCACAACCTAGATAGAAAATTGAGGTGCACGTGGACCCTCAAATTTGGGCCTTAACAATACCATTAAATCACTAATGGCAGTAGTTAAAAACTAGTGAAACTCATTATACAACCATAGAGCTAATGGGGTGCAGGATCCACTATACAGTTATAAAAAGTTAATAAAATAGCCATGCATGTAGATTTAGCTTGAGAAAAACTTAACTTTGTGAATTATGTAATAACTTACTGCTATTTTATGCTGTAGGGTATGCAGCAGTGTATATTAAGGCTGAATGTGATAAGCTTCTCTAACCAATGCATTTTTAATGAGTTTTTGAGGCAGCAAGATAACACCTACACAAGCCATGAACATAAACCAATTTTAGAGCAACTCATATTCTGCTTCTGTCAGAGATATTTCCCTCTTAGACTGCTAGTTTGAGGGAGGGTTTGCTCTCCTATACAGTTCTATTGTTAAGTGATTATTTCAACAGTTAGCCTTTCAACAGAACTGCACATAGATCTTAATTGAATTCACAGTTCCTGACTAACAGCCTTATTAAATTGAGATTCTGTAAATTTAAAAAGGGCTCTATTTAAGCACACAGCATATTTTATTTACAGAAGTTTTTAGTTAGTATAGACCTTGCTTTTGGATAGAAGTTCACCAACTAAAAACTTCTGTAAATAAAATATGCTGTGTGCTTAAATAGAGCCCTTTTAAATTTACTGAATAGCTGTAAATCTATTCGATACAAAGTTCTTCAGTCTCTCTGCTTCAGCACATCTAACTTACTCAGTTTCTTTCTGATTGTTCCACCTGGGAAATCATGGGTCCGTGTTATTCACCACTGGACTAACGTACAAGCAAAATTTCAGAGGCCAGATATTGATTGGCAGACAGCGGACACATGAAAACCGTTTTAAATCCCTTTTTGTTTTATGGCAACTCTCATTTTTATAAAATAAAACATTTAAATTTTCATATACCCAATGCCAATTCAAAATTATATGTTGTTTCCACTGCATAATTGTGTGTTTGTGCCATAAATGTTTATTTTTAAATTTAATAAAAAACAAAAAAAACAAAACAAAAAAAAACTAATTGCTTAATTGTTTTGTTTCTTTACACATTATATACAGAAAATGCAGGATCTACGTAAATCTGAAGGATTTGTAGCCATTGGTAGGAGAAGGAACAGTCTTAATGGGGAGAGATGTGAAAAATTCCAGTATGACAAAATAAATGTCTGTCACTTGGCCAGTTTCCACCCAAAGTCTCTAATCATCTTCTAGCACCACAATCTCCACATTATGCATCCCGTCAGGATGGCTGACTCCCAGGACCTTCCCGTCTCCGAGTTCCATCACCTTTGATCCTCCTTCTGGGTCTGGTGCTGGATCTATCTGGATAATGGTCTGGCCCTCTTCACCTGACCCATCCTGCCCAAGTCCAGAATCCATGGCCACCAGTTCTACAGGGCTCATCACCCCAGTCAGACCTCCTTGGTCCTGCATCCCTGCAGTCAGAACTGCCAGGGCATCACCATCTCCAGTCTTGCCCAACAAAGTAGTATAACGTAGACCACCTAAAGAGAACTGTTGTCCCATTGGAGCCAGGGTGAGAGGCGACAGCACTGTGTAGTGGGGCTGAGAAGAAGGTGTGGCTAATGATCCAGCGGAGGCGGGGCGCTGAAGACGAGGCCTCTTTGGTGGTTTGGGGTTGTTCACGGGCATCAGGACTATGTTCTGCATGAGAGGAGACCTGTTACCCTCCTGCTTCCTCTGCTCTTCTAGCTGGCGCTCCAGATCTGGAGAAGGAAAACACAAACGGGGTTAGCAGGACTCTTCTTTTAAACGGACCACAGTTACTGCAGAATGAAAAGTACACACACGTCAAACATGCCAATTTTGATAAATAATAGTCAGAGACAACTGAATGATAAAATATTATAATTATAATCTATGTCAACTAGGCACTTTCCTACAGTTTATTGCCCCACAGTGAGATAATTAGTCACATGAGAAACTTATTTGGAGAGTGGGGGGGGGGGGGGGGGGGGGGGGGGGGGGGGGGGGGGGGGGGGGGGGGGGGGGGGGGGGGGGGGGGGGGGGGGGGGGGGGGGGGGGGGGGGGGGGGGGGGGGGGGGGGGGGGGGGGGGGGGGGGGGGGGGGGGGGGGGGGGGGGGGGGGGGGGGGGGGGGGGGGGGGGGGGGGGGGGGGGGGGGGGGGGGGGGGGGGGGGGGGGGGGGGGGGGGGGGGGGGGGGGGGGGGGGGGGGGGGGGGGGGGGGAATACTCTTTGTGTAATTGATGCTTAAAATAAACGGCTTTGAATTATATGAATCTTCTGCTCAAATTATTAAAAGGAAGAACACATTGTAATTATATATACAGTGCCTTGCAAAAATATTCACCTCCCTTGACTTTTTACCTATTTTGTTACATTACAGCCTTAAGTTCAATGTTTTGTTAATCTAAATGTTATGTGAAGGATCAGGACACAATAGTTTAAGTTAGTGAAGTGAAATGAGAAACATATATACACAAAACTATCTTTTAGAAATAGAAAACAGAAAATTGTCATGTGCATATGTATTCACCCCCTTTGTTATGAAGCCCATAAAAAGCACTAGTGCAACCAATTACCTTCAGAAGTCACATAATTGGTGAAATGATGTCCACCTGTGTGCAATCTAAGTGTCACATGATCTGTCATTACATAAACACACCTTTTTTTTAAAGGCCCCGGAGGCTGCAACACCTAAGCAAAAAGGCACCACTAACCAAACACTGCCATGAAGACCAAGGAAATCTCCAAACAAGTAAGGGACAATGTTGTTGAGAAGTACAAGTCAGGGTTAGGTTATTAAAATATCCAAATATTTGATGATCCAAAGGAGCACCATCAAATCTATCATAAGTAAACAGAAAGAACATGGCACAACAGCAAACTGCCAAGAGACAGCCACCCACCAAACTCACAGACCGGGCAAGGAGGGCATATAATCAGAGAGCAGCACAGAGACCTAAGGTACCCTGGAGGAGCTGCAGAGTTCCACAGCAGAGACTGGAGTATCTGTACATAGGACGACAATAAGGTGTACACTCCATAGAGTTGGGCTTTATGGCAGAGTGGCCAGAAGAAAGCCATTACTTTCAGCAAAAAAACAAAATGGAACGTTTTGAGTTTGCGAAAAAGCATGTGGAAGACTCCCAAATTGTATGGAGGAAGGTGCTCTGGTCTGAGGAGACTAAAATTGAACTTTTCGGCCAAAGAAAAGCTATGTCTGGCGCAAACCCATCACATCGCCCAAAGAACACCATCCCCACCGTGAAACATGGTGGTGGCAGCATCATGCTGTGGAGATGTTTTTCAGCAGCCGGGACTGGGAAACTGGTCAGAGTTGAGAGAAAGATGGATGGTGCTAAATACAGGGATATTCTTGAGCAAAACCTGTACCACTCTGTGCGTGATTTGAGGCTAGGACGGGGGTTCACCTTCCAGCAGGACAATGACCCCAAACACACTGCTAAAGCAACACTTGGATGGTTTAAGGGGAAACATGTAAATGTGTTGGAATGGCCTACTCAAAGCCCAGACCTCAATCCAATAGAAAATCTGTGGTCAGACTTAAAGATTCCTGCTCACGAGCGCAAACCATGCAACTTGAAGGAGCTGGAGCAAATGGGCAACAATCCCAATGGTAAGATGTGGCAAGCTCATAGAGACTTAATCACTGCTCCAAGTCACTTTGGATGTTGCAAAAGGTGGCTCTACAAAGTATTGACTTTTGGGGGGTAAATATTTATGAACATTGACTTTTTCTGTTATTTTGTCCTATTTGTTGTTTGCTTCACAATTAAAAAAAAAAAAAAACACATTTTAAAGTTGTGGCATGTTCTGTAAGTTAAATGATGCAAATCCTCAAACAATCCATGTTAATTCCAGGTTGTGAGGTAACAAAACACGAAAAATGCCAAGGGGGTGAATACTTTTTATTTATATATATATATATATATATATATATATTTTTTTTTTTTTATTATTATTTTTTTATTTTTTTTCTACACGTATACTTTTAATTGCTGCAATGGACCATGTGATGCTTTAAATGTGAAAAGAATTTTAAAAGAAATGTATGTTTAGATTTGCTTTAGAAAAGGAGGAGATGTGTAATATGGTAGTATCCCTCTTATATCCTGTTTTTACAGCAGTACCATGCAAGTTCAGTTCCCAAGATAATTTAGTATGCAGGAGGCTCACCTGAGAGTGTAGTGATACTGTTCCTCACTCTGATCTGTCTCGCTCTTCTTTCGATCCAGAACTTTCTTCACAGAGTCAAAGATGCCAAAACTGTGAGCGAAGTTACTGAGCACTGTGGCATCTACAGGAAAGAAGCAGCAGAAAATCATAACAATAACACTCTGTGACTAGGCATGAATGAGGGTTAGGCATCTATTGTTTACATGTTATTCTGTGAAGTCTTGTTTTGGTATCATATGAATTTGTGAGATCTCAGTTCACTAGTGAGAAAGTAGTTTCTATAAAAAAATATAACATAAGAAGCATGATAATTCAGATATAAGCCAACTTTAAAACCATTCTTCAAAAATCTCAAAGAAAACATTTAGCGCAAAATGAAAGCACAATATACACACACTGACCATGATCTCCCATATGCTTATTAAGGTTAATCCAGTGGCCGGAAACTACTCTGCTCCAGCAACTCAATGTTAAATCACATCTGAAGTGTCATATTTAGTACGGCTGTGAAGACTAATTTTGCTTACACACCTCACAAGCATGTTTTTTTGTCTTTTTTGTTTTACCAAACCACTGTATCTCTTTAAGAGACCGTCTCACCCCAAATTTGATATCACTTAATAAAAAAAACAACAACAAAAAAAAGTCTAATAACGAAGGCTAGCAATCATAAAGAATCTTGCTGCATCCTGACATACACTAGAAGTGCTACAAATGGGTTTGAGATGTTTTTTTGCACAAACTAAGTATAGTGAGATAAAGCATTTTTCCTTGTATAAAATGCTCAGCGTTTACTTCCAAAAGTGTGTAGAAGTGATGGAATAAGCAGCATCATGTGCAACTTTTGGTTATCTATTTAATTGAAGATTTAAACTGTGCTCTCAAATATTCATGTTAAAAACAACACTTTTGTATTGTTTATAGCACTTTCGAATGCATATAGACAAAGTGAGTCCTTGTCCATTTAAAGACAAAGATCAGAAATAGGAGTAAAGTGTCTAGATGTGCCTTTATTTTACCAGAACTCAATATCTCCTGACGTGGGGAAATGTTTGTTGGAAAAATCCAGCTTTCATAACTTAAGTGTTAAAGACTTTCTCAAGGTATTGTGATTAAAAATCAATGATCCTTTATAAAATATATCTTATACTGAAAATTGCTGCTATTCAAGCAATCTTGAGGCTGGAGCTCCTTTCATCTTTTACAAACTGTGACAGAACATGCAGTTCATTTCACTACAGTTTGACACCAAAGCTAGACAGTAAATGGGCAACTGCAGGCAATTGTTCTCCAGAATTTGGAAAGGATGAAAGGAGCTCCTGCCTAAAGATGGGAGAATAAAACAAGCTATTTTGTGCACATTTTCTCACAAAATATCAGCTATTTTAATCACAATAATTTGAAAATCTGTTTATATGGATCTTTAATACTTGTGATTATCCAGCTTTCATAACGGCCAATTAATACTGACAATCTGCTACCATGAAGCAATCACAAGAATTCTCCTGGAGATATTTTACTATATACAAGCCATAGTTTGCCATCTGAATTGTAGAAAATGGTATATGGTGCAATAAGACACTGACCTGTTACCTGGATGGAGGTATGTCCTGCTCGCTGCTGCACCCCACTCAAGAGTTCCTCAAGTTCATTCTGAATTCTGCTGATAACTTCATCCATCAGACCCACATCAGAGATACCTTTCCAGAACAGCAATGTCTCCTCTGTGAAGGCCAAACAATGTAATTTCACAAACGATCCCTACATGACATTCTTTTAACTTTAGATGGACATGGATATCACCAGATGAGTTCTGCACCAACAGGAAGAGGGTAGAACAATTTGAAAAAAAGTGTTTTTCTTGTTGAAGTTGCTACTAAATAATTTCAGTAATGAATTTCTGATGTCAGTGATATGTTTTATTCTATACTGTCATGCAGCAGCAGAATACATAATGGGCTTTACCAATTGGACAGACTAATTAGCACTGAGTTTATATTACCTAGATTAGTTCTATATTTTGCACCCATTACAAAACCATAATACAGTGGCTATATGATCTATGAAACAAAAAGGTTGTTGGCTTGCTTCATTTTTTTTTATTATTATATTATTATTTGGATAAGAAAACAGATTTTTTATTTATTTATGTGAGTGTGTAATATAAAATTTATATATACACACACATATACATATATATATATATATATTATATATATATACACACACACAACACATACTAGCGACTTCTTGCCCGTCAAAAATGACGGGGCAATACAATTTGAAGCCATGGGAATGACACGCAACGTAAACCGTTTTGTACTGCGAGAGCCTCTTGTCTTGTCTATTTTTGCTCCTCTGAGCACTTAGGCACTCATTATAAAGAGAGATATATATTAATCTATATTTACTTAATAATGAATTCATTATTTCTTGAATAAATTAATATACTTTACCTATTTGTAATTGATATATTCAGCAATTAATAGCCTGAAGAGCTAACAATCTGTTTATATTTTCCAGCACCATGAAATGTACAGTGAGTGTTGGTTCTCTGATGATAAAGTGTAATGGATGTCGTAACTGTGCGTTCTAAATTGTTTGTGTGCGCGAGGGAAATCTGTTGTGTAAATCGGCATTGTAATTGGTAATGTTATTTATGTGTTACGCGTCTCGCATGTATTTTCCGTATTTTGTAAAAGTCTATTTTGTTAGTTGCCGTTTCCGTATTTTGTAAAAGTCTATTTTGTTAGTTGCTGTGTTAAAGTGCTACGCGTTTGGCACTGTTTTGCGTGGTCTTGTAGCCTTGTTTTAATTTTTTTCGGCAGCCATTTTTTTTCTTGCTTAGGCGACTTTTGTGCATTTAAAGTCGTTGAAATCGGCTTAAATTCACATTGCACCTCACTCCCAGATGTCCTGCCTGTTCGTCCGTGCTGTGGGTGATATTTTTGTTGTATTTATTTGCATTTTCTTTGTGTTTGTTGGATGTTCGCGGTTCGGCCGTTAACCTCGTATTTTTGCTATCTCGTATTTCTTTTTCAAAGTCCCGCGTTTGTTAAGTGCTTGAAGGCTAATGCGATTACGCGTTTACTAAGTGATTTGTGGCTAAGTCCCGCATGTTTAATTACCTTAACAGCTCGCCTCACTACGCGAGGCTCACAGGCGTACATTTGAATGTCTAAAACAAGTTTAAAAATAAATAAATAAATAAATAAAAACTTGCTTCCTGCTCAGAATTCCCAGAAATACAGTTATTACACTGCATTCTGGGAGCCTTGGCAGGGACATGCAAATGTGCCAACAAATGCTTAATTCTTCCATCCATAACCATTTTAAACATGGCTTCAAGCCAAGATTGGATTATACACAAGCTGGGAATCCTACCCACAGACAGCCATTTCAAGATTACTGCCTATCATCTGCTTGGGCGGGATCCAGCATGTGTGTGATTATATATATATATATATATATATATAATATATATATATATATATATATATAGTAAATAAAAAGTATATCTGTGTTCACATTTGAATGTCTAAAGCAAGTTAAAAAACCTGCTTCCAGCTCAGAGTTCCAAGAAAAACAGTTATTACACTGCATTCTGTGAAGTTGAGCTGGGACATGCAAATGTGGCCACAAATGGCTCGCTCTTCCTTTCATAGCCATTTTCAAACATGGCTTCCTTTAAGCTTATGCATGCAGTATTATTACACAGCTTTAATGCAAAGCCAAAGTTGGATTAAACACAGGCTGAGTATCCTATCCATGTACTGCTGTTTCAAGCTTACTGGCTATCATCAGCATGCAGCGGGATCTCAGCTTGTGTTGTGGAAATTATGAGTAGGTAGTTCACCACAACAATCATTTATAATATGGTGGGCAAAAGAGCGATAGAAGCCCTCCACCGTACAGTAGTACAGTAAATAAAAAGTACATCTGTGTTCATATTTGAATGTCTAAAGCAAGTTAAAAAAAAACTGCTTCCAGCTCAGAATTCCAAGAAAAACAGTTATTACACTGCATTCTGGGAAGTTGAGCTGACACACACACACACTATAATGAGACAAACGTGGCTTTATAATTAGACTAAAATAAATTAAAAACAATAGGTACAAGAATAGGATTGGGTTTTAACTTAAAACCTAAAGTTCGAAAACTGATACTTTTAACTACTGAACCATTTCCAACAATCACATCAGTGGATATTTCATGACTGCATGTGTTAAGATCTTCAGGTCACAGCTAGGCTACAGAGGCAGAACTATATGGCAATGATGTTTTAGTCTTACCTATCACAACTGAGCGTGCTCTTATGGTTTATCTTCACACAGGGAGAGAAAATTAACATTTTAACTTGCAAAAGTATCACCTACCCATTACAACATACCTTTTGGCTTCTCCAATTACCACATTCCACTAGAGATGGGAAGTATAGTTTCCCTGCTTCCTACTCACCTGATATCTCCTCCCCTTCCCTCTTGGGCTGCTCTTCCCTGTTCATCTGTACAGTGGCAGTGAGACCCGGCCCCCATTCAATGGTTCCATCCTCCACTGTCTCTTCTGACACGGTAACAGATGATAAATTGGCTGTGACAAAAGGATGAGGAACAAATGAGAGGGATACAACAATATTCCAAAACACCAAAACAGTCTGTGTCACTCTCTGCAGTGGGAGGGACATACGCTATGTCCCATGGCATGGACACCTTGCAGTGGAAGAGAGAAACACCATGTCCCATTGCAACAATCTATCATAGTCACCCAGCTGGGAGAGAGACAGACTCCATGTCTCTAAGTTGTGTCCTCCCATACCCTCTCCTGTCGGGGGAGTTTGCACCACAGTGCTCTGTCCTGGGACGGGCGCTCGGGCACTGCTGATCAGCAGGTCAAACTTGGTGCTCCTGCAGGTGTTTGTGCAGACCTTGTCATGCTGATAGAAATCCATCTGCCCTGAGTCCATCATCTTCCTGCAGCAGGAAAAATAAATAAAAATTATATATATATATATATATATATATATATATACACACACTTATACATACATACAAACAAGGAAGTGAGGCAATACCTCTACATGGGCACAGCAGCCACCTGTGTATAATGTCCAGTCTATACCTACCTCAGCATGACTCCTCCAAGACGGATAGCTCTCTTCCAGTCCTTTAGGGTGGATTTTCCAGCCAGATGAACAAAGTGTTTGGGACTCATTAGCTGATCATTAAACTTGAACCGGAGTAGAGAGAAGGGAAAAGTGAGGAGAGAGTAGTAAAACTAATGGAAGAGGGGAAGACACACATCCCCACATTATCCAAGATTGCATAAAATACATATAGAGTATATACAGTAGACCTTTAATAAAAAATATAATAATACCATATTGCATTCACATAGTGGCCTATAAGCAATATATAATGTGCTATATCACATGGTGTTCTGGTTTCTTTTCCAAGGACAGAAATGTTTCCATAGAAAGGTTTATCTGCCAGAGAAGCTGAACATAAATGGTTTAGAGGAAAAAAACTGAAGAAAGCATGTTTATGTGTGTGTGTAGCACAAAATCATCACTGCTTCAATCCATGCCTTCATCGTACCCAGTTGGTGCCCACCCAAGTTCTTTGCGGTTACCTTGACACATTTGACATTGATCCCTGGACACACAAACTTCTTCCACAACAGAACTGCCTTGCTGTCTCCACAAGTGATGGGATATGCAATATCAATGTCATCACTCAGTTCCACTGTGCTACCATCTGCAGAGAAAATAAAGGGCTGACACCACAAACCAGGGACAGGGAGGAAAAGTCACACAAAAATTGAGTGTTTGCTACTTACCTAGAGAGTCACCCATCTTAAGGGTATGGGTCTCCAGGGATACAACAGCAGCATTGGTGTCAGACATCTCTCCATACATACTATGGAAGCAAAGAGCATTATTAAATATTCATCAAGGAGAAGCAAGGTACAAAAAAATGGAAGATTAGAATGGTCAAAAAAGGCAACAAATGAACCAGGTTTGTTTTGTTTTAAGGTGGTATGTTGAGGATAGTCAGTTGAGAAATCACAGAAATCGCAAGAGGAAAAGTTCAAGAAGGCAACTTGGAGGAAAATAGATTTGACAGTAGACAATAACCAAAAAGGCATAAGTAATCTGCTCATTCTACCTACCTAAAAGCTTGGATTAATTAAATCTCAGAATGTCCTTATGCTCATCAATGCATAATTAAATTCCTTATCTGTGCATTATACCAATACTTCCACTGCAACACTTTTCTACTTCCCTTTCCATAAAGTAGAACTAATGCACAATACCCCTATATCCTTCACCTTCAAATCATGACCTCTGGTTCTTGCATTACTATTTTTCTGGAAGACATTTCCTCCACAATTTGATGTAATCCTTTGATGTACTTGAGGGATTTTATCATATCATCCTTCTCCCTTCTGTTCTCTAGGAGGGTGTTCAGTCAAGGACTTTTGGTCAACAAAATGTTTCACTCACCCAGGAGGGATTGGCTGCAGCTGCAAAATGACCTGGGTCTTGGTGTCCTCAGGATCCTCGCCCTCAGTGCAGTCACTGGGAATCACCACCACGTCCCCCATGGGAACTGTCACCTCAGCATTGGCCATGTTTCACTTTGTTGACATGGAGAAAGGGATCTAATGTATTCAGAGATCTATTGTACAAAAAAATTGTATGCATGACTAGAAGTGGGTAATCTCACAGTACATGCTTCAAGTACTTAGAAGCACATCTAACATAACATATCACTGCTGCAGCAACTAGAATATCTCACAACTTTATACACTCAGGAGGATTACAGACAGATAGTATAAGACAGTGCTTCCGAAATAGTTTTCTCCCGAATTTCTTAAAAATATGATCTTGGGTAACCACTTAATTTCCATTTAAGGCATTATCCTACATTTGAGCATAGCATGTGCGCTTTCAAACCCACCAACTAATATGTAGACTATTTTGTACTACTTTCTTAATATTATGGTATAATTTTTTGTGATCCGGCTTATTTCGCAATGCACCTGATTGCACTCATAGACCATAGTTTGTGAAGCTCTGTCATATACTGTCATTATATTTGTGAAGAACACAGTGGAGTGGCCTTGATGAGGAGAGCAGCAATGGTGAGTGGGGAGCCAAGGGGAGTATTGTAAGCACTGGATAGGGGTAGAACTACAGAAAAACTCCCCTATTCCTCACCTTGATAGGTCCAGCGTAGTTTGGGAGAAACATCAGGCTTGTGAAATATGTAACAAAGTAACATTAGCAGCCAACCAAGCTATAAATATGGTTAAAAACATATCTTATATTTATCCGACTCTAGCAGTCATAGATGGGATCTGCATGACAGCAGCAATCTGCCTGTAGCTTGAGGAGGAGAGTTAACCTACTGGACTTGTCAATTGGCTATTTAAAGTGTCAGTTATTCAGCAAGACTAAAAGAGATCTTACCTGATTTGGTCCTTTCTGGTATGACTGCACCAGCACAGGCAGCAGCAGTGAGCATCTGCTAAATGGCGCTTTCAAAATGTTGCTACCGATAGCATAGCTTTAGGGTAAGGTTAAAGGTTTAAGCTTGTAAATAGTATACAATCTCAGCAGTGCTTGTAAACGGTGCACAATTTAAGCAGCACCACCTAGCAGCTCCTTGCTGCTGGTGCACTAAACAGGAATGATACCCTGATTCTAACAATTGTTAAAAATGAAAGCCTGTATTGAATTATTTTAAAATGTGTAAAAAAACACAATATTAAGTCATGTTAATCCTAAAACATACTACTAATATGACACTGCAGTGGTCCTTTAATCAAAACCAACTAAAAGATCACTGAGGTCATATATTTAAAATATACTATTTTGAAGAATTATGCTTGATAATATACAAAATGTTCTTAGAAAGGAAAATAAAATAATACAGCTCCACATATATTACCATTTATATGCAATCATGGGTCCTTTTCCTTTTTAGATTTGCCAGCAACAACAGCAGCAGTGGCCACCAACCGCTAGATGGCGCTGCCGATTTTCAGTACTGATACCATAGAGTTAGGGTTAGGTAGACCGTTAGGGTAACCTGCTAAGGTTAAAACTTGTCTCACATACTGGCATCGCTGCAAAATATCGACAGCGCCCTCTTGACGAAACTGCTGTCACTGGTGGAGAATTTGAAATGGGACAGATCCCAATCATGTTGTCGTAAGACCTACCATTTGGTTTTCACTAATCAGCTTCCTGAAATGGGATTTCACTGGATGTTTATATCTGCACAGGGGAATATGGCATCTACAACTGCCAGAGTTTTCACTAGCAGTAATAGAAAGCTGACAAAAGACTATGGATGCCTGCAGTAAAAAAATATTTTGTATAAAAAAAAATTGGAAAAAAAAAATCATGTTTAGGGTTTTTAATTTCTAAAACATTTTATCCAATATCAAGTTTTGTTGTTCAAAAGACTAAATGGAAACGACTACCACAATGGTCCTTTAAGTAACATACAGAGAAGTGTGTGGCTTGTCTATCAATCCTACCAGCAAATTGTCAGTTTAGGTGAATTGTTGTAAGTTTGCAAGTTTTCAATCTTGTGTCGGTGCATTGCAAACAAGCTCTATCTACATTTGATTTTAAGCTCAAAAACAGGACCATCCATTCTTTGTAAGGTAAATATGTATTTGCCATGTACTCAACCCCTGTACACCGCTCGGGAATATGTCGGCGCTTTACAAATAAACATAATAATAATTGTTGCCATGTTGGGTTTGGAGAGGGAAGAGGAGCGTCCCATATCACAATTTATTTATTCATTTATGGAGTCTTTAGATTAGCAAGAACTTCACATTAGCAGTTGTGTAACTAATAAGTCCCCTCCTGTATCATTACCTTTTGTACTTCACTAAAGCTGTGAGCTAAACCATGCAGGGTCACCCAAGATGGGCTGGTCATAGCAGACAAGTACGACAATTCGCTGTCCACTGTAGAAGGAACTGGCAACCCACTCCAATACCGGCCAAGATAACCTTATGAATAAGCATGACCAGAGACATACGATTGCTCCTGGCGTGCTGCGGTTCATAAGGTCACAGAGAGTCGGACATGACTGAACACAACTAAGGAGCATTTTCATAAAATCTTTATTTTAGCAGACTGTGCTAGTGCATGTGAGCTGCCATGATTGTCATGCTTCCTTTACAAGAAACAAAGCAGGGTGTGTAAGGCTTGCAAGCTGCAGCGACTGGTCCCACAGGAGGGGGTCCAATGCTAAAATATCATCTGAGACCATTAAATGATCCAATATATCCCTTCTTCCACCCCCTGAACACATAATAACAGTTCAGAGAACACAACCACTCAGTCTCCAAGTCAGCTGGGAATGTGAAAGACACAAAGGTGGCCTATAGGTAATGTCTGCTTAAAAAAAAAGATTTACTTAATAATGTTGTGATGTGCATTGTTTGCCACACTGCTACTTTAGTGAATTACAAACATGTGAAGTTTTGCCCCAATACACAGTGGTCCTCTAATACAAAGGTAATATAATGCTATGCTGCTCTTATACCCAGCTCCATGGGACATATACTGAGGAATCTCCATTACTCCTCACATTGAGGTGGAGTGCACCCCCAGTGTGAGGAGTATCATGGTGTCCCCCTCCTCTCTGTGTTATTGCTCATTCCTGGGGTATCTAGCAGCTTTACCACTCTCCACCTATAACACTGACTCTTTCAGACGTATCTATTTTCTTCATCACGTACCTTACGGGCGCGGTCCCACGTCCAACACGGGGACGCGCACGGTTTCCTCTAATGCCGCCAGTCTCCGGTTAATCCCATCAACGCATGCGCACTCTGCACATCCACCAGGCGCGGCCCCAGCATTTCCGGTCAGACAAGAGCGCGCACTGGGAGGTAAGAACCCTGAAACATTGCCAGCCAATCGCCGATCAGACACAGATTACAGCCAATCAGAGGGAGGCAATTAGAGAATAAACATGAATTATATGTGTACACAGCGCAATACATGCACTGTGCATTAATTATATTACTGTTAGTAGTCATAGCATAAAATTGTCATTACTAACCAGCAATCCAACATGAATTCGCTGATTGTATGCAGCCTTTATTATCATATATGCGTTGTCTTAATGTGCAATGAGGTCAGTAATTCAAGTAGACATTACTGATTATATAGGGACTGGTATTTGTCCTGAGGAAAAGGCAATTATATTCCTCACAGTAACTACAATAATATAACCGACATATAACTGCAGCTTTACGTGTCATTCATGGTTTTACTGATTTATTGAAACCATATTTCCAGATACTCATCTCACATCTGTATAGAAATAGAGCGTTTTCATGTTTGCAGGCTTCTTTGTACGTCATATTTATGCGCCGTCCACGTGATACCATCAGCGCACAGAGATTACAGAGTAGCCACTGGTTTAGTGCTAGCCTAATACTTACATTGAATCTATTTATTCTAAGAAAGGTTGAAAATGAGTCGTATATATATATTGTCAATAAATAGTATATTTGTGTTCTCTTGAAGCCTTGTTATTATTAGGAATATATCTGTTAAATAAATAGGCATAATTAAAAATAAATTTGAATGAGCTCTCTTTCTTTTAAGTATAGATGAGGACAATGGGACTGATGAGATTTTAAACAATTTCTATAATTCCAATAAGCAATAAAGATGTCAGTGGTATACTTGCGCTAGGCGCTCCTTTCATCATCATATCTGCTATTTAATTCCCTACTTCCATCATGCGTAGATACACGTGTGTATAAATGATATAACACAAAGACGTCAGTATTAGGACTTACTTTGCAATTAGATGGTTTACTGGTATGGTTGCCTTTTTTAGAGGTAGCGGTAAAGTAAGTCATGGCTCTTTAAAAGTAAATGTTGCATTTATCATAATCCAATCCCTATTAGCCCAATTTTATAAAGTTATAAATGATTATGTTTTATTTAAATCTGCTCTTCTCTATGGGGTTGCCCGGTTAGCCTCTCTCTGTCCTCCCATTCCTCATTGGCATGGTACAATTATTATTGTGGTATGCGTAGGATAGCTGGCCATGATAGCTCAAAATCTAATTACGGTATTTAGTATGGTTAAAATAGTATTTTAAATGACCAGAATAAATCATTGTTGACCACTGAGTCTGGCAATGTTTTAGAAACCCCAGACCTTATTTGAGCTCTATTTGAAGCTTCACTGCCTTTCTTGGAAAGGAAGACTTTCTTGCATAGTGCATATCATTTCACTCCAGTAGTGAAGTGGGTTAACCATATCTAGCACTTTAGTGGGCAATATGTATCTGGGACAATAGTGACCGATATCTGGTCCAAGGCCTCAATGATGATAACCCAGACACCTTACTGCAGAGGCCTGGAACAGATATGTATTTTGCAACACGTTTAAAGAGGCAGCCACTCCATGCTCGTAATGCAAAGATAGCCATCCTCTCTCTTCCTGATGAACATTTGTGAGCTGCAGATGTTATACCACCACCATGTTTAGATTTCAGCTTAATGAAGTGTGTCGAACTTATCAATGTGTTATTATTATTTTTTATATATATATTTATTTGTATCTTGTTTGATAAACATTAGTTTTGAATTTTGCTTACTTAACTCGCATGAAACAAATATTTCCAAAATGTCCTTTTATGAGCAAAGGTTGGAAGTTCCTATTTTATTTTCATTGCTAAAGAAAATGAACAGAATCTCAGTGGGAAGTGCAGAATAATGCCAAATGCATATGCAGCCTTATTAAGTTGCGATTTGGCCAATTATAAAGGGCTCTATTTAAACACAGAGCATATTTTTTTTACAGAAGTTTTTAGTTTGTGAACTTCTATCCAAAAGCAAGGTCTACATGAACTAAAAACTCCTGTAAAAAAAAAAATATGTTTAAAAGTAACTAAATGCTCAAGAACATTAGTAATCCTAGTGCTATGTAGTAACCCTCCCTTGTTTTCTCAAAAAAAAAATCAAAATTGTCAGAGCACTCAGAATAATAATCAGAAGGAGCCCTATTAAAAAATATATATATATGCTTCCAAAATCTCTTGATATCGATTCCGCATCACAAGCTCCCCATTTTTTTTTTTATTGAAAAATGCTTCGGGGCCGTGTACATGTGACCGTGCCACTACTGCAAAAAACATGTGCTTTACTGGTTTCCCAGTGCAGCCGTTTTCGGGCCCCCCCCCCGCCTTGAGGGCTTGAGGACCCCTTTGATCTTCTGGGCTCCGGTCCGGAATCCATGAAGATCCATTTTCGTCCCCCTCACCCTAGGAATGAGGGGGATCTCTCCACCATCTTCAGACCGGAGCCCTCCAATGTGGCAAAAAACTTCACCAGGGGGACTGCTCTCACCAGTTCACCCTGGCTCAGACGTCTGGGGGAGACGCTCTCACCTTTCTCCCCCAGGTCTTTCCAAGGGGTCCCCAGCCATAAGGCCCCGCCCTCAAGGGCTAGCGAGACCCCCCGGCTCCACTGGGTAGTGGAGTTTCGTGGTACCCAAATCGTGAGACGTGCCATAAACAAAAAACGTGCAAAAAGTCTGGTGCTAAAAAAAATCAGTCCCGTGATGGTGCCTGGGTCTGATGAGGTAGCTCTCAACCTCCTCACCAGACTTAGTGCGAGGCCAGAGAGTCCTCTCTCACAAAACTCTCTGGCCCAGGGTGCACTGTGACGTGCTGCCCCAACCCATAGGCTAGGAGCAAAAACAAAAATAAGGTACCCCCCACGAACCAAAAGGTCCTGGCTGGGGGGCCGTGAAGTGCTCAAAAGAAATGTGCATGGTGCTATTATGGGGGAGCCGACAGCAAAAAACTCCCCTAAGCCCCGAAGCATGGATTTCTACTCGGCCCCTGGCCAGACCAAGGTTTCCCCCCTCTTCATAACTGGTGTGGCAGACCAGCTATTTCAGAGGAGGTACTACACTTGATCTTAGCCAAAAGGCCGAGAAGCGATGGGGAGCTGCAATGTGCCAAGCACGGCACAAGCCCTTTTTAAGGAGCATCTTGGAGGTGCAGGGCCCGGCTGGTGTAAAACCCTCATTACACTCAGGGAGACTCTATGTTTCCATCATAAATAACAAGGAAAATGTCACTAGAAGCAGCATCAAATACATGAAATAACTGGAAACAAGTTTCTTTACAACACAAAGGTAGCATCATCTGCAGAACTAGAGCTTTCAGGTGAGATGTATCTGTAGTTACTAAGGGCTCAGGATGGTGCGGGATATCTGGGTAATTATGCAAATTAGCATTCTAGTATACTAGTATATACATAGCACCGGCGATACATTCAGTGAGATGGACAGGCAGCAATTATACAGAGAAACTGTATGAATGTATAAATATATATAATAAACTAAAAAATAAAATAATACACTGTGGCCTTGTCTCTGTCAGCCAATGTAATATAGTTATATGATTCACACTAGTCTGCTAATGAGATCTATATATTAAACCGTTGTATGTGCAATTTCATATAAGCTTAAACAGCCCAAACTCTGATATATAAAACATGATAGCTCTGCATGCTCATACTGCATATAGCAAATAGTGAATATACATGTTCTAAACATAATATAATATGTATGGCGGGGTATTGCTTATATGTATGTGTAGTAATAAAACATTTGTAAGTCATTTCTTTTTAACGCTGTGTCTTACTGAAGACAGGTTGGTGCCAATACTTTGATCCAGTACAATCTATCTACTGTGTTTCCTGTTACAATAATTTATATTCTGAGCACAGATCAGTGGCAGAGCTATTGTCGGTGCAGCAGGCGCAAAGCACCAGGACACAGGGTGGATAAATTATTGGGAGGGGCTGGTAATGAACCGGCGCTCTTGGTACCAATGACAAAGTTAGTGGAAGAGGGAGCGTCCTAAAGAATAATTTTAGAGAACTAGGGAATAAGCTTAAAGTAAGGATCTCCAAGGTAGTATTTTCTGAGATACTACCAGTGCCACATGCTAGCCCAGGGAGGCAGAAGGAGCTTAGGGACGTTAATGCGTGGCTAAAAAAGTGGTGCAGGGCAGAGGGTTTGGGGTTTTTAGAGCACTGGGCTGACTTCTCACTTGGGTACATCTCTATAGCAGGGATGGATTGCACATTAATGATGAGGGGGCTTTTGTGCTAGGGGATAGGATGGTAGAACGGATAGGGGAGTTTTTAAACTTGTAGGTGGGGGGAGGGACTATATAGAAGTATTAGGGTAAAAAGGGTAGAGAGGGAAAGGGTGAATTAGTTACCCATGGGGAGGAGAAGGGGGAGGGTTACAATAGACAGTAGGGAGGTATAAATAGGGGCCTCAAATACAGAGCAAGCACTTCACAACGGCAGAGCCATAGCAACATAAAGTGTATGCTTGCTAATGCAAGAAGTTTGCCTGGGAAAATGGACGAGCTAGAATTATTAGCGGTACAAGAAAAACGGGACTTAATAGGCATTACTGAAACATGGTGGGATGAATCTCATGACTAGACTGTTACTCTGGATGGTTATAACCTATTTAGGAAAGATAGGGGAAATGGTAAAAGAGGAGGAGGGATCTGTCTGTATGTTAAGCCTGAATTTAAGCCTATAGTGAGAGAAGATATTTATGCTGGAACTAACAGCATAATTGAATCTTTGTGGGTTGAGCTCAATAGTGGAGGAGCTCATTCTAAACGCATATTGGTGGGAGTATGCTATAAACCCCCAAATATAGCTGAAAGTGAGGAAATACAAATATTGTTACAGATTGGAAATGCAGCTAAGCATGGGCAAGTTCTAATAATGGGAGACTTTAATTACCCTGAAATAAACTGGATAAATGAGACCAGCAGCTCAGCTAAGAGGAGCAGGTTCTTGTGTACACTCAGGGATCATTATCTGGCCCAGGTAATTCAAGAACCTACTAGAAATGGGGCCATCTTGGATTTAGTCATCACAAATAATATTGATATAATATCAAATGTTAAAATAGGGGAACCCTTGGGGAACAGTGATCACAAAACAGTATCATTTGAGATTGAATACAAAAAACAGAGTTGCAAGAGGCCAACAAAAACTCTAAATTTTAAAAGGGCTAAGGGCAGCAATACTACATATAGACTGGGACAGAGAACTTACAGGGAAGAATACTGAAAATAAATGGACAACAATCAAATCCTTACTAAATAAATATACTCATCAGCATGTACAATGTGGAAATAAAATGAACAGGAGTAAATCACATCCCATGTGGCTTAACAATGACTTAAAGATCATGATCAGGAAAAAGAAACATGCATTTAAATTATACAAGAAGGAGGGAAGAGAGGCAGCTTTATGTGACTATAAGGAAATCAACAAGGCTTGCAAAAGGGATATTAGACTGGCTAAAAAAGAAAATGAGAAGTCAGTTGCAAAAGAAAGTAAGACTAACCCTAAAATATTTGTTTAAATATATTATTGGGAAGAAGGCCAGGAAGGAATCGATGGGACCATTACAATGTGACACAGGCCATCTGATAATTAGTGACCAGGAAAAGGCAGATGAGCTAAATAGATTATTTTCTTCGGTATATACAAGGGAGGTAGCAGTGGTTGGGTCACTGCAACATAATGGGGCTACACTACCTTCACTAAATAATTGGTTAACACAGGAAGTAATAAAAAAGAGGTTGGAGAAAATAAATGTTAATAAATCCCCGGGTCCTGATGGAATACATCCAAGGGTACTGAGGGAACTGGGTTCTGTAATAGCCAAACCATTATATCTAATCTTTCAAGACTCACTCACTACAGGGTCTCTACCGGATGACTGGAGAAAAGCAGAGGTGATACCTATATTTAAGAAAGGAGCAAGAGCAAATCCGGGGAATTATAGACCAGTGAGCCTCACATCTGTAGTTGGGAAGCTTTTAGAAGGGTTAATAAGGGACAGAATACAAAAATATGTCTATTTGAACAAGTTAATAGGTAGCAGTCAACACGGTTTTATGAAGGATAAGTCGTGTCAGACCAATCTAATTAGTTTCTATGAGGAGGTTAGTAGGAACTTGGATCAGGGCAACTCAGTAGATGTAGTCTTTTTGGATTTTTGAAAGGCATTTGATACAGTGCCACATGGAAGACTAGTGAGCAAACTAAGGGAGACAGGAATTGCAGTAAATATCTGCTCATGGATCGAGAGCTGGCTAAAAGACAGGATGCAAAGGGTTGTTGTAAATGGAACATACTCCGATTGGACTAATGTGGTAAGTGGGGTTCCTCAAGGTTCAGTATTAGCTCCTCTCCTTTTTAACAAATTTATTAATGACGTAGAAGTAGGACTTGAAAGTAGGGTCTCCATTTTTGCTGATGACACTAAGTTGTGCAAAGTAATAAAATCAGATAATGATGTACTTTCCCTACAAAGGGATTTGCATAAATTAGAGAAATTGTGCGGCTAAATGGCAGATGAGATTTAATACAAATAAATGTAAGGTTATGCATTTGGGAAGGAAAAATAGCCATTTAATTTATAATCTTAATGGAGCAAATCTAGGGGTATCAGATATTGAAAGGGATTTGGGAGTACTAGTGGACAACCACGTAGGTAACAGTGCTCAATGTCAAGCAGCAGCTGCAAAGGCAAGTAAAACATTAGCATGTATTAAGAAGGGTATAGAAGCAAGGGAAGCAAATATAATTCTGCCACTATACAAATCTCTAGTACGCCCTCATTTGGAATATGGAGTACAATTTTGGGCACCACTTCATAAAAAGGACATTTTAGAGCTGGAAAAAGTACAGAGAAGGGCAACAAAACTAATAAGGGGAATGGAGGGGCTAAGTTATGAAGAAAGACTAACCAAATTAAACTTATTTTCGATAGAAAAAAGGCGTCTAAGAGGGGATATGATTACCTTATATAAATACATCCAGGGTCAGTATAAAGATTTGTCAAGTGAACTTTTTGTAGCAAAAGATTTTCAACTGACAAGAGGACATCCTTTGAGGTTAGAGGAAAAAAGATTTCACCTTAAACAAAGAAAAGGGTTCTTCACAGTTAGTGTGGTTAAACTGTGGAATTCTCTACCAAAGGAGGTGGTGACAGCAAATTCAATAGACAACTTCAAAAAGGGGTTAGATATATTTTTGAATAAAGAGGGCATTCAAGGCTATCCTAGATAACTAGCAAAGGAATATTGATCCAGGGAGAAATTTGATTGCTAGTTTCTGGGGTCAGGAAGGAAGGAATTTTGCTTTTTTCCTCTTATGAGACAATTGGCACAGTTTTAATGTGTTTTTTTTCTGTTTGCCTTCCTCTGGATAAATTAACAATTAATAATAAATAGTCCACATATTAAAAAGATCAATAGAGATCAAAAGAGGTCGAACTTGATGGACTAACTCTTTATTCATCCTCAAATACTATACTATTTATAATTTAACAACTGATTAATTAATAACTAATCCGCATATTGCAGATCAGAGGAGATATTAACAGGTTGAACTTGATGGACTGAAAGTCTTTTTTCAACCTTAATTACTATGTAAGTATATATGTAGCATTATAGGTTACCCCTGGCCTGGAGTAAAGGTGACAAATTATTATCTTTATAGAAAGGTAATCTCATCACTGTAGGGGATCTCCTGCATACAATCTTACAAATTGTTCCTAATTGGTTTCCCCTCTGCAGCCTATGAAGACATTGTACATCTAAGTAGATGGGTTGCACTGTCTCAGTGGCAACATTCTGCAACATGCTATCTGAGAGAGGTCACTGACATGCTTAACTTAAATACTTAACTTCTCAGTCTGTGTATGCATGGGTAATGAAGGGCTGACACATAAAAGTACAAAATTGTATGGTTTTAGACAGAAAAAAAACAGCTTTTAGAACTTCTTAAATATATAAAGAACATAAAAGTTAACAGGTAGCTAGTATATCCATACTGGGGGTGGAAACTTTTCATATCCCAATAAATAAATGTCCGATCTGTTCTTTAACGCATAAGTAAGGGCGCTCGGAGTAATACTCACAAGCAGCCCTAGTAACAAAAATTATGTTTCCGAAATCTCTTGATATCGATTCCGCATCACAAGCTCCCCATGTTAGCCTGCTGCTCAACGTTAAACATACAAAGATCATGGCAAACGGCAATCTCACTTCCTGGCAAATAGACGGCTAAAATCTTACAAATAGTTCCTAATTGTTTTCTCTGTCCTTTCCTTTTCTGAGTGCACCGGCACTGGCAGCTGCAGTGGCGTGAGCATCTGCTAGATAAAATCATAGCTTTAGGGTTAGGGTTTCAAATTGTTTATGATTTTGGCAGCACCATCTAGAAGCTCTGTGCTGCTGGACTTGTGCTGCACCTGAAGCACCTTAAAGAGGAAAGACCTGTTTTCTCCCCTCTGCAGCTCATGAAGACATAGTACTGTTAAGTATATGGATTCCACTGTCTCATAGTAACCAAATAGTGGAAACATTCTGCAACATGCTACCTGATAGAGATGACTGACAGGCTAATTTAAAACGACACTTCACAGCACACAAAGTAGAAAACGTTCTATTATTTAAGACAGAATAATATGCTTTTAATCAATTCTTTAAAAATATATGTTTAAATGTAACCAAATGTTCAAGAACATTAGTAATCCTAGTGCTATGTAGTAACCCTTCCTTGTCTTTTCAAAATAAACCAAATCTGTTCTTTAACACATAAGTAAGGGCGCTCGGAGTAATACTCACAAGCAGCCCTAGTAACAAAAATTATGCTTCCGAAATCTCTTGATATCGATTCCGCATCACAAGCTCCCCATGGGGAGCCGCGATGTGCCAAGCACGGCACAAGCCCTTTTTAGTGAGTTTCTTGGAGGTTCCTGGCCCGGCTGGTGTGAAACCCTCATTACACTCAGGGAGACTCTATGTTTCCATCATAAATAACAAGGAAAATGTCACTAGAAGCAGCATCAAATACATGAAATAAATGGAAACAAGTTTCTTTACAACTCAAAATTAGCATCATCTGCAGAACTAGAGCTTTCACATGAGATGTATCTGTAGTTACTAAGGGCTCAGGATGGTGCGGGATATCTGGGTAATTATGCAAATTAGCATTGTAGTATACTAGTATTTACATAGCACCAATGGGGCATTCTGTGAGACGCACAGGCAGCAATTATACAGAGAAATGGTGGGTGTGTATTTTAAAGGATGATGCTGGGAAAGTGTTGCTTGTCTTATGCCAACACATTTGGAAAACCCAACAATGACAGTAGACTGGAAAAGGTCAATCTACATCCCCAAAAAAAGGCAGTGCCAAAGAGTGCTCCAATTATCGAACAATTGCACTCATTTCACATGCCAGCAAGGTAATGATTAAGATTCTACAAGCTCGATTCCAACAATATATGGACCCAGGAACTACCAGATGTACAAGCCGGGTTCTGCAGAGGAAGAGACACAAGAGATACACATTGCCAATGTCTGATGGATAACAGAGAAAGCAAAAGAGTTCCAAAAAAACATTTACTTCTGCTTCATAGACTATTCTAAAGCCTTTGACTGTGTGGGATCACAACAAAATGTGGCATGTCCTTAAAGAGATGGGAATACCAGATCATCTCATCCTCCCTCCTAAAGAATCTGTATGTCTACCAAGAAGCCACGGTCAGAACCGAACATGGGACAACAGAATGGTTCAGATGGGAAAAGGGAGTGCGACAAGGTTGTATATGTGTCACCTTAATTATTTCAACATATATGCAGAAACATAAGGCTGGACTGGATGAATCCAAGCAGGAATCAATATTGCTGGAAGGAATATCAACAACCTCAGATAAGCCGATGATACTACTCTGATGGCTGAAAGTGTGGAGGAACTAAAGAACTTAATGAGGGTAAAATAAGAGAGTGCAAAAGCTAGCCTGCTGCTCAACGTTAATAAGGCAAAGATCATGGGAAACGGCAATCTCACTTCCTAGCAAATAGACGGCTAAAATCTTACAAATAGTTCCTAATTGTTTTTTCTGTCCTTTCCTTTTATGAGTGCACCGGCACAGGCAGCTGCAGTGGCATGCGCATCTGCTAGATAAAATCATAGCTTTAGGGTTAGGGTAAAGGTTTCAGCTTGAAAATTGTTTATGATCTTGGCAACGCTTACATTATTTCGGCTGTACTTGTGCTGTGGCTGGTACACCTTTAAATGAGAAGACCTGTTTTGTACCTTCTGCAGCTCATGAAGACAGAGTATTGTTAATTACATGGATTCCACTGTCTTATAGTAACCAAATAGTGGGAACTTTCTGCAACATGCTACCATGATGAGAGATTACTACAGGCTAATTTGAAACTTCACATGGAAACAACGTAGAAAACGTTGTATTATTTTAAGGACAGAAAAATATGCTTTAATCAATTCTTTTATAAAATAATATGTTTCAAAGTAAGTAAATGTTCAAGAACATCTAGTAATCCTAGTGACTTATGTAGTAACCTTCCTGGTCTTTTCAAATTAAACCAAATCTGTTCTTTAACACATATTGTAAGGGCGCTCGGAGTAATACTCACAAGCAGCCCTAGTAACAAAAAATATGCTTCCGAAATCTCTTGATATCGATTCCGCATCACAAGCTCCCCATGGGGGAGCCCGCGATGTGCCAGCACGGCACAAGCCCTTTTTAGTGACGTGTTCTTGAGGTTCAGGGCCCGGCTGGATGTGAAACCCTCATTAACACACTCAGGAGACTCTAATGTTTACCATCATAAAAACAACGGAAATGTCACTAGAAGCAGCATCACATACATGAAATAAATGAGATAAACAAGTTTCTTTACAACACAAAAGGTAAGCATACATCTGCAGAACTAAGCTTTCACGTGAGATGTATCTGTAGTTACTAAGGGCTCAGGATGGGTGCGGGGATATCTGGGGTAATTATGCAAATTAGCATGTGTAGTATACTAGTATTTACATAGCACCAATTGGGCATTCAGTGAGACGCACAGGCAGCAAGTTATACAGAGAAATGGTGGGTGTGTATTTTAAAGGATGATGCTGGGAAAGTGTTTGCTTGTCTTATGCCAACACATTTGGAAAACCCAACAATGACAGTAGACTGGAAAAGGTCAATCTGCATCCCCAAAAAAAGGCAGTGCCAAAGAGTGCTCCAATTATCGAACAATTTGCACTCATTTCACATGCCGAGCAAGGTAATGATTAAGATTCTACAAGCTCGATTCAACAATATATGGACCAGGAACTACCAGATGTACAAGCGGGTTCTGCAGAGGAAGAGACACAACAGATCACATTGCCAATGTCTGAATGGATAACAGAGAAAGCAAAAGAGTTCCAAAAAAAACATTTACTTCTGCTTCATAGACTATTCTAAAAGCCTTTGACTGTGTGGATCACAACAAAATGTGGCATGTCCTTAAAGAGAGGGGATACCAGATCCATCTCATCCTCCTCCTAAAGAATCTGTATGTCTACCCAAGAAGCCACGGTCAGAACCGAACATGGGACAACAGAATGGTTCAAGATTGGAAAAGGAGTGCGACAAGGTTGTATATTGTCACCTTAGTTATTCAACATATAGTGCAGAATACATAAGGCTGGACTGGATGAATCCAAAGCAGGAATCAATATTGCTGGAAGGAATATCAACAACCTCAGATAAGCCGATGATACTACTCTGATGGCTGAAAGTGAGGAGGAACTAAAGAACTTATTGATGAGGGTAAAATAAGAGGAGTGCAATAGCTAGCCTGCTGCTCAACGTTAATAAGGCAAAGATCATGGGAAACAGGCAATCTCACTTCCTAGCAAATAGACGGCTAAAATCTTACAAATAGTTCCTAATTGTTTTTTCTGTCCTTTCCTTTTATGAGTGCACCGGCACAGGCAGCTGCAGTGGCATGCGCATCTGCTAGATAAAATCATAGCTTTAGGGTTAGGGTAAAGGTTTCAGCTTGAAATTGTTTATGATCTTGGCAACGCTTACATTATTTCGGCTGTACTTGTGCTGTGGCTGGTACACCTTTAAATGAGAAGACCTGTTTTGTACCTTCTGCAGCTCATGAAGACAGAGTACTGTTAATTACATGGATTCCACTGTCTTATAGTAACCAAATAGTGGGAACTTTCTGCAACATGCTACCTGATAGAGATTACTGACAGGCTAATTTGAAAACTTCACAGGAAACAACGTAGAAAACGTTGTATTATTTAAGACAGAAAAATATGCTTTTAATCAATTCTTTAGAAAATAATATGTTTCAAAGTAAGTAAATGTTCAAGAACATTAGTAATCTAGTGCTATGTAGTAACCCTTCCTGGTCTTTTCAAATTAAACCAAATCTGTTCTTTAACACATAAGTAAGGGCGCTCTGGAGTAGATACTCACAAGCAAGCCCTAGTAACAAAAATTATGCGTCCGTAATCTCTTGATATCGATTCCGCATCACAAGCTCCCATGGGGAGCCGCGATGTGCCAAGCACGGGCACAAGCCCTTTTTAGGGAGCATCTTGGAGGTGCAGGGCCCGGCTGGTGTGAAACCCTCATTACACTCAGGGAGACTCTATGTTTCATCATAAATTAACAAGGAAAATGTCCACTAAGAAGGCATCACAAATACATGAAATAAATGGGAAACAAGTTTCTTTACACACTCAAAATTAGCATCATCTGCAGAACTAGAGCTTTCAGGTGAGATGTATCTGTAGTTACTAAGGGCTCAGAGGGATGGTGCTGGATATCTGGGTAATTATGCAAAATAGCATTGTAGTATTGACTAGTATTTACATAGCACCCTAGATGGGCATTCTGTGAGACGCACAGGGCAGCAATTATACAAGAGGAAATGTGTGGGTGTGTATTTTAATGGATGAGTGCTGGGAAAGTGTTGCTTGTCTAGTATGCCAAACACATATGGGAAAACCCAACAATGACAGTAGACTGGAAAAGGTCAATCTACATCCCCAAAAAAGCAAGTGCCAAAGAGTGTCTCCAATTATCGAACAATTTGCACTCATTTCACATGCCAGCTAAGGTATTGATTAAAGATTCTACAAGCTCGATCCAACCAATATATGGTACCAGGAACTACCTGATGTACAACCGGGTTTCTGCAGAGGAAGAGACATAAGAGATCACATTGCCATGTCTGATGGATAACAGAGAAGCAAAAGAGTTCCAAAAAAACATTTACTCTGCTTCATAGACTATTCTAAAGCCTTTGACTGTGTGGATCACAACAAATGTGGCTTGGCCTTAAAAGAGATGGGAATACCAGATCAATCTCATCCTCCTCCTAAAGAATCGTATGTCTACCAAGAAGCCACGGTCAGAACCGAACATGGGACAACAGAATGGTTCAAGATTGGAAAAGGAGTGCGACAAAGGTTGTATTATTGTCACCTTATTTATTCAACATATAGGCAGAATACATAAGGCTGGACTGGATGAATCCAAAGCAGGAATCAATATTGCTGGAAGGAATATCAACAACCTCAGATAAGCACCGATGATACTACTCTGATGGCTGAAAGTGAGGAGGAACTAAAGAACTTATTGATGAGGGTAAAATAAGAGAGTGCAAAGCTAGCCTGCTGCTCAACGTTAATAAGGCAAAGATCATGGGAAACGGCAATCTCACTTCCTAGCAAATAGACGGCTAAAATCTTACAAATAGTTCCTAATTGTTTTTTCTGTCCTTTCCTTTTATGAGTGCACCGGCACAGGCAGCTGCAGTGGCATGCGCATCTGCTAGATAATAATCATAGCTTTAGGGTTAGGGTAAAGGTTTCAGCTTGAAAATTGTTTATGATCTTGGCAACGCTTACATTATTTCGGCTGTACTGTGTGCTGTGGCTGGTACACCTTTAAATGAGAAGAACCTGTTTTGTACCTTCTGCCAGCTCATGAAGACAGAGTACTGTTAATTACATGGATTCCTCCTGTCTTATAGTAACCAAATAGTGGGAACTTTTCTGCAACATGCTACCTGATAGAGATTACTGACAGGCTAATTTGAAACTTCACAGGAAACAACGTAGAAAACGTTGTATTATTTAAGACAGAAAAATATGCTTTTAATCAATTCTTAGAAAATAATATGTTTTCAATGTACGTAAATGTTCAAGAACATTAGTAATCCTAGTGCTATGGTAGTAACCCTATCCTGGTCTTTTCAAATTAAACCAAATCTGTTCTTTAACACATAAGTAAGGGGCGCTCGGGAGTAATGCTCTCACAAAGCAGCCCTAGTAACAAAAATTATGCTTCCGAAATCTCTTGATATCGATTCCGCATCACAAACTCCCCATGGGGAGCCGCGAATGTGCCAAGCACGGCACAAGCCCTTTTAGGGAGCATCTTGGAGGTGCAGGGCCCGGTGGTGTGAAACCCTCATTACACTCAGGGAGACTCTATGTTTCCATCATAAATAACAAGGAAAATGTCACTAGAAGCAGCATCAAATACATGAAATAACTGGAAACAAGTTTCTTTACAAACAAAGGTAACATCATCTGCAGAACTAGAGCTTTCACATGAGATGTATCTGTAGTTACTAAGGGCTCAGGATGGTGCGGGATATCTGGGTAATTATGCAAATTGCATTGTAGTATACTAGTATTTACATAGCACCAATGGGGCATTCAGTGAGACGCACAGGCAGCAATTATACAGAGAAATGGTGGGTGTGTATTTTAAAGGATGATGCTGGGAAAGTGTTGCTTGTCTTATGCCAACACATTTGGAAAACCCAACAATGACAGTAGACTGGAAAAGGTCAATCTACATCCCAAAAAAAAGGCAGTGCCAAAGAGTGCTCCAATTATCGAACAATTGCACTCATTTCACATGCCAGCAAGGTAATGATTAAGGATTCTACAAGCTTCGATTCAACAATATATGGAACAGGAACTACCAGATGTACAAGTCGGGTTCTGCAGAGGTAAGAGACACAAGAGATCACATTGCCAATGTCCTGATGGATAACAGAGAGCAGCAAAAGAGTTTCCAAAAAAACATTTACTTCTGCTTCAATAGACTATTCTACAAGCCTTTGTACAGTGTGGATCACAACTAAATGTGGCAGTGTCCCCTAAAGAGATGGGGAATACCAGATCATCCTCCATCCTCCTTCCTAAAGAATCAGTGTCATGTCTACACAAGAAGCCACGGGTCAGAACCGAACATAGGGACAACCTAGAATGGTTCAAGATTGGATAAGGAGTGCGACAAGGTAGTATATGTCACCTAATCTTTATTCAACATATATGCAGAATACATAAGCTGGACTGGATGAATCCAAAGCCGGAATCAATTATTGCTGGAAGGAATATCAACAAACCTCAGATAAGCCGATGATACTACTCTGATGGCGGAAAGTTGAGGGGAACTAAAGAACTTATTGATGAGGGTAAAATAAGAGAGTGCAAAAGCTAGCCTGCTGCTCAACGTTAATAAGGCAAAGATCATGGGAAACGGCAATCTCACTTCCTAGCAAATAGACGGCTAAAATCTTACAAATAGTTCCTAATTGTTTTTTCTGTCCTTTCCTTTTATGAGTGCACCGGCACAGGCAGCTGCAGTGGCATGCGCATCTGCTAGATAAAATCATAGCTTTAGGGTTAGGGTAAAGGTTTCAGCTTGAAAATTGTTTATGATCTTGGCAACGCTTACATTATTTCGGCTGTACTTGTGCTGTGGCTGGTACACCTTTAAATGAGAAGACCTGTTTTGTACCTTCTGCAGCTCATGAAGACAGAGTACTGTTAATTACATGGATTCCACTGTCTTATAGTAACCAAATAGTGGGAACTTTCTGCAACATGCTACCTGATAGAGATTACTGACAGGCTAATTTGAAACTTCACAGGAAACAACGTAGAAAACGTTGTATTATTTAAGACAGAAAAATATGCTTTTAATCAATTCTTTAGAAAATAATATGTTTCAAAGTAAGTAAATGTTCAAGAACATTAGTAATCCTAGTGCTATGTAGTAACCCTTCCTGGTCTTTTCAAATTAAACCAAATCTGTTCTTTAACACATAAGTAAGGGCGCTCGGAGTAATACTCACAAGCAGCCCTAGTAACAAAAATTATGCTTCCGAAATCTCTTGATATCGATTCCACATCACAAGCTCCCCATGGGGAGCCGCGATGTGCCAAGCACGGCACAAGCCCTTTTTAGGGAGCATCTTGGAGGTGCAGGGCCCGGCTGGTGTGAAACCCTCATTACACTCAGGGAGACTCTATGTTTCCATCATAAATAACAAGGAAAATGTCACTAGAAGCAGCATCAAATACATGAAATAAATGGAAACAAGTTTCTTTACAACACAAAGGTAACATCATCTGCAGAACTAGAGCTTTCACATGAGATGTATCTGTAGTTACTAAGGGCTCAGGATGGTGCGGGATATCTGGGTAATTATGCAAATTAGCATTGTAGTATACTAGTATTTACATAGCACCAATGGGGCATTCAGTGAGACGCACAGGCAGCAATTATACAGAGAAATGGTGGGTGTGTATTTTAAAGGATGATGCTGGGAAAGTGTTGCTTGTCTTATGCCAACACATTTGGAAAACCCAACAATGACAGTAGACTGGAAAAGGTCAGTCTACATCCCAATCCCCCAAAAAAGGCAGTGCCAAAGAGTGCTCTAATTAATGAACAATTGCACTCATTTCACATGCCAGCAAGGTAATGATTAAGATCCTACAAGCTGGACTCCAACAATATATGGACCCGGGAACTACCAGATGTACAAGCCGGGTTCTGCAGAGGAAGAGACACAAGAGATCACATTGCCAATGTCTGATGGATAACAGAGAAAGCAAAAGAGTTCCAAAAAAACATTTACTTCTGCTTCATAGACTATTCTAAAGCCTTTCACTGTGTGGATCACAACAAAATGTGGCATGTCCTTAAAGAGATGGGAATACCAGATCATCTCATCCTCCTCCTAAAGAATCTGTATGTCGACCAAGAAGCCACGGTCAGAACCGAACATGGGACAACAGAATGGTTCAAGATTGGAAAAGCAGTGCAACAAGGTTGTATATTGTCACCTTATTTATTCAACATATATGTAGAATACATAAGGCTGGACTGGATGAATCCAAAGCAGGAATCAATATTGCTGAGAAGAAACATCAACAACCTCAGATAAGCCGATGATACTACTCTGATGGCTGAAAGTGTGGAGGAACTAAAGGACTTGTTGATGAGGGTAAAAAAAGAGAGTGCAAAAGCTAGCCTGCTGCCTTAATTTTAATAAGGCAAAGATCATGGGAAACGTCAATCTCACTTCTGGCAAATAGACAGCTAAAATCTTACAAATAGTTCCTAATTGTTTTCTCTGTCCTTTCCTTTTATGAGTGCACCGGCACAGGCAGCTGCAGTGGCATGCGCATCTGCTAGATAAAAATCATAGCTTTAGGGTTAGGGTAAAGGTTTCAGCTTGAAGATTGTTTATGATCTTGGCAACGCTTACATTATTTCGGCTGTGCTTGTGCTGTGGCTGGTACACCTTTAAATGAGAAGACCTGTTATCTCCCCTCTGCAGCTCATGAAGACAGAGTACTGTTAATTACATGGATTTCACTGTCTTATAGTAACCAAATAGTGGGAACTTTCTGCAACATTCTACCTTATAAAGATTACTGACAGGCTAATTTGAAACTTCACAGTACACAAACAAGAAAACATTTTATTATTTAAGACAGAAAAAAATGCTTTTAATCAATTCTTTAGAAAAAAATATGTTTAAAATAAGTAAATGCTCAAGAACATTAGTAATCCTAGTGCTATGTAGTAACCCTTCCTGGTCTTTTCAAATTAAACCAAATCTGTTCTTTAACACATAAGTAAGGGCGCTCGGAGTAATACTCACAAGCAGCCCTAGTAACAAAATTATGCTTCCGAAATCTCTTGATATCGATTCCGCATCACAAGCTCCCCATGGGGAGCCGCGATGTGCCAAGCACGGCACAAGCCCCTTTTTACTGAATCACAACACCAGGAACAGACCAGCCTTTGTGCGCACCCTGGATTTTATGGAGGGTGACATGAAATTTCTCCTCCTACCATAATCTCACTGTCAGTACTATTATCTGATTTTTTAAGTAATTATGTTGAAAAATTAGAAGTTTACTGAGAATATTGTCATATTTATTGTGTACACTATAGACCAAACAAGTATATGCAAATACAGAGGCATTATGGGATATTGGAATGAAGCAACGGCGGCCATTTTTACGAAGGTACCGAAGTGAGACTTACGGCTTTATAAATGTGCATGTATCTCAGTTGAAACAGCCTCTCAATCTAAGTATCTCTATCTATATATTATTCTATATACACAAGCATGTCAAATATATTACTTATACATATTTTATTTATATAATTAAACCTAATATGTTCAGCCTACTAATAACAATTAGTAATATATCGATGTAGTGAATGACATTACCACCCATACTTATGTCTTCTGAACAATATCATCAACGTGAAATAAAAACAGACAACAGTGCCGCTGTTAAACTGTCAATATCTATAAAGTTATTCAATACAAACATCAATTTACAAAGCCGGAAATTGACCTTGTGCGGGGAGGAGCCAGTGACGTATTTCCGGTTACTGGAAAACCGGAGGAGGAGAGAAGGAAGAGGTGAGAGATGGTGTATATTACACTGTATTTATGTATTGAATTTATGTGATTAGGGACATGTATGATTATAGTATGAAGCGGTGTCTGTGTGTTTACATGCGCTTCGCAGCTGTGTGCACCGTGTGTATCACTGAGTGCTGAGCTGTGTGAGTAATGGATATAAGAATATAGGCGCCACTCCTACTAAATGATAACGTAATATGATATTACTCCCCAAACAGTCAGTGCTCCGTTATATCAGTATATAAACATGTACACACCAGTGCCCATACTATGTGTCACGTGGTCTGATGGAGTCCAAGCAGGTGAAGTATTATATATAGTATCAGTACTAGTGACTAAAGTGTCCCAGGAGGGTGAAATACTCCACTCACTTATATCTGGGAGGGAGGCTGCTGATTATGTGATAGTATACTAGGCTGTGCTAAGTACATGGGTGTTACATTGCAGTACATCTGGGTTGTTCATATGTAGAGTTTTGTGTCACTTGATGAATCACATTTCATAGTTTACACTCTGTTTATGATCACTGGTGATGTGACTAGTTTCATGTATTGATACAACTGAGCACTGTTTGATGAGAGATTACAATTGTATTCTGTTATCAGTTTTTAGATATCATTGTTATATGTGTGGGGCTTCTATTATTTGTGTCAATGTTACACCTAATAGTTATTATATACTGCTCTGTCTATACACTGTGTGTATGTATATAATATATATATATATCACTATTATAATTGTCAAACTACGAGACGTCGTCACTCTTTGCGTGGTGCGTACGACTTAGGCGATAGTGCATAGCGAGGCAACCGTTAAGTACACTAAAAACTCCAGCACTTGGGTGATGAGCCAATGTAACACACGGGACTTAGGAAATGCGGGATCGTCTTAGGCTGCAAGCAGTTGACAAACGCGGGACTTAGAAGGGAAAAAAATTACAGTATGCGGGAAAAATACAAAGTTAATGGCGAAACGCGCAAAGCAAAAAAACACGAAAAACACACATTTAAAAACTACAACAAAACCCATCACATTACGGGCGAATAGCCAGGTCCGTCTGGGAGTGAGGTGGAAAGTCGATTTTGCTGAGTTTCGGCACTCGAAAATAGGCTAAGCGAGAGAAAAAAAATGTCGGCCAACCTGAAAACGAGGCTCCTCTCGCTCGCTTTCTTCTCTCTCGCTCGCATTCTCTCTCTCCTCGCGCTCGCTTTCTCCTCTCTCGCGCTCGCTTTCTCTCTCTCGCGCTCGCTTTCTCTCTCTCGCCGCTCGCTTTCTCTCTCTCGCGCTCGCTTTCTCTCTCTCGCGCTCGCTTTCTCCTCTCTCGCGCTCGCTTTCCTCTCTCTCTCGCGCTCGCTTTCTCTCTCTCCTCGCGCTCGCCTCTTCTCTCTCTCGCGCTCGCTTTCTCTCTCTCTCTCGCCGCTCGCTCTTCTCTCTCTCTCGCGCTCGCTCTTCTCTCTCTCTCTGCGCTCGCTTTCTCTCTCTCTCGCGCCTCGCTTTCTCTCTCTCCTCGCGCTCGCTTTCTCTCTCTCTCGCGCTCGCTTTCTCTCTCTCTCGCGCTCGCTTTCTCTCTCTCTCATCGCGCTCGCTTTCTCTCTCTCTCGCGCTCGCTTTCTCTCTCTCTCCGCCGCTCGCTTTCTCTCCTCTCTCTCTCGCTCGCTTTCTCTCTCCTCTCGCTCGCTTTCTCTCTCTCTCGCTCGCTTTCTCTCTCTCTCGCTCGCTTTCTCTCTCTCTCGCTCGCTTTCTCTCTCTCGCTTTCTCTCTCTCGCTTTCTCTCTCTCGCTCGCTTTCTCTCTCTCTCTCTCTCGCTTTCTCTTCTCTCTCGCTTTCTCTCTCTCTCGCTCGCTTTCTCTCTCTCTCTCTCTCACTCTCTCGCTCGCTCTCTTCTCTCGCTCGCTCGCTTGCTCTCTCCTCGCTCGCTCGCTCTCTCCTTGCTCGCTCGCTCTCTCTCTCTCGCCTCGCTCTCTCTCTCCGCTCGCTTCTCTCTCTCGCTCGCTTTCTCTCTCTCGCGCTCGCTTTCTCCTCCTCTCGCGCTCGCTTTCTCTCTCTCGCGCTCGCTTTCTCTCCTCTCGCAGCTCGCTTTCTCTCTCTCGCGCTCGCTTTCTCTCTCTCTCGCGCTCGCCTCTTCTTCCTCTCTCTCGCGCTCGCTTTCTCTCTCTCGCGCGCTCGCTTTCTCTCTCTGCGCTCGCTTTCTCTCTCTCGCGCTCGCTTTCTCTCCTCTCGCGCTCGCTTTCTCTCTCTCGCGCTCGCTTTCTCTCTCTAGCGCTCGCTTTCTCTCTCTCGCGCTCGCTTTCTCTCTCTCGCGCTCGCTTCTCTCTCTCGGCGCTCGCTTTCTCTCTCTCTCGCGCTCGCTTTCTCTCTCTCTCGCGCTCGCTTTCTCTCTCTCTCCTCTCTCGCTCGCTTTCTCTCTCTCCCTCGCTCGCTTTCTCTCTCTCTCGCTCGCTTTCTCCTTCTCTCTCGCTCGCTTTCTCTCTCTCTCGCTCGCTTTCTCTCTCTCGCTTTCTCTCTCTCTCTCGCTTTCTCTCTCTCTCTCGCTTTCTCTCTCTCGCTCGCTTTCTCTCTCTCTCTCTCTCGCTTTCTCACTCTCTCGCTTTCTCTCTCTCTCGCTTTCTCTCTCTCTCGCTCGCTTTCTCTCTCTCTCTCTCTCGCTCGCTTTCTCTCTCTCGCTCGCTCGCTTTCTCTCTCTCGCTCGCTCGCTTTCTCTCTCTCTCTCATCGCTCGCTTCTCTCTCTCTCGCTCGCTCTCGCTCTCTCTCCTCTCTCGCTCGCTCTCGCTCTCTCCTCTCTCGCTCGCTTTCTCTCTCCTCTCTCGCTCGCCTTTCTCCTCTCTCTCTCGCTCGCTTTCTCTCTCTCTCTCGCTCGCTTTCTCTCTCTCTCTCTCTCCTTTCTCTCCTCTCTCTCGCTCGCTTTCTCTCTCTCTCTCGCTCGCTTTCTCTCTCTCTCTCGCTCGCTTTCTCTCTCTCTCTCCGCTCGCTTTCTCTCTCTCTCTCGCTCGCTTTCTCTCTCTCTCTCGCTCGCTTTCTCTCTCTCTCTCTCGCTTTCTCTCTCTCTCTCTCGCTTTCTCTCTCTCTCGCTTTCTCTCTCTCTCGCTCGCTTTCTCTCTCTCGCTCGCTTTCTCTCTCTCTCTCGCTCGCTTTCTCTCTCTCTCTCGCTCGCTTTCTCTCTCTCTCTCGCTCGCTTTCTCCTCTCTCTCGCTCGCTTTCTCTCTCTCACTCGCTCGCTTTCTCTCTCTCTCTCGCTCGCTTTCTCTCTCTCGCTCGCTGCTTTCTCTCCTCTCGCTCGCTCGCTTTCTCTCTCCTCGCATCGCTCTCTCTCTCTCCTCGCTCGCTTTCTCTCTCTCCTCTCTCTCTCGCTCGCTTTCACTCTCTCTCTCTCGCCTTTCTCTCTCTCTCTCGCTCGCTTTCTCTCTCCTCGCTTTCTCTCGCTCGCTTTCTCTCTCTCTCTCTTCTCTCGCTTTTCTCTCTCTCCGCTTTCTCTCTCTCTCGCTCGCTTTTCTCTCTCTCTCTCTCTAGCTTTTCTCTCTCTCTCGCTTTCTCTCTCCTCTCGCTCTTTCTCTCTCTCTCTCTCTCGCTCGCTTTCTCCTCTCTCGCTCGCTCGCTTTCCTCCTCTCTCGCCTCGCTCGCTTTCTCTCTCTCGCTCGCTCGCTTTCTCTCTCTCGCTCGCTCGCTTTTCTCTCTCTCTCTCGCTCGCTCTTTCTCTCTCTCTCATCGCTCGCTTTCTCTCTCTCCTCTCGCTTTCTCTCTCTCTCTCGCTTTCTCTCTCTCTCGCTTTCTCTCTCTCTCTCGCTCGCTTTCTCTCTCTCTCCTCGCTCGCTTTCTCTCTCTCTCTCACGCTCGCTTTCTCTCTCTCTCTCTCTCGCTTTCTCTCTCTCTCTTCGCTCGCTTTCTTTCTCTCTCTCTCTCGCTTTCTCTCTCTCTCTCTCGCTTTCTCTCTCTCTCGCTTTCTCTCTCTCTCGCTTTCTCTCTCTCTCGCTTTCTCTCTCTCTCGCTTTCTCTCTCTCTCGCTCGCTTTCTCTCTCTCGCTCGCTTTCTCTCTCTCGCTCGCTTTCTCTCTCTCTCGCTCGCTCGCTTTCTCTCTCTCGCTCGCTTTCTCTCTCTCGCTCGCTTTTCTCTCTCTCGCTCGCTTTCTCTCTCTCGCTCGCTTTCTCTCTCTCGCTCGCTTTCTCTCTCTCTCTCGCTCGCTTTCTCTCTCTCTCACGCTCGCTTTCTCTCTCTCCTCTCGCTCGCTTTCTCTCTCTCTCGCTCGCTTTCTCTCTCTCTCTCGCTTTCTCTCTCTCTCTCGCTCGCTTTCTCTCTCTCTCTCGCTTTCTCTCTCTCTCTCGCTCGCTTTCTCTCTCTCTCTCGCTCGCTTTCTCTCTCTCGCTCGCTTTCTCTCTCGCTTTCTCTCTCTCTCTCTCTCGCTCGCTTTCTCTCTCTCTCTCTCGCTCGCTTTCTCTCTCTCTCGCTCGCTCGCTTTCTCTCTCTCTCGCTCGCTCGCTTTCTCTCTCTCGCTCGCTTTCTCTCTCTCGCTCGCTTTCTCTCTCTCGCTCGCTTTCTCTCTCTCGCTCGCTTTCTCTCTCTCTCTCTCGCTTTCTCTCTCTCTCTCTCGCTTTCTCTCTCTCTCTCTCGCTTTCTCTCTCTCTCTCTCTC